>CM054179.1:33335116-33935116 GCA_028829895.1 Sinotaia quadrata | reverse complement strand
AAACGCCTCTCTATTGTACTGAAGGTATGACACTTGACAAAAAGAAACCTAGCTCTGCGCAAAAGCCTCGTGCTGTTGCAGATCTTTATTGTAGTGGGAACAAAGAAACAATCTTGACTGGACTACATTTTTAATTTGTGTCGTGTGGCTTTCCCGTGCATAATCGAGAGCTTTGGTTTCTGTTCCACTTTTAACCCTAAACTAATAACATTTATAAAAGTTGCTCGTTTCTTAAACTTTGCCAGAATATTTAGAATAGTTGACATCTGTGTTTTTTTAAATATATGTCTGAAGTGGATTTCTATTCACTTGGTCTTTAAACGTGAATTAATTGTATAAACAGTAGGGATATGTGTTCCATCACTTTATTAATTTAACATTGGGCTTTCCCACCACAATCCCAATGTTTCTCTTTGGCCTCCTTTCTCCTCACTCACTCCCCACACTGTCTCTAATATCTCCTTTTTCTTATTTCCCCATTTCTCTCTCTCTCTCTCTCTCTCTCTCTCTCTCTCTCTCTCTCTCTCGTCCCTTCATTCTCTCTGATCTCCAGCTCTCTCTTTCCCTCATAACTCCTTTACTCTCAAATCTCAATCTTTCTCAAATTTCTCTCTTTGTTATATCTTACTTTGTCTAATATTTCCTCATATTACATTCACTCTCATATTTCCGCTCACATCTCCCTTCTTCTGATATCTCCTTTATCTCTCTTCTCCCTTTTCCTTCTTTCTCTCACATATCTCCCTCTCTCTCTCTCTGATATCTATATCTGTCTCTCACATCTCTCCCTCTTATATAATATTCGCTCTCAATTTTCTCATATCTCTCCTGTCTCTCACATATATATCTCTCTCTATTTTCCTCATATCTCCTTCTCTCAATATAATATATTCCTCATATCTCAAATTCTTCCTCTGTCTCAGATATCTAATTTCTCCCTTATCTCATAATTTCCTTTCTATCTATCTAGCTATGTTTAGGCCTAATGTCTATCTATCTGTCCTCTCTCTCCCTTCCAGGGTCTTTATGTCTTTCACGTTAGCGCTCGTGAGCGCACAAAACGCGTTTGAACTTACAGCAACGAGCAAACATATAAGCATTAAACTTTGTTATTTTTAAACAAACAATATATACGACATTAGCTATTTATGAACTTTACCGGGTAATCAAAATAAACTAAAAGATCGTTATTTGCACTGTAATTACAATCAGATATTTCAAAAATTACGACGTCTTTAGGACTCTATGCTACGAGGAAACGTGATTTTTTTCTAAAATTAATGTAATGCTTTACGCTCGATGTGAATTGCTGATATTTTCACCCTGTTCCGACAGTTAGAGAAAATTAATTTTCTCGTTTTACATCTCCAGTTTTTCACGGAAGAGCATGCAAATTAGAGTGTGAAACTTCATACAGTCCGTTATCTTTGACCATCTGTGTAGTTTCCCCTGTGAGTAAGCGTGTCGACGTACGGCTTATCAACTATGTACGCCCTAGCGAATGTAGAAATGATCTAACTGGCTGCACTATAGCGCTCTCGAGTGGCTTTGTCATGGTTCACGAGGAATAATTAGGAGATGTCACGTGTTCCTCCCCAACTAATCAGCAGATAAGTCTAAGTTCTGCAATCACGTATACTCGAAACTCACTTCTGATTTCTATGATGCTTACCTCCCCTGTCAGACTGAATTCAGTTCGAAACTGCTTCAGCGGCAAAGTTGAAACCAAGAGATAAGTCACATAACAGTGTTGGAAAGATCAAAGAAGTTGTTCTTGAATATTATTATACCACTACTGTTCACATCGTCGACAAGATTTACAAGAACAAAATGAAGACACACATTTGGCACAAAAAATACTTCTTTCATTCGTAGTATATAAAAGATAGAAACTAAGTTTTACCTTTTGCTATTTAAATACACCAAGAAATAAAACGTGTTTAATAGAACAGAGACAGAAACATGGAGTCAGAGAGAGAGAAGAGAGGGACAGACAGATGAAAGAGAAACAGGCAGAAAGAGACAGATCATGTGCAGAGAGAGTAAGAGAGTGGATGAGATAAACATATAGAATCAGAAGCAGTTTGGAAATAGTCTTAGCATGAAAAAATACTAATACTTTGCTTAAGGTTTGTTTATAGATATGATTAGTGTTTGAGGTAGATTAGTGTTAAAGATCATAATAATATCAGAGATAGTGTTAGTGATAGAGACCGGGTTAGTGTTTAGAATTAGGGTTAGTTTTCGAAATCGGAATAAAGTTAAAAATATGGTAGTGATAGAGATCGGAATAATGTTAGAGATATGGCAATGATAGAGATCGGAATAATGTTAGAGATATGGCAATGATAGAGATCGGAATAATGTTAGAGATATGGCAGTGATAGAGATCGGAATAATGTTAGAGATTTGGTAGTGATAGAGATCGGAATAATGTTAGAGATATGGCAATGATAGAGATCGGAATAATGTTAGAGATATGGGGCAGTGATAGAGATCGGAATAATGTTAGAGATATGGCAGTGATAGAGATCGGGATAATGTTAGAGATATGGGGCAGTGATAGAGATCGGGATAATGTTAGAGATATGGCAGTGATAGAGATTGGGATAATGTTAGAGATATGGGGCAGTGATAGAGATCGGGATAATGTTAGAGATATGGCAGTGATAGAGATCGGGATAATGTTAGAGATATGGGGCAGTGATAGAGATCGGGATAATGTTAGAGATATGGGGCAGTGATAGAGATCGGGATAATGTTAGAGATATGGCAGTGATAGAGATCGGGATAATGTTAGAGATATGGGGCAGTGATAGAGATCGGGATAATGTTAGAGATATGGGGCAGTGATAGAGATCGGGATAATGTTAGAGATATGGGGCAGTGATAGAGATCAGAATAAAGTTAGAAATATGGTAGTGATAGAGATCGGGCTAGTGTTGGAGATCGGAATAATGTTAGAGATACAGTTTCTGATAGAGATGGGATTAGTGTTGGAGATACAATTAGAGTTAGAGATTGGAATACTTTTAGCGATGTTAGTGTTTAAAATAGGGTTAGAGATTGGATTGTTAAAGATAGGGTTAGTGTCAGAAATGATGTTAGTGCTTAGAGACAGGTTTAGTGGAAATGATCAGGCAGGTGTTGAGAGTAAGTTTTAGAGATCGAATAATTAGACTTAGGGTTATTGATAGAGATCGAATTAGTGTTGAGAGTAAAGATCAGAATAATGTTAGAGGTAGAGTTAGTGTTCAGTGCCGTCTTAATGCAAAGACAATGGGCAGTTGCCTGGGTCCCCATGCTAATCTATGAATGTTGTGACTTGCTGTCAATTTTTATTCGTGTGAGTGATTGTGTAGGTAGGGGGCCCAGTGCACTGCTTTGCCCGTGGGCCTATAATGTTGTTAAGACGGCCCTTTTAGTGATAGAGATAGGATTATAGATCGGGATATCGTTAGATATGGGGTGTTTAGAGTTCGGGATAACAATAGATATTGAATAATGTTAGTAATAGGGTTAATGATAGAAATAGTGTTTAAAAAAACAGGATTAAGCTATGGTTATGAAGAGGGATGATGTTAGAGAATGGTTAGGCTGTATTTAGGAAAATTGTTAGGAAAAGACTTAGTGTTAAAGATATTGTTAAATTTACGCTTTTGAAATATAATTAGGAAAAAAGTTACATTAGATACAGATCAGAATTAGGATTGAATTGTGTTTCTATAGCAGCGTGTTGGTTCAACATTGTATCCATAATGTGTGTGACATGTTCCTTCATTTAAGGAACATGGAAAGGAAAATCACTTACTAATAGTTTTTTCTGCGTAATTTACAGAGAAATACAAAATTACTAGCAAATAAAATACATAATACGTTACATTAGAGTAACCTGTACTAAATGTTAAATTATACTGAAATCTAACATCGTAAAAAATGTATTTTATGCGTTATAAAAGTCTAACCGAGAGATAAACAAGATATTTTATGTTTTAATGCTGTCCAGCATAGAGGGAAATATAAAATTATTTGTGATAATTAAATTTTAGCGTTACAGAAATCTTACAGAAATTATGCATTGTATGCGATGCAAAGGTCGAACATAGATAAACACATTAAAAAAAATACTTGAAAATAAAATGCTTTATGCGCTAAAGAATATGGGGAAACTTCAAAATACTGACAAAAATCGTTTTGCGATGCAGAAGTCTAACATAGATGCGTAAAAGTAATTGCAGACAAAAAACTTTATAAGCTATAGAAGTCTAACATAGAAGCATAAAAGTACTTGCAGACAAAAAAAAATTTTTATAAGCTATAGAAGTCTAACATAGAAGCATAAAAGTACTTGCAGACAAAATAAAAAATTTATAAGCTATAGAAGTCTAACATAGAAACGTAAAAGTACTTGCAAACAAAAAACATTAAAAGATATAGAAGTCTAACAAAAGAGAAAAGGACCAGAACTATGCGTTAGCCAGTCTAACATAGATAGGCACGTAAAAGTATTTGCTAATAAATCATTTCTGCGCTATGCATGTCTACCATTGTAAAAGTATTACTATTTAAATATTTTGTACGTTACAGGAGACTAACAATAACATAAAGAAAGTAAAATTACTCGTTTATAAATACTTTACATGCTACACAATCCTCCAGCCCAGATACATAAAATTACTTGCTAATAAAATATTTTATGAGTTACGGAAGACTAATATAGAGAAAAGTAAAATTACTTACTCACAAAATCCTGTATTTGTTTAATTTTCGCAAAATATTTACTTATGACTATACTTGTCACCGCTCGTTAAAACACTCAGGGGAGATAAGTGTATTGTTTCTCTTTTATCGACAGAGTCGTCCTTTCTTACAGGGGTAAAAATGTTGGATGCAGCTATTTGAATTTCTCAAGATCAACGAGCTTCAAAATAGATACCTGTACCATAAACAGTTACGCTGAATAAGAGATTAAAGTAAAGTTCATTGAACTAATTTTCAAAAAATTGTTATTAGCATTAATTCTTGGGTTTTCCCTTTCTCTACGAAAACATTTAGGCTACAAATTCAAATCAGTACAAATTTTGGCCCTAAAGATTATGATAACGCACATTTCCAATAACTTCAAAATTATCAATAAGAATCTTGTCCTAATGAACCTGGGAGCTACCCACTTACACAATGACTGATTTGTGCCTGTGTTACACTGTGTACTGGTTTAATTATTTACACTTAGATTATTTTGTTAGTGACGTACATTAGCGTTTAGGTGTCTTACACAAAGGACTGGTGTGAGACAGACTTATAATGTTGAATTTTTATAGATGACTGATTGACTGTTAGTGGATGATATATAGTTTAGATTGGTTTGTGGATGATTTACGCTTTATGTCAATTTATCGACACTGGATAGTGGCCAACTTGCACTGTGGGCTGTATTATGGACACTTGCTAGTGGCTGTCGTGCACTGTGGACTGGTTTATGGACACTGGCTAGTTGCTGACTTGAACTGAGGGTTGGTTAGTGGCTGACTTGCACTGTGGGCTGGTTTATGGACACTGATTAGTGGTTGACTTGTACTGTACTGGGACACTTGTTTATGGCAGGCTTATACTGTGTGGTGGTATAATTCCATTCCCATTTAAATTATTTCTCATTAGTATTTTCGCAACAGAATTCCTTTATGACTTTAAATACATATTAAACGAGTTCATACTATAAAATTTATTCATTCACCTCCATAGTGATAACAACAATGAACAAAGGAACATATAATCAAGAATGAATAATATCGCACAAATTAATGTCATATTTTTATTCCCACTGTAAAATCCATCCAAAATATAAGAAAAAAATTTTAAGTATTAAATGTAAGACTGAGAATGAATCTGATGCAAAACTCCAGTGATTACTCTAAGTGTAAGAAAATGTTGTAGTCTGTTGAATTGTGATCAGCAGCCAGTATAGTCTGTCCTGAAATCAATTTTTGTTTACAACAGTAGTACAGACTATCCTGAGATCAGTCTCTTTACAGGAGGTATCTGTCTATTGCAACATAGGAGAGGGTTGAAATATTGAATGCTGCCTACATGCATTTGTGCAACCTCCACTTGTTATAGACTATTCTTACAAATAGTAAGTATACTGAACACATTATTGTGCTATATAAGTGCACCATTAAGCTTTGGAACAGCAGTGTAATATGTACAAGTGAATGCTTGGGACATAAAAAAATATACTTTTAAAGTTTATCATCTTTCTTTCCAATGCTAAGTGTGTTAGACAAATGAAACAATTATTAAAGAAAAGAAATCAACAAAATAAACAGACTGCAAAACATTAACAATGTAACTAATGCAGAATAAAAGCTTAGTTGTATTATAATGTTTCATGTAATACGCATGTTGCCTATAATCATGATGAATGCAATTTTTCAATTGTATTTGCTTTATACTGTTCTAAATGTTGAAGTTAAATTCAAATTATTTTAATGAATAAAGTAGATTAACAGTTTTCTTTTGGTTTATGTGTGAATTACTTTTTGCAATTGGAATTTTCAAAATTTGCAAATGAACAGGGAATTTTTATCTAAGTACTGGAGTTGGTTCTTTAAAATTTTCTTCTTTAAATATGTCACATATCATGGACCATTTTTCTTTTGAAACTAGCAATGGGTTTAAGTTCTAAAGCACTGTTTTTTGGTCACTTGCACACTGAATCTACAGATCATTCTTAATGAGCTACTTGTGTCATTTCTAGGTACTTCATTATCTGAGTGATATGCTTGTATTATTTTTTAGATTTTTTTGTTCTATACATCTCTTCCTTAATTAGTACACTAAACATACACTATGTATATGAAACACTCATACATACTATTTACAAACAAACACACACACACACACACACACATAATCAAAAACATGTTTATATGTGTACACATGGGTGAGAGTGGGGATTTAAAATAACTATCACTTTTGCTCATAATGGTGATAATTAATTAATAACATGCATAAAATCCACATACAAATTTTCACTCCCTCCTTAATGACCATGAGTGTAAATTAATGACAGTATTAGTATGCCACTCTCATTCTACTTAACCACATCAATGACAATATCAGTATGCCACTCTCATTCTACTTAACCACATCAATGACAATATCAGTATGCCACTCTCATTCTACTTAACCACATCAATGACAATATCAGTATGCCACTCTCATTCTACTTAACCACATCAATGACAATATCAGTATGCCACTCTCATTCTATTTAAGCACATCAATGACAATATTAGTAATGCCACTCTCATTTTACATAACCACATCAATGACAAAATGTATTATTATCCACTCTCATTCTATTTAACCACATTAAAGACAATATTAGTAAGCCACTCTCATTCTATATAACTATATCAGTGACAATATTAGTATTCATTCATATTTCTACCTAACAACATCAATGACATCATTAGTTTCCACTATCATTCTACATAACCACATCAATGACAGTATTAATATGACACTTTCATTCATCATAACCATATATCACTGACAATACTTGTACGCCATTCTCATTCTACATGACCACTTCAATGAAAATATTAGTATACAAAGCCGTATTGCAGTCTGCCGCTCTCAAATGCAAGCCAAAACGATTGAGAACATGGTTCTGCCTTGACTGTTTGAGGTAAAATGACATATTTCTCTGTGTTAACTTGTACAATTCAAAAGATGACGATATTTCTGACAACCTTGACAATTACATATCTCACCTCATCTAAAGGTGATGTGTACTCAGTGACCAAAGTAACAATTATTTACGTATGGCGTCATCCCATGCACTCCTTAACAACAACAATAAAAATATGTACTCAGGTAAGATAATCCTAAGACGTTCTTTTACAACGTTGACATTCATACCCGCTCATATTCATAAACAATTTTCACCTTAGATGGCTGCAAAATATGTCCAGAAAAATAAAATTGGGGTGTATATGAAGTAAATTATTATACTGGCGTTTGTAAAAATCATAATCATTCCCCATGTTATGCCGCAAACATCTCATTATTTCATTCAAACAGAAATAATGGCTGCCCTATATTTTAGTACTTCATCATTAGTCGCCCCTTATGCCCCATAATGAGTTTTCGTCTTTTCAGTTTTAGGACTACGTTATGTTTTCGCCTCCAGTGCCCATCATTAGTTTTGGCTCCTTATGCTTGCCTTTGGTTTTCATTTAAATCTTGTTTTCAAATGTGCCGTGGGAAAAATGACAAATATAGTAAGAGGGCAGATTATGCGTGTCACTTATCAAAAAGGAATCCTATAAGAATAACCTACTAAAATAATTTTAATGTGTCTCACTGGCACATCGCTGTTGTTCAGTACTTTCACAATTCATTAAGTTTTTTTTAACGAAATGTCGTCTTATATATTTTGCATTGGCATATTGCTTCCATTTTAAGTTTTCTCACTGAAAACATCGCTTTGCATTTTATATTTTCTCGCAGAAATATTGGCTTGAATTATGCATGTCTTAATTCATGGAAAGGCTTGCTTATTTTTACTGGTCCAACTATCGACACTTATCTAAATGGCATATCTCCCAACAAGAGAGATCGACTCAGAACACCCCTCTCAGTCAAACGCAAACTGTGTGTCTCATTTGATTATTTCCAACGGAATTCAAGCAAAACTAAACAAGGTATCCTTCTAGAAGTAAATAGTAATCCACTTCATCAGTGGTGTAAACAAATGGACAAGAGACCTGTATCGTGCAAGTCATAGACAAACTTTAAAATAAGTGTTATCTCCCTTAGATCAACTGCGTACTAACTTAAGAGCCAACAGTAAACCTGAAAAATGTGTAGTACGAGCAAGAACGCGCCTAATTATGATTTAAAAAGGAAATAAGGTTAAATCAATCTAAACTAAAAACTCGTTAACACTGAATAATTATTTTACATTTACAACAAAACTATTAGTATTATCTATAATATTTACTTGACCAATAGTATGTTTTCGGTTTGAAAATTTGCAATATAAGCAGTCATTTCTTCCTATCTTAAAAAGTCCATGTCAAGAACTCTTTAGGGTCACAAATCTTATTTACTAAGCTTAAAAATAAAATAATAATCCCCTTTCCCAGAGTGTAAAATACTGTAAAGGGGGTGGGGGCAGTCAGAGAAATAGTGCTTTGTTTGAAATCTACATATCGGAAACAGTTCAACATAAAAAGCAGTGCCTATATCAAGCTTCGATCATAAGCAGACCAATATGCAATCATCTATCCTATTCTTCCCTTCTCTGAAATATCTATACAAAAGTGACTAACGACAAAAACTGTCTTATTACGAGACCTTATCCTGTGTCCAGAGAGCACTTTACGAGACCTTATCCTGTATCCAGTTCTTTCATATTTATATTACTATTTGTTATATTTATAACTATGGAAAAAAATAGTTTCAGTAGTCAAAGAAACTGGAAAATATTTTTTTAAGAACATCCGGAAAAGGGTAACTGAATAAATTATAGTCCGGATAATAAATCTTCCACAGTCTTTTGAGATCTGTAGCGCTAACAGTTTGATATAAACTTTTCAATGTTTTATCGGAGTTTCGAAATGTGTCTGCTACATACGGCGGTCTCAGTTTGGCGAGAACTCGAGCTTTTGAGAGAATCTCTTTGGTATCATCCACCAAAGTCTCAAATTTACCAATAGCATCGTACTTGATGATACAAGGATGACACTGTTTATAATATCTTTCCCAGTGTTCGTTTAGCAGAGCGCCTGACTCATGCTCGGAATCTACCACAAAGCGCACAAACTCGTTGAATGTGACGTCACTTCCATCATTCAGAGCTTTGGCAGTGGCGTTTTTCCGATAGCGTTTAATAATTTGCCTTCCAAACGTCTGATGAAAGTACTTGCTGTACTGAGCGGTGAATTTGTTTTGGTACGTGCTAACAAGTCTCTCGAAAGGATCCCGCACAAATATAATCTTTTGAGATTCTTCAATAATTTTTTTTCTCTCGGCAGGCCTAAAATCACTGAGTTTCTTTAAAAGGTGGCCGTATTTGCTGTGTGCATCATAGGCAGAGATCTTCAGGTGCCCTGTGACGTTGACCTTTCCGGTCAAGTAGATAAATATCCGTCGCCAATCGTTTTGAGCTACGCCGGGTATTTGGCAAAACAGCAGGCGACGTTCGCGGTCGACGAGGATCATGGACAATCGGTCTGCAGGAATGGCCGCGATGTCAACGGAGCGAGGGCTTAGCTTTGCACACCACTGTTTCATGGTGTTCACTCGTTCCTCAATCTCTTGCTGCACAGCATTCAGTGTGGGTGGATTCTGCGTAAAAACAAAAGTATAATAATTCATTCAAATCAAATTTTTAAATATTCAGCCCGAGTGAAGTTTAAAATAAGTGCAATTCGTGCATATAAAGCTGTTATATAGTCAATGTTTATTCAGTAACCATGCAATCATATATAAATGATAAACTGTCAGTTTTATTAAATTATCTCCTTGCAGTATATGTAGTTGTGCACGTTCTATGTTCCAGACTTAGAGTGTGCATATATTGTACATAGTCATGTCATAAGATATACCATTCAGGTTCTTTCTCTGACGAGTTCTAATTCACTAATATATGTATTACATTTCAATTACATTGAAAGTTGTTTGGGGCAGAATTAAAACAAGTATGTATCACAAGTGATGTCTAAGAAACTTATATTACATATGCATCTAACTGTATTGATCATACTCATGCTAGAAAGAAATATAATCATGATCTAATTCATGTCCCAAAGTACAAAGCTAATTCAAAGAATAAATTCATATAACATTGTATATAGCACGTGAGATGAGTCAGCCGACGACCGTCTCAGCAATAAATCAAGGCACATGGGGTGACCTATCCTGATTAACGACGCCCAAACGCACAGACATTAGAGAATATATGTTCTCAAGAGTCGCTCCTTGAACTGTTAAACAGTGTGTTGAGTTGTTCTTGAGTTTTTAAAAAATGTGATCGACAATTAAACAGTGGGTCGACTTGTTCTTATAGCATTTAAAGACTGTTATCTAGTACATGTATATACGCATGGAGAGTCGACTGTTTTATCTAGCACATTTATGACGCATGTAACTACGCATATATAGTCGACTGTTTTATCTAGTACTTGTATATGTACATGTGTAGTCGACTGTTTTATCTAGTACTTGTATATGTACATGTGTAGTCGACTGTTTTATCCAGTACTTGTATATGTACATGTATAGTCGACTGTTTTATCCAGTACTTTTTTATGTACATGTGTAGTCGACTGCTTTATCTAGAACTTGTATATGTACATGTATAGTCGACTGTTTTATCTAGTACTTGTATATGTACATGTGTAGTCGACTGTTTTATCCAGTACTTGTATATGTACATGTATAGTCGACTGTTTTATCTAGTACTTGTATATGTACATGTATAGTTGACTGCTTTACCCTCTCCAAAACGTATGAGTACATAGGTGTATATATAAACAAACTAAAATAGTCTACAGTGATCGCAATTCGTATATATAAATATTCGAAATCTAATGTTTATCAAGAGAAGATGTATGCATAAATACGTATTAGTAGTGTTGCATGTATACATGCACGCATGCACATACACCCCCCCCCCCTTATATATATATATATAAGAGAGAGAAATTCATATGAATTTTTTACTCTAATATGCTTACATATGTAGTTTAATGCATTATTTAGTTTCAATGCATGAATACACATTGTTCCAATATATACGTATGTGGTCCGTAGTCTATTTGTTTTAAACATAGTGCTTGTTTATATGTACATTTCATCTATGTTTTATCTAATCATACTACAGGTTTTTATGATCATTTATTCTATGTTTTCCCTCATCATAATGTATGTTTATATGTGCATTCGGTTTATGTTTAATCTAACCATAACATACGTTTATTTATATGTGCATTTAGTCTATGTTTTAATTAATCATAATGCATGTGCACATGCATGTTTATAGTCTAATGATTTATTGTCCAAAAGTATGCATATTGTAGTGGAGTGTTAACACCATCTGCCCGCTCTCTGGTCGAAAGGGGAGATAATGGTTAGCAGCGACTCACCGGAACTCATGTAGATGGTATGACGAGTGCCCACGTACAAAACAAACCGAGATGCTTGTTTGGGATGAAGTTTTTATTCTGTATGCAGGGTTATGAGTAGGCTGGCATGTGTGTATGCTTGAGTGCATTTGGATATGTGAAATGTAAAATGGACAGAACAACAAAGAAATGACCACACTCATTCACTCTCAAAAACCAAAGACAGAAGCTTTAGTTTTAAAATTTCTAACTAGTTATTTATTTCAAAATAGGGACCTCCTTACACACAGTTGTTAATCAATCATTCAAGACCATTTTCTTACACATTCATGGGATGGGTGACAAGAGCAATGAAAGATTAAAAGAAAACAAATAATAAACAATCTCCTTGGGTGGTAATCACACTGCACAACATAACATGCATTTAAAAATGATGAAAATATTCAAAGTTCAATGAATGACAAATGTTCAGTAAAATGTCCTGATAGGTCAGTAATATTAAAAGGTTAAGAGTTCAATACTCAAGTTTCTAATGATCCTAAATACTGAGTGCACACTACCTGAAGAAAAGTTACTCATAGATTTTAAAGAGTGGCAAAAATTAATAAATGTCATTGGCGTAATAATCCAAGAAATGAATAAATCGAAGTGAGAATACATGATGATGGTAATCCAGATAGGAAGACATGTAACAGGATGGTAGGTGAAATACACAAACACACTATATCGCTGATGTTCAGATGAAAAGAAAAATATATGTGTTTGCTCACGTGTTAGAATCCATGTTACTCATGTGTCAGAATCAGTATTCCACCCAACTACAGAAGAGGGATGAAAAATGATGAAAAAGGAAAATAACAACTATCCTTGCTGTACACGGGATGTATGTATCATCTGAAGGAAAGTGTCAGCTTCATAATCTGTCATACATAATGGTCTCCTGATGACCACTGAAAATGTGCCTTCAAAAATGATGTACCCACATAACACGTTGTCATTTGCACTGCAATTCACATCTGCATTGCAATAACCATGTGTATATGGAATATTTTAGACTCAGTTCATTACTTCAAGAAAAATGTCAGTTGACTGTTTATCATGCACTTAAGAAATAGAAATCCAAAAACAGCAGAAGCCTGAATCAGTGAACTTTCATTTCTTTAAAAAATTTATAAAATATTCTAAACTGGTAATTATGAGTCCAAGCAATAGAATTGTGATGGAGTCAAGGACAAATTATACTTGACCTCCTACCCCATAATTAGTCTGTATTGTTATGTTGAGCTTTTTGAAAGTTTTGTTTCCATTCACAACTGATATTTCTGGTACCAGCCTCATGAGCGGTGACGTAATCATCATGCTCTGACGCATTGCATTGCGCTGCAAAAAGCTACCCGCAATCAAAAGAGAGTCCACATGTATTACATAATATGTTCAAACAATAGCAGATAATGAGTCATGTCCAAGCCTGATGCTTAACCAATAGAACTTGAAATAGAGAATTAAACTTCAAATTAAAGATAAAATTTAAACTTAAACCTACCCTGTAATTTATATTGATACTTATTTGTAGAATCATGTGTTTGGGAATAAGACTATATAAACATGGTTCATGGACATATTGATGTAAAATAATCTTTTCATTGTGTTTGCTAGGTGTATATTTCATTGTTGATTTAATAAATTTATTGTTAAATTTATTGACCTTTTTACACATATTGATAACTTGGAGAAAAGATTGGGTGGATCGGAGTTCAATAAATAGAGATTAAAAGAAGGATGTATCTTCTCCTTTAGAAAGAAATTTTCCACCAACGGAAATATTGTGTGAGGGTAAATGTTTGTTTTTAATTTGGAAGAGAGGAAATGTTTACAGCGCTGGCATATCCACCAAGTGAGAGACGAATGGTGTCTTCTGGAGAATTATTAATAACATAAATTAAGATTCTCATCACTTGTAATTAGTTATGAATTATTAATTAATAGTAATAATCATAACAATTAACTAGGTGGCATTAGTGTCTCACATATATATGTATGGGTGTTCTTTAGTCTGATTGGTTCATCTAAGAGCTGCCACAACTAGAAAAATGTTGAACAGGCACACTTTTAATAATTTCAGTTTATTGTAAATTGAAACTTGTGATCAGAGAATCGCTGTTTATCTCATTATATTTTTAAGTATTTTGAACCAAATGATAAAAATTAAACAACTATAAAAATCATTACTAATATAACTAACTACTTACATAAGATGTTAAATGGAGAAAAGAAATAACTGATCCCTGAGAATTAGCGAATGGGGAGAAAGACATCTGAGTGTAATGAAGTGCAACAAAAAAAAAAGCGTTTGGAGAAGGGAGAGGGTTTCCTGCTAAAATAAAGACACACAAAACACATGGACATTGTAAAGGTAAAGCAGACATCCCGCACACGCGCACGGGGAAAGCAAAAGAACTATAAAATAAATTATGGGGAAAATAAGCAGATAAAATTGAGGCTATTTACCGGTTTCAGCACAGTCTGCATTTTGTTTGTAACAGAAATTTTCTTTTCTTTCACTGGTTGTTGCGTACCGATGTCAGTCTTGTTTGAAGACATAAACGACACTGAAAAGTGAAAAACAGCTTTGATAAATATCGATGGAAACAATATATATCAAAAGAAGAATCACAGCCAAATGCTTTGAGTGATATATGACTAACTATTGTATAATAATGACTACTAAAACTAAGTAGTTTACACATTACAACTGCATAATGAGATAATTGTAGTGAAACAGAAAACGCATATTAAATTCTTACAAGATGCTAGTGATGTTATTAGACTGTTCTGTATTATGAATAAACAGTTTCATTTATATGACTCCTAAGTTATAAAGAGTTCACTAATTTCAAACATGCATATAAATAAACACAGCACTAAATAACAGTAAATAAAGTGAATGAAAATAAAAGATATAATTTGTTAGAAAAATGTTGAAAGAAAAGAAAAATGTACTACTTAATAGTGGAACTGTAAAATTACAAGTACCCTCTCTTCTCACCACTTAATAAAATTAAAAAACAGACTTTGTCATAAGATAGGGAATTCTCCCACATATTTTTAATATAAATTTTCATATTGTGATCTATAATTTTTAATGAGATGCTAATTGTGATTTGTTTGATTTTAAAAATTTTACATAAAGTTTAGTTTTGGAAGTGAAGTCCACAATGCACAAGAGTGAAGGGAGAAATTAATCTGTTGAATGAGTAGTAGCTGCAAGGTAGAAATGTTGTTATTATCCATTAGAATACTGGAACCCAGACCTCTGAGCAATAGCGCATAGGCTTAAACATTAGATCTGGAATCTTGGTATTTGGCATTGGTTAGGTGTCATGCAATTCTTATGGTGACCTAATCATGAATTTGTTTTGGGATAGGTTGTCTGCTGTTAGAATGCAGGTTGGAAGGTGTGCGAAAGTTGTGGATTTGAATTTGTAATTGTTTGCAAGATCTGCGATCTCTGTTCTATGAAATACATTGTCTTGTGTGATTATTGAGATCATTGTAAAACCTGAATTTATTTATTGTTTGTTATTTAGTCTTTAATAAATTTGTTGAATTTACCTTTCCACTCTCGTTAAATTCTTTAGAGATGTAATGTGCAGGGATAACAGGGGTGTGGGCTTGCCAATGACGTAATAATTAATGAAAAGAGGGTCACACACATTTTTAAGAATAGGTCCCCTGTTGCTGGAATTGGAGTTATGCGTGGGGCGGAATAGAAAGACTTAACAACTGACGTGAGTAGTGCCTTTACTTCGGACAAGTAACACCTGGGTAAGGGAGGTAATTGGAGATTACATATCCAGGGCTTGACTTAGTCATTCCAGATCGCAAAGACGAAGACCCATCGAGGATGATTGGTTAATAATATTTGGAGAGAATGATTATTTATATGCATGTAATTAAATATGTATTACATAATAAAATAAAATATTTATTACATAAGAAACTATTATCCTTTTCACATATAGATTAAAGACGGATTTGTCTTCTCCTTACGTTTCCCACATATGGAAAGATTATGTGACTGAGAATAGTTATCTTTAAAGTTGCGGAAGAGAAAACATTTACAGCACCAGTATATCTCCCCAAATAGAGAGACGTGTGCTGTCTGCTGGAGGATCATTAATAAAATAAAATTAAGATTCTCATCACCTGTAATTAGTTATGAAAGTTTAATTAATAATAATAATCATTTTCATTAACTAAGTGGCGTCGGTGTCACAGCAATAATCTCCGTTACAATTTTGAACCCGTGCCATCATTCGCAGTAATCTATCATAGACCAATGATCCCAGTATTATATTTATCATGCTGACTGGGACAGCGACCTCAAGATTTCAATCTAGTCTAGCAGTCGACATTATTCATGCATTTAATTTATTTGTAATGCATAAGCTATCAGTCTCATTCAGATATAGTTCTCGTGGTATAATGTGGTGAGTATAAACAAGATTCTTTAGTAATTAACATACTTTTCTTTAGCAATTTCAAATACTTACTCCACCGTCAGCCTAAAACCATAATCTACCATCATTCGAAACCTATATTATATCATTACTCTAAAACCACAATCTACCAACACTCTAAAAACCATACTCTGTCTTCACCGTATATCTATATTCTACATTTACCCTAAATATATATTCTGACGTCAGTCTAAATCCATATTTTTACCAATACCCTAGGTCTACTCTGTCGTCATCGTAAATCTATATTCTACCATCACCCTAAATGTATATTTTGCCGTCATCCTATATCCATATTCTAGCGTCACCTCCTTAACTTCTAATCAGGTGGATTGTGCTGTGTGATGTTCACAATACGTCACCTCCCTAACTACCACTCAGCCGAATTGTGTGATGTTTACAATATACGTCACCTCCCTAACTACCACCCAGGCAAATTGTGTGTTGTTTACAATACGTCACCTCCCTAACTACCACTCAGCCGAATTGTGTGATGTTTACAATACGTCACCTCCCTAACTACCACCCAGGCAAATTGTGTGATGTTTACAATACGTCACCTCCCTAACTACCATTCAGCCGAATTGTGTGATGTTTACAATACGTCACCTCCCTAACTACCACCCAGGGCAGTAGTGTGCAGTGTGATTTTTAGAATAATGTTGACGAAGAAAACACCAGTTTGTTGAAACATGTTTCTCCTTCCAGTAAGCCATTAGTCAACACTTACTGTTCGTACACCTGTGACCTCTGAAAGTTTATACCTCCGCCCTCTTATCGTGCACCAAGCCAATCTGGCGGGCATTTGCATTCTTAGCTTCGGTTTTGTTATGTTTTTAACATTCTATCTTTACCTAGCGAGGGAGAGTGGGGAAGAGTGCATATTTTTCTCTTTCCTTTCATTGTACATACATACTACAAATGAATGACTTACTCTTTGAGTGAATAAACTTGAGTTGTTTGTCTATTATATTGTCACTTGTGTGACAGTCATGACAGTGCAATCTTTAATGAATCGTGATATTAGTTACCTCGAATAATTATATACGTCACGTATCATATTCACGTCATATTCGAAAATGATATGTGTCATATGCAAAAAATAGTAATAATTTATATAGTGAATTGGTAAAAAAAACAAAAAAAACAACAACATTATTTTCGTGATGTGTCATTTTTTCGGTAAATTGATCATGAGAATATATATATATTCCATCAAATCAGTTAGAAACTACACAGGTACACTTTAAACTGAACAGGTGATGTTTACTGTATATATTCTATTTGACGGATGAAACAGATTTTAAACTGAATTGGTAAACTAGCGGCTGGAAACGTTTTCCTATTAAACAAGTCTTGCTCGTGAAGGAGTTCATACACAGTAGTCGGTTCGGCGTGTTCACACACAGTAGGGCGATTCGGCGTGTTCACACACAGTAGGGCGATTCGGCATTGTCATAGACAATAGGGCGGTCCGGCGTGTTCACACACAGTAGGGCGATTCGGCGTGTTCACACACAGTAGGGCGATTCGGCGTGTTCACACACAGTAGGGCGATTCGGCATTGTCATAGAGACATAGACAATAGGGCGGTCCGGCGTGTTCCAATTTTCAAGTGGGCGGCACTGGCAGAGACTTCTGTGCTAAGATAGTCATTAGTGTCTGTAGACCGGATTTCACGTTTGTGTTTCAGTGTTCATTCTGTTTCATGATTGTACTGCATGTAATGTACTAAACATCGATTTAGTACTTAGCGAGAGGATTAAAATAATAATAAAATAGTCAAGGTCTAGCACATTGAACGAATCAATACAAACATTACATATAACTGGTACCAGCGACTCTGAAAGTCGACGATGACTTCTTAGCTTACTTATGAAAGATGTGGGGGATTTTCAGTGTCGGATACAGTAAGATGGTAGATCCCAAATAAACGGGCCCTGGTATAACATATCAGTGTTGGGTGCAATAAGGCGATGAATCCCAGAAAAGCGGGCTATGGTATCATCACCTGCAACCATACCCAAACGGCGGAGTATTAAACACTGATGATTTCAGAATTTGGGACTCTCTGCAAAGAGTGCCGAAAAGCAAACTGTATAGCTTGTAACTGATGCGTGAAGGTATAGGAAGGCAGTGCTGTCGTGCAGCATGAAATGTTCCCGCCAGTGTTTTGTCAAAACACGACGAGCGGTATTATCGTGGACTGTGCTCTGGCTTACTGAGACCGTTAGGAGTCCTGAAAACAGCGGGCTAGAGTTCTTGTTTTCATAGAGCGAGTGCCGAAACAAGTCTCGTCTTGGAACTAGTGCACAGTGTTCTGATAGCTTCAGTAAAAAGGTGACGCAGGCAGCCGATTGTTTTTAGTCTGCGTACAATGTCTGTTGCACACTGATTCAAGGGCAACTTCGATCGAGCGTGACGCAGGTCCTTCAGTGTAAATACTATAAAGCACATTTGCAGAAATGTTCACTCTATATAGCCATCTACAGTAGTAGTGTAAATACTATAAAGCACATTTGCAGAAATATTCACTCTATATAGCCATCTACAGTAGTAGTGTAAATACTATAAAGCACATTTGCAGAAATATTCACTCTATATAGCCATCTACAGTAGTAGAGATAGATATTCATTCGTTATGGTCATATATAGCTGTAGTAGTAATTTTTTTTGACAATGTATACTTTCTTACAAGTTTGTAAACGTGTTCCAAAATTTTTGTTATATTAAGAAGTAACTAAATGGGTTTATCGTACTTTTCAAAATATCATTAATAATGTACTTAATCCAGTTCGCTCTGTTTACATCTTAAAAATGAATTGTTGGTATTTGTGCTGTATGTGTTTATATTGTATATGTTTGTTCTGTTGGTAACAGTACTGTTAGTGTTTGTACTAAACAGATGTGTGTTCTTGGCGTTTTTTTTTTTTTTTACTGCATGTATGCATTTGTATTACTGAGGAAATTTATATACTGGTTCCGTTAATGTAAGATTTGGGAATGGGTGGATGTTTCAATGTTTCGATAAAAAATAGTCACGATTGCATTGTTTTTCTTTTATAATTGTAACTTATTACGCATAAATAAATAAATATAATGGAGTTATTGCGGATAATGTATACAAGTGGTTGTGTGCATAATGCAAAAAGCAAAATATGGGCCCAAGCACAGATACATATGACATCGAAAATCAAGGTCACTGGTGATATATGTTGCCCTAGACATTAACCATGAAATTAAAATATGTGTTTATATACATATGCGTATGTGAGCGACTAAGTGGATGGATGGATGGATAAGCAGATATACAGACAATCAGGCGAGCGGACAGATAGACAGATAGATAGATAGATAGATAGATAGATAGATAGATAGATAGATAGATAGATAGATAGATAGATAGATAGATAGATAGATAGATAGATAGATAGATAGATAGATAGATTGATAGACTGCCCTAAATCTCAAGAACTCTATGCTCTTACAACCATGGCTGCAAAGTTCTTGAGCTAGACTGCTAGAAAGTAATGTTGATAGTTCAAGAAATCTCTCAATGACCAAAGCTGATTTGAACTGAAGATTTTGTACATGTAAAGTTTGTGTTTTAAAGACCAAATTTGGTTTGAATTGAAGCCTTGTAAAGTTAGTGTCCTTAAAGACAAAAGTTGGTTCGAACTGAAGACCTTGTGTATGCGTGGTAAGCAGATTTGCCTCTCCCTATTTTAAAATCAAATTGTTATATAAATTGTCAGGGTGACCCGACCGTATGATGGTATTTTTGAAAATATCTGAGTTGAAGTAAATGCTCAAGGCGAGAATGTGCTAGAATTTGCTGATGTAATGCAAACCAGTGAGCAATTTTGTTATCAAATGGTTATGATTTACAAAAAGGAGACCAGTCAGTGAGCTGAGATCTAAAAGTTTACTTGCCGTAGAGAAATCTACTGTCTACTTTGAATTTGAAGTGGCAAAGAAATCCGGTTTTGAAAGGCAGCCATTAGCATGATGGTGAGTTAGCTGACTGATTGAGAGAGAATGGACTTACTCATCTTACAACTAAATGATCAATCTATGTGACTAATGATCCTATCCGTCATTCAAGCACTAATCTATTCACTTCACTACTATAACTATAAAATGTTTAAATAGCTGTTGCCTTACATTCACCTCACTACAATACTTATAATGTGTTGAAAATGCTGTTGCTGGCTTATGATTTAATTCACCTTATTAGTACAACTATAATGAGTTGAAATATTTCTTCTTAGGTTAAGCAACAATTCACCTCACCCAGTAACTATAAAATATTTAAAGGAATGTCATTAGGTTATGCATTAATCTAGTCATCTCATTACCAAAACATAGTGTTTAAATAGCTGCTACTGGCATTTAGTATTAACCTTTTTACCTCTCTAGTGTAACTATTAAGTGTGAAAATCAATGTCATTAGATTAATCATCCATTTTTTACCTTATGATTATAGAGGGTGTCCCTAAGGTCTGGACACATAGGAAACAATGGATCTTTTCAAGAAATGAAATTTTCAGCAACATTTTATTCAATTGTAATATTAACAAATAACATCTTCAATATGATCTCCATCATGTGTGATGCAAACGTTGATGCGCTTTGTAAGATTCACGTGAACTAGATGCAATAACTCCAAATTGCCGTCAATTTTAGCACATTCACTCTTTATGCTTCAATCAAGTGTGTTGTATCGTTTGCGCTTTTAAGAATCGACTTGGGTTTGCATCACAAAGATAGAAATCATATTGAAGATGTTATTTGTTAATATTACAATTGAATAAAATGTTGAAAATTTCATTTCTTGAAAATATGCATTTTTTCTGTGTCCAGACTTTAGGGACACCTTGTAAAATGTTTCAATCACTTTTGCAAGCTTAGATATTCTTCCATTCATTTCACGACTTCAGAGTGCAAACACCCACAACTATCCCGTTCCCCAGACCCCAGTAATAAAAGAATGTGCAATGCGAAGATCTGAGGAGTGACTGTTATTAGCTTCTGACGTCATTTCGAAACTACAGAAACGTAAACCAAAACTGTTATGAGAAACGAAATCTTCTCCGGCTAAAGTGTGCATATACAAACATTTGCTTCTGTTTCCAATTCACATTTTTGTTTTGTTTTGTTATTTACAAAGATATGTATTTTCTTTCCTCATCGCCTTCTCTTCCAGTATCGCATTATTGTTGTGTTATGGCTGTTTCTCCATCTTCATCATTCCACAACTTTAATAAAGGGTAAATATTCATTGATATGACCAGCGCAAAACCTTGTCAAAGTTGAAGATATAAAGATATTTTATGCATAAGGAATAATTGCCAAAGTTGAAGATATACATCATAAAGATGTGTTATGCACAGGGAATAATTGTCAAAGTTGAAGATATACATCATAAAGATGTGTTATGCACAGAATGCGTAGAATAATTGTCAAAGTTGAAGATATAAAGATATGTTATGCACAAGGAATAATTGCCTTAACTGAGGAGAGACAAACATTTGGCAAAGTGAACATTACCAGGTTTGGGCTTGGGTGTGTCCTCTGCCTTTAGCTCTCTCCTGATGACGAGATGCGGGCCATTGTATGTTTTTAGTGACAGCTCGGTGTCAAATACACGCCAGTGGCCTGAAGAGTACAAAAAAGCATGTCAAGGAATCGTTACTGTAACTCTACAGTGCCTGGCCGCTTGTCATTTAACGTTTAGAAGTTTAAGACGAGTAGCGGCTGACTGGTGCAACACATCAGCGAGAGTACCAATAAATAGTTCATGCCGAACGACATTTTCAATGCGATTTTTTCCAGAGTCGTCAAATCTAGAATTAAGTTATGATGACATAAGAATAATAATTCAGGTCGTTTTTCAATGAATTTATAAAATATAAATGCATATAGTAATTCGTTCATTGTTCAATGCAAAAAGTGACCATAAAATAAATACATATAGTAATATGTGCCTGTGCTATACGAAGTATTTCGAAATAGTGCACGCATGTTTACTTTAAACAAAAAGCTGACAACAATAGTTGCAAAATAGAACTAATAAAGAACGTAATCTTGATTTATAAATAATTAATGATGACAAGAGTTATCCATTACAAGGATGGTATAGTTAACAACCGTAAACTATACTAAGTCCATTAAATTAAGTCAGTATGCTAACTCGCCTAAGGCCACAATAAGGATGACAGTTAACTAATTTACTCAAGGGTCAAATAAGATTGATATATTTAAATTAATTACCCCAAGTCCACAATCGGATCACATAGTAAATTTATCCAAAGCTACAAACAAGGGTGCTATATTTAGTTAATTTGCCCAAAGCCACACCTCGGACATCGTAGTTAATTGATCCAAAGACGCAAAATAATCCATAGTCAGGTATTGTTCATAGCTACAGTAAGGATAAAAGTTCACGTAACCACTACATCTATAACGATGACAAAAGTTATTTTTTCAGAGCGACAATAATAGTTATCCTTTATAGTTAACTTACCCAAAACCACAACAAGGATGACACAGAGGACCCACAAGTTCAGCAGAGCTAGTGTCACCTTGATGCATGACGCTATAGAAGTGCAACACTTCATGACGCAGGATACAGCCGTAGATTCTTATTATAAGAATCCTAGAAAATCAATAGTAAATTATTACTGCTGCCTGTTGTTTGATTAGTAGTAAAGGTAGTGCATAAATAATAATAATAATAATAATAATAATAATAATAATAATAATAATAATAATAATAATAATATATGTGGAAAGAAATACACCAAAAGACACAACGAAGTGGCAAAAATCCTATACAGAAATATATGTGAGACCTATGGAGTAAAACCCGGAAAGATCACGGAAGCACCAACCGGAAACAGTCATCGAAACACAATAAGTCAAAATACTGTGGGACTTTGAAATAAGAACGGATCGAGTGATTCCTGCACGAAAACCAGATATTGTAGTTGTCAATTACTCCAACAGAACAGCAACAATCATCGATGTTGCTCTTCCAAGTGATAGAAACATAAAAACAAAAGAAAGAGAAAATATAGAAAAATAACATTATCTTAGATTAGAAATCCAGAGACTGCGGAATGTAAAAGCAGAAGTAAAACATGTAGTTATAGGATCTTTAGGGAACATAACACCTGAAGTGGAAGGCTATCTGAATAAAGTGCCGGGACAACACAAAATTGCTCCACTGCTAAAAGCAGCGCTCCTCTGAAGTGCTCACATCCTCCGTAAAGCCTTGGATCTCCCTTTAACAAAATTAAGGGATTTCCAAGGCTTTACGGAGGTTGTGAACACTTTGGTTCATAACCGACAGTCAACGGGAGTCGTGAAGAAAGGATAATAATAACAATAATAATAATAATAATAATGCGTAGAAATCTATGTGAGAACTGGAGTAAAATCTCTAGAAAAAGCACCAGTGCACCAACCTAAAACATTCACCGAGATATAAAGTAAGTCAAAATATTGTGGGGCTTCGAGATAAGAACAGATTGAGTGTTCTTGCAAAAAGACCAGACATTACAGTTCTCAATAAATCTATCAGAACAGCAGCAAACATCAAAGTCGCTGTTCCAAGTGATAGAAACTTAAAAACAAAGGAAAGAGAAAAATGGAGAAGGAAACAAACCAGAATCTCGGATTAGAAATCCAGAAAACTGTAGAAAGATACTTGTAGTGATGGGAGCCTTGAAGAACATAACATCTGAATTGGAAGGTTATCTGAATAAACTACCTGGAAACCAACACACTCGCCCCACTACTAAAAGCAGGCTCCTCAGAAGTGCCCACACACCCCTTAAAACCTTGGATCTCCCAGAATCTTGGTAAGATTCCGAGACCTTGGTTCACAACCGACAGTCAACAGAAGTAAAAGAAAAGCTGAATAATAATAATAATATCACAAACCAGAATAGTAAAATCAATAGAAACAATTTATAGTTATAATAATAAAAAAGTAATTTAATTGAAATTATTAATCCTATAAAAAAAATATGTATATATCCATTATGATTCAAAGATTAAGCATTAAAAATACTATATGGCAGAGTGGATTGAATTATAAACACAAAATGGCAATTAAAATGTAGCCGTAATTATGACAGAGTGATTAATATTTTTATAGAAATGTGCACTTTGGTGATCGTAACATTACCACCTACAATAATAATACAAAAATGTTTGTAGTGTAGTGTTAATCATAACCTAAGATAATGATACAAAATTATTTTTATTTTAATGACAGAGAACCTATAACAGTACAATATGAATGAGAACAAAGAAGCAATTAACATTGCAGGAAAAGAAACGGTTTTTTTATGCCAGAAAGTATTTGCAATAAATACATGCACACTCATACCATAAATAACAGGTAGATATTGTGCATAATACTTTATAAAACAAGATAAATTATAATAATGATGCATACATACCTAATTATGGTTAAACTATATTACAGAGCATGCTAGTAAATTTGTTGTCGAATCAATAACAGTCCGTGTTTAAACTTACTGATTGGTTTTTAGTTTAATTCAGTGGACAGTTAGTTTAAAGATAACAAATCGGAGATTTTTTCATTAATACAAGCTGTTGAATATTCAGTAAATTTTATTTAAACTGTAGCATCGACCTACGCTTATAGGAACTCTATTCTTAAAATAAATCTAATTGCCTGATGAAAGAGGGATTGAGGATGACTGTAAGATAAATGTTTGCATGAAAGAATCTGAGATGACTGATGAAAGGGGTGGGGTGGGGTGGGGATAACTCTAAAATAAATGTTTGTATGGAAGAAGCAAGATTGTATAAGCAATTGCTGTACACGATAATGTGGATGTGGGTGGGAGATCTCTAAAATAAATGTTTAAATGATAGTAGCAAGATTGTATAAGCAAATGAAAAATTAAAAAGTATAAATTACAGATTTATTTATTATTATTATTTTAACTTGTCCTTAGAATACAAAAGTAGGGACCTTCCTCACAGTGTCTCGAATATCATCATAAGGAGACAGACAGGGAATCCGTTCAGGCAATTTCGAACGACATCTTAAGGAAAGAAATATTGGAAGCCCGATAAGAGAATTTCAGACATCTTAAGAAGATAAATACAAAGAATCTGCTCAGAGAATTTTGGACATTTTAAGAGAGAAACAGATGCTGAGGATAACATCTTAAGAAGATGGAAGCAGACTAGGCGCTTTCAGGAGTTGGACACAATAAGAATTTTTTTAAAAATTATGTCAGACTTTTTGGCCCTGTCCAACTGTTGACTCGATGGCTACATTGTAACACCAGATTTGTACGTTGTCTCGCGCTATTTGTAAAATTGCTGAGATTCCTGCTACATTATTCAGTTATCCAAGTTTTGATACTTGCTACATTATTCAGTTATCCAAGTTTTGACACTTGCTACATTATTCAGTTATCCAAGTTTTGACACTTGCTACATTATTCAGTTATCCAAGTTTTGACACTTGCTACATTATTCAGTTATCCAAGTTTTGACACTTGCTACATTATTCAGTTATCCAAGTTTTGATACTTGCTACATTATTCAGTTATCCAAGCTTTGATATTTGCTAGATTATAATTATTCAGTTATCCAAGCTTTGATACTTGCTAGATTATTCAATTATCCCAGCCTTGACATTTACAGCATTATTCGGTGATCCATGCCTTGATACTCATTACATTATTCACTTATACAACTCTTGATACTTGATAAATTATTAACTTATCCATGCCTCATTGCATTATTCATTTATCCAGCCTTTGATACTCGATAAATTATTCAGTTATCCAAGCCTTGATAGTTGATAAATTATTCACTTATCAAAGCCTTGAGACTTATTACATTATTCAGTTATCCGTGCCTTGATACTTGGTAAATAATTCACTTATCCAAACCTTGATATTTATTACATTATTCAGTGATCCCGATAAATTGTTCAGTTATCCTCTCTTTCAGTTCAACTGTTCATAAATGCAGATTTATCCTTGCCACAAATCAAGTACAAATTGCTTTGCCATAAAGAAGCGCATTAGCTAATAAATGGCTGAAAGCAGGCGTCTGGAAAGCACTAGTTGACTGGAAGACTGACGTACAGCCCTATTTCCTTTGGATTCCCAGATCGTATGCATGTCTCCCACTTCGCTGCTCGACTAACGAGTACGCCACTGCAGCGAGAACTGGCTGTTTTGCTCGATGCTACAGACTAGTTTAGATTACTGAACACGTGTTTTTAAATAATAAATTTATTTACTTTTTATTATTTTTTTCATGAACGGGAACGGCTGGAGTGTTACGTGATAGGAGCACAAAAATTCTGTCTGGGTCGAAAGTAGAATGCACCGTATAGGAAGAACTCATTTGCATACTGTATTTCATTCTACTAGCTGCTAAACGTGGCCCGGAAAGAGTGAATGGAGGGCAGAGTGCATGGCCCAGGAGCGGTTAAGTGAATGGAAAACAGGGTGCTAGCACTATAACAAATACGATATTGGCAGACAAGCAAAACAAGAAGTATTTATTAAAATGTTTGTTGATTCTGTTTGTTGAATGACAAATAAAGGTGATTATTGACTGACTAGATCGATGTATAAAAACACAATTTTGATAAATACTTTTATTGACTGATTACGAGTAGATTATCTTAATAACTAATTATTGTCAAAGCGTGCGAATGTCATTTTGCTAAAGGAGCAGATTTTAAACTGAATTTACGAAATTTTTGCTGAATCAAGTAAATTGTTTATTCATAAACTCTAGTTCAAGTTAGATGCTAAACATCACCAAAGACAGAATGATTTTGGTGTTAATTTGATTCTACAATATCTAGGTGCTTTTTCTATTTTTTCTTTTTTTAGAAACACCACTTAGCGTGGTTTGCATTTGAAACTGTCAACCTTTTCTCAACACTAATAATTTCATTAATAATTAATCTAATATTAATTACTATTTAAATGAATACTTTGACAGTGGCTTTGTTGCTTCTACTTAATAAAGAATGAATCGATTAAATTAACTCTAACATTCATCTTTCTTGAAAATGAAAAAGTATCAATTTGATCAAATTGTCAACGAAAATGTTGGGACTATGCGATACAATAATATTTTCATCTTTTTGTGTTTCTTACATTCCATTTTTACGCGAAATCAGCGTAAGCCGGAAGCGTTCCCTAAATTTCACCCACTCATATATTCCACTCCCAATATTTCACTTTCAAATTTCAATTTGCTCAATATTAATTGCACTCTTTAATTTTTCTCTCATAATATTTATTTTTTATTTTTCTTTGTTCTAATATTTCGATTTAAAATGTTTGTGTACTTATTAATTACTTAGATTAAAAATTGTGGGTATTTAGAAATGTTCTTTTTCTAAACAACAGTTCAAGTCGATTAAAGATTTTAACAATGAGCCCTACATTTAATGTAACGACTTCTTGACAGTCATGTCTGCAAGTAGAGCAACGCGTCCTTTACTTTTAAGTCCACTGGTAAAACAGAAAATCGCAGTCATGATCAGAACTCAAATCCATAACAATTCACACGCCAAAATATGACATTCAATCATATTTTATAGTGGAACTTTTTTTCTGTTATCTCAATCTCTCGACATCTTTAACAACTAAATCGTAGCGCCCGCAGTAAACCGAAACACCATCTGCTGACAATATGCTGGCCACCTCCTGCGCTCGCTCTGACGCTTGTTAACCCCTGAAAAAGCGGACGGAGTGCATACATCGTGTATAGGCTACCTCTAGAAAAGCGGGAAGAGCGCGTACAACATTATTACCCCTGGAAAAGCGGACAGAGTGCATACAGTATTTATACTCCGGGAAAGGCGGAGAGTGCATACAATATTTATACTCCTAGAAAAGCGGACAGAGTGCATACAATATTTATACCCGGGAAAGCGGACAGAGTGCATACAATATTTACATCCGGGAAAGCGGACAGAGTGCATACAATATTTATACCAGTGAAAGCGGACTGAGTGCATACAATATTTATAGCCCTGGAAAAGCGGACAGAGTGCATACAATATTTATAACACGGGGAAAAGCGGACTGAGTGCATACAACATTTATACCCCTGGAAAAGCAGACTGAGTGCATACAATATTTATACCCCGGGAAAGCGGACACAGTGCATACAACATTTATACCCCGGGAAAGCGGACAGAGTGCATACAACATATATACCCCGGGAAAGAGGACAGGGTGCATACATGTATACCCCGGGAAAGCGGACTGAGAACATACAACATTTATACCCCGGGGGAAAAGGGAAGTCACGTACATTTGTGCGGAGGAGGACGACCTTGAACAACTGAATAATTTGAGTTGAATCTCTGCACTAGCACATATATGATACTTGGTCAAGTCCTACTTCTCCCTACACTGACATATGTATGATATTCGGTCAAGTTTAATATCTCTCTACAATGACATATGTATGATATTCGGTCAAGTTTAATATTTCTCTACACTACTACATGTATGCTTGGTTATAGTTAGTGTCGAACTGCTGTTTGAATAATCGTCATAAAATAAGTGTCGACTATTTAACCAAGCACGATGAATCTCTAGCACATGTATTCATTTAACTTTAATGCCGGACCGCTGTTTGAATAATATTCATAAAGTAAATGTCAGCATTACACAGTACATAAATACTAATTAAAAGTATGGACAATATTACATAGATACTTTTTCCCAGCATCACTAAGTATTAACTAAATCAAGGACACGACAGTTTGTGTCAGTATTTTATCCATTGGCACGTTAACTTCTTTATCCATAACATCGATATACTAATTAAAGCATACATTGAACAATTATATTAATAATTTATAATTACCGCATAAAAACTAAAATGAGTGTCAATACATTCGTACTTATTTAAATTTACAATAATCTGATGCCGACTGAAGCAACGGGTTAGTATAAATGTTAATCGACAGCTGACAATGACTAAAACAATGGGCAAATATATCTGTTAATCGACAGTTTACAATGACTAAAACAATGGGCAAATATATCTGTTAATCGACAGTTTACAATGACTAAAACAATGGGCAAATATATCTGTTAATCGACAGTTTACAATGACTAAAACAATGTGCAAATATATCTGTTAATCGACAGTTTACAATGACTAAAACACAATGTGCAAATATATCTGTTAATCGACAGCATACAATGACTAAAACAATGGGCAAATATATCTGTTAATCGACAGCTTACAATGACTAAAACAATGGGCAAATATATCTGCTAATCGACAGTTTACAATGACTAAAACAATGGGCAAATATATCTGCTAATCGACAGTTTACAATGACTAAAACAATGGGCAAATATATCTGCTAATCGACAGCTTACAATGACTAAAACAATAGGCAAATATATCTGTAATCGACAGCCTACAACAACTAAGGCAATGGGCAAAATCATTTGCTAATCAACAGCATATAATGACTAAAAGCAATAGGCAAATATACATATGTCAATTGACAAGTTTATGAAATGAATGAAAGCAATGGGCAAATATCTCTGTTAATCGACAGCTTTCAATAACTAAAAGCAATAGTCAAATAAATGTGTGTGTGTGTGTGTGTGTGTGTGTGTGTGTGTGTGTGTGTGTGTGTGTGTGTGTGTGTGTGTGTGTGTGTGTGTGTGTGTGTGTGTGTCAAATGACAAGTTTATAATGAATGAAAGCAATGGGCAAATATATATTTTAATTGACAGTTTACAATGAATGAAAGCAGTGGACAAATATATATTTCAACTGACAGTTTACATGAATGAAAGCAATGGGCAAATATATATTTCAATTGACAGTTTACTGTGATTGAAAGCCGAGAACAGACAGATGTGCCTGATGATCTACAGCTGAATTCACAATCTCCATTTTAACAAAGACACCTACTGAAATAAATAACGAAATAAAGCACTTGGCAGAAAATACAAATTTAACTGGATCATCCTTAGTATTAAATTTCAAGATTAACATTTTAAATCGAGGTCACAAGAGCATTGTCTGCAAACGGAAGAAAGTTGTTAAGAGTTGCATTCCTTCATAGATCAGTGATTGTCGTCGAGTTCCGTTTATCAATTGTTTATTCTATAAATATATTAATCTGAACCTAATGCCAAGTAAATTAATCTGCATAGTTGAAAATATTACAATGATAATTTGCATTTATATTCAGCTAATGCCGATTTACCCGTCCGTATTTTAAAAAACACGATTGTTTGTTTATATGAGTAATAAAGGTAGGATGGCATCTTCCCAGCCAAGGGATAATGAATGCAATAAATATACAAAATATATACAAATTCGATCAAGACAAGAACATACAAGACAAAGCATGGGCAGATAATCTGTGTGCATATCATAAAATACAGTATAATTCAAAGAGTACAAAGATGGTATAGAGATAGGAGTCATACAAAAGCAGCCCAAGGATTAGCGAATCACGTTCTTAAGTTGAAATCAGAAGAACAATACAGGTCAAGGATTAAGAAGTTAAATGAATGAGACCAGAAAAATATAAAACAGATCAAGAACTAAAGAATTTAGTTAAATATAATTAAAAAGCCAGAGTTAATAGGGAAATGTGAATGAATAAGTGTTGTGACCAGAAACATGCAAGACCGAAAGGATGAATGAGTTTAGTGTCGTGTCCAGAAGCATGCAAGACATAGCAAGGATGAATGAGTTTAGTGTCGTGACCAGAAACATGCAAGACATAGCAAGAATGAATGAGTTTAGTGTCGTGACCAGAAACATGCAAGACATAGCAAGGATGAATGAGTTTAGTGTCGTGACCAGAAACATGCAAGACATAGCAAGGATGAATGAGTTTAGTGTCGTGACCAGAAACATGCAAGACATAGCAAGAATGAATGAGTTTAGTGTCGTGACCAGAAAATACAAGACTTTTCGAAGATTAATAATCTGAATGCTACGAGTAGAAACATGCAAAATGTATCAAAGATATCAGTGCGTGCTGTGTACAGAAAAGTGCAAAAGAAATTTTAAAAAAAAGATTCGAGAGTTAAATCGTGTGTCCAGAAACGTGCAAAAGAAATAAAGTAAAAAATCGTGTGTCCAGAAAAGTGCAAGAATAAAAAAGATTTGAGAGTTAAATCGTGTGTCCAGAAATGTGCAACGCACAATAGGGATTCGTGAATAAAGTTGCAGCCAATCAATCGAGAGATTAGGAATTAATAGTAGAGATTAGAACAAACAAGAAAGATCATCTACTAATTAGCTTAGTGTAAAGAAAAAATATAAAAGATAAATACGTTTGGATATTAAGTGTAAATATATAAGAAACATTTGATTTAGTTCGTGAACTTTAAAATTTAAGTTCAGTGTCATGTAACATTCTAATGTATAGAATCACTGATAGGAGACCACTACTGAAAAAAGCACAAGATGGCTAAAGACAAAAATAAATCTTATGAATATATATATATAAATATCAAATTGAATGTGGAGGTAGTAACTGAATTGCTATTACACATTTCACAACATTTAATTCGAAAGCGTCTGATATTTTACTTACACTACAGGTAGGGTGCGTGTTTCGTGCCTTTATGATAACAGACACAGATACTACAAACAAAAGATGATCCTAGACACAGTCACAACAAACAAGAGATGATAACAAAGATACAATAAACAAAAGATGATCTTTGACACATATACAACAAACAAGAGATGATAATGGACACATATACAACAAACAAAAGATGATAATGGACACAGATACAACAAACAAGAGATGATAATGGACACAGATACAACAAGCAAGAGATGATAATGGACACAGATACAACAAACAAGAGATGATAATGGACACAGATACAACAAACAAAAGATGACAATGGACACAGATACAACAAACAAGAGATGATAACAGACACAGATACAACAAACACAAGATGATAATGGACACAGATACAACAAACACAAGATGATAATGGACACAGATACTGCAAACGAAAGAAGGTAAAAGAAAGTTGCAGTAAACAAAAGATGATAAGCGACAGATATAGGAAACAAAAGATGATAAAAGACAAATACAACACACAAAATATGATAACAGACATACATACAGCAAATAAAAGATTATAATAGATGCAGGTGCAACAGAGGATCATAAAGACAGATATAGCAAACAAAAAATGATAACTTATATAGATATAGAACCAGCAAGCAAAATATGATAAAAGACGTACAAACATCAGACAAAACATTATATTAGACATTCATACAGCAAACAAACGATGATAACAGAATGACACGCAAACAAAAAATGATAACAAAAAGACACCCAAACAAAGGATGATAACAGAATGACACGCAAACAAAAGATAACAGAATGATACGGCAAACAAAATACGATAACAGAATGACACGGCAAGCAAAAGATGATAACAGAATGACACGGCAAACAAAAGATGATAAAAGAATGACACGGCAAGCAAAAGATGACAACAGAATGACACGGCAAGCAAAAGATTATAATAGACATAGATGCAGCTAACGAAAAATATTTAACTTAGGGGACAAAAGATGATAATAGACACAAAGGATGATAATAGGCTTACATACAACAAACAAAAGAGAAGAGATATAGATACAGGTAAAAATTATAATAATATAGATGCAGCAAAGAAAAGATAGTAATAGACATAGAGACAGCAAAAATAAATGTTGAATTTGTATTTAGAAGTGTTAGAAAATAGCAGGTGGAGAAATTACTACATGACAATAGGATAAATGCAATCAAAAAGTACTTTTTACAGCTGGAAGTGTTAGAAGATATGCATAAGTTAAATTTACTGTTACATCAGATATAAAAAAATAGAAATTTTTACGAAGTGAAGATATGCATGGTCCAGATGCAGTCCCGAGAGCAAAATGTGACTCGCGTAACATTGCTTTGTGCTCCGCTCTGATATAAATGTATTTCTTTAATTATATGGTATGATTTTTTTTTTTTTATAAATGGCCCGCGAACTTTAAAGTGTTGGTCTATTTGGCTATCGGGGTTGATTAAGTTGGACCTCTCCGATGTAGATAAACATTTATATATGGTAATAGGCACAAATATATGTGTGCAAAGAAAATATGAATATTTTAATTATATAAATATGTTTGTAAGTATTGCGATTATAGGTGTCCAAATATGTCAAAGAGGTATGTGAAAACCTCTCTGTGAAGAAATGATGGTTGTTGTGATTAGTGGTACGTGAAAAAACAATGCACAGGGAAATTATTATTTTAATAGGATTATTAAATTTTGCTTTTCTAAGGAAAAGTAATTATCTGACCTAACATAGAGATGGCTTATTTACAAATGTAGTCATTATGATCACAGACATCAATATCGGTGTATAGAGAAAAGGTATTTGTATTGATGATATGAATGATACAATATGATATCAAGGAAAGATTAGTATTGTGGTCAAAGGCGCATTAGTATTTGATTTGTTATCAGAGGAATGGTAATATCTTATTGTCATATGATGTTAATATCTGCTTTTACACGAAAGGAAAGTATATTATCAAAGGACTGATTATAATTGTGTGATTATATGGGAAATGTAGATATTGTGATAATAGGCATGTTAATATCTGCTTTATCGAAAAGATTTGTCATTGTGATCACATGCATAATAGAAATACACTTGTACATGAAGTGTATTGCGAGGATGAACATGTGAATATATGAAAGGTGAATGTGATGAAATGCATACGGAGAGTTCCAAGTTTAAAACATATCTATGTACTTTCCTTGGCATCTTTCAGCTCGCATCATGAAAACAAAAGATCCTTCATCAAACTGAGTTTAAATGCACTTTCCCACCTTCAAATCTAAATAAACCATGGATACTGTCTGATATTTACTGAGGACTGTCGTGTACGGAAAATATGTAATATGTGCCACCAGACTACTACCACCACGCCCAACACTATCTTAGAAGTAGTTGCCTCAAGTAACGTGAGTGCAATACTAGCGTGTTTTCAAACGAAATTCCTACTATGCACTAAACATCTTCACAGGCATGACGTCATAGTAGTGTCAGAAAGGAACATCAGATAGATTCACTTTAAGAAATCGAACTAATTTTAGGAAAGATACTCAACGGTGAACAGAAAAAAATTCACAACAATTAATGAGACATGTACTGAATAGGTAAAAGGGGAAAGTACTCAACAGTAAACACGAAAACATCCTATAATCATAATAAAATGTACACAACACAACAATGAACAAAATCAAGACAGGTATTCAACAGTATTCAGGAAAAGTACCTGGCAATGAATAGTTCAAGTACTCAGGAAAAGTACCTGGCAATGAACAGTTCAAGTACTCAGGAAAAGTACCTGGCAATGAATAGTTCAAGTACTCAGGAAAAGTACCTGGCAATGAATAGTTCAAGTACTCAGGAAAAGTACCTGGCAATGAACAGTTCAAGTACTCAGGAAAAGTACCTGGCAATGAACAGTTCAAGTACTCAGGAAAAGTACCTGGCAATGAATAGTTCAAGTACTCAGGAAAAGTACCTGGCAATGAATAGTTCAAGTACTCAGGAAAAGTACCTGGCAATGAACAGTTCAGGTATTCAGGAAAAGTACCTGGCAATGAATAGTTCAAGTACTCAGGAAAAGTACCTGGCAATGAATAGTTCAAGTACTCCAAAGCGAAAAGAAAAGTAACCAACAGTAACGAAGAAAACAGTCGACAATAGTGTATACAGGCTAAGCACATAACAGTGAACAGATAAGACACTCAACAGTGTACAGAAAAATAGCCAAACAATGAACAGGAAAGTACTAGCGAGCAATACACCTATTCAGCAGAGAACAAGAAAAAGTATACAATAGTAAAATCCAAAGAGAAAAGGAATTTTTCTCAAATATGAACAAGAAAAGTATGCAATGAACAGGACAACTATTCAGTAATAAACAGGGGAAGGTACTTAAAATAAAGAAATGTACTCAAAAGTGAACAAGAAAGCAGTTAGAGTAAAGGAAACTACTCAAGTGTACAAGACAACTATTAAAGCAAGAGCCGTTTATGTACTGGAAGACAACTATTAAAGCAAGAACCGTTTATGTACTAGAAGACAACTATTAAAGTCAAGAGCCGTTTATGTACTGGAAGACAACTATTAAAGCAAGAACCGTTTATGTACTAGAAGACAACTATTAAAGTCAAGAACCGTTTATGTACTAGAAGACAACTATTTTTAAAGAGAAGAGCCGTTTATATACTGGAGACCAATAAATAACTTATACTAGATGTGGAGGTCAATAAATAACCCATACCACACCACATCAAGGAACTATAGGTCAATAAATAACTCATACCACACAACATCACAGACCTGGAGGCCAATAAATAACTCATATCACACCACATCACATAACTAATACATGTACATATATCACCGAATAGTTACGTATAATTTCTCCACCCGCTTTATAAATACATTGAGTTGTAACTGCACAGAACTTTATGCAATTTAATCTTACAGTCTATTTGTAATGTTTACTTACGGGTCGTCCTAGTGTATTATATATATATATATATATCTTACAGTCTATTCGTAATGTTTACTTACAGGGTATCCTACAGTCAAGTTGTGTTTAGTATGCTCAAAGATCCGTCTAAACAAAACTTTGACATATACAAAATTTACCTTGCATACAAAATGAAATCAAAGCAAGCTTCTGGTATCGATTGAACATACAAAGGCTTACTTTTGACAAACAGATTGATAATGTATACTTTTGACAAATAGATTTATCTTACATGCTAATAATAGGCCTATATACAGAGCAATCAAACTAAGTGTAGTCGGCAGATCATACTAAATGTTCTGAAAATATCTTTCTATATTTAGAAGATCACACTTCATAGACATACAACAAATCACCCTATAAGGACCAATACACTAATGGATATACTGCAAATCCTACTACACGGACATACAGCAAATTATACTACACACACATACAGCAAATCATACTACATAGATATACAGCCAATCATACTACATAGACATACAGCAAATCATACTACATAGACATACAGCCAATCATACTACATAGACATACAGCCAATCATACTACACACACATACAGAAAATCATACTACATAGACATACAGCCAATCATACTACACACACATACAGCAAATCATACTACATAGACATACAGCAAATCATACTACCTAGACATACAGCCAATCATACTACACAGAATACAGGAGACCTTACTAAGTGTACTAAGAGCAAATTGAATTACGTCTTTAGACACCTGTATTTTTGTGCGTACTGGATACACATTTCAAGTCAACATATCGCCCAAACACGTGTACTGGAAGTAGCCTACATTGACAGGAACAGTTTGGTTTGATTGTTCTATTATCAGACCGAAAATACAGTGGGCTTGCCTGCGAAATTGAAATGATAGTGTTTTAAATTAACAAATGCTTCATATATATAAAACAAGTTAGCCCTTTCGTTAGATTTCTCTCCACTTGACTGATTTGATAAACATTGTAAACATTGCACGCATTCATTCCTGCATCACAGTGGTTGTAAAGTGGAGGGGAGTACATTACAGAGCTTTAGTATATATAGCGAAAGAGTTAATACAAGCCGCTGAAAATTAGTCTAATAAACACTCCAGCCCACGCTTTACTTTCATATGACAGTTACACCCACGCTACTATGACATTTACACAAACGGCCTCAGAGTTCAGTGTGCTTAATTGCTCTTAGTCACGAACTGTTGACGTCCTGTGCAGGTAATGCGCACAAACATGTTACGGTCTTGACCCTATAAATAGTCTTCTCGCGACGGTCCGTTAAAATGCCGTTCGTCTTACAGGTACTAACACGTCATCAGGTTGTACATTTCTCATCCAAACGCTCAAACAGAGAAAATCTTAAGTGTTAACTGAATACTGAACTTGGTACTTACCGGCTTTAGTATGGCGAATCAACAAGATCATATTGAATATGACATAAACTCTTCCTTGGTACCCAGTTATCCGCCAAATAAAATTGAGAAACAGATGAAACACTCGTATACGGAAGTCAAAAATAGTTCGGTCACGACCTGAATTAAGTTTTCAGTTGCGAATTACCTCTGACTTCATGAGGCAAAGAAAGCAGTGCGTGACTGCTTGAATGTTTTTCAAGGCTAGCTAGACAAAAGTGCCCGCGCCCCGTTCCCCGTTGTGTGGAGAGAAAAACAGTAAAGGGCCGAAAAGTGACGTGAATTAGAGCAGACACGGGATTCATTCAGAATGACGTGTGCTAAGGTTTGGGCAGGTCGTGCGTAAACACTATGTGTTCGCCCACTGCAAGCCTACCTATCCCTTCCCCTTACTACCCCACAAAACCCACCCGGCTCACTTGGGCAAACAGTAAGGACAGTTCTATGACGGTCCGGTCTTGCCAGTAAGAAATATTTGCTTATCATAAATAAAGTTCAGTGTTTTAACTTATTACTAAACATTCACACTTTTCAATATTTGAAGTGTTTGCATTAATTAATTCAATATTTCAAATGATTGTTCACAATGACGACTATTGTAAAAGGTGGTCTTGCGCTGCCTGAGGACGTGCGAACTTCTCTGAGTATGTAAACAAGTTGGCCGTGCGTCACGTCATTGATAATAGTCAGATGGGCAGCTGGTCTTCATGCCTGTTGTTTAATTATTACTGTCTAATTGCCTACTGTTTATTTATCAATATCTACTGTCTGCTTTTCAATTATCACTATTTGACTACTGTTTAATTATCATTGAACTGGTCTACATGACTGTTGATTAATTATCACTGTCTATTTGTCTTCTATAATATCTTTCTCTACCCGTCTCCTGTTTAAGTATAATTGTCTACTCATCTTCTATTTAATTATCATTGAAATGGTCTTTATGTTTGCTGTTTAATTATGACAATTTAGTCATCTACTGCTTAATTATCATTTGAATTCACAAGAATCAACTTTCAGTAACACTTTACTGATAAGTTCAACAATAATGCTGGATTGTACACACACCAACGGAATCCGGTAGAGTACAATAGTCACTGCAGTCTGAAGTGGATCAAAAGCATCACAGGAAAAAAGTGTACTGTTCTCTGCAAAAGTAAATTAAGACAGCTTTTAAATTTCAGCCATATTTCTTCTCTAAACTCCTTTCTCTCTTACAAACATTCCCAACTTACAAAGCCTGCAACAATACTCACGAGTCCGATACACACGCATCATAAGAAATAGAATATCAATCAAAAAATTCACAAGTATAATGTACAACATAATCCAGTTAATGTACAACATAATCAAATTAATGAATTTAGAAATAGTGGTTTGATTACAGAAGCATTATCCAGTTCAAATCATAGATCAATAGCAAACATATATGAAATATTTATAAGTCCATACTTTCTTTATCAGTCACTTAACTTACCATAAGCTAAATATCACCTTTATGACCGGACTAGAGTTATGTCAAAATCAATATCAGAATCAAAATCAGAATATAGGACTTCTTCAACAAAATAACTTTCGGTCTATCCCCATTGGAAGATTATGAACAAGTGTGAGACTATTAGTCAGAAATTTATTCATCCAGTTGGAACTGGTTTGGATTGCATCAGCAAGTTCTAGCATATTCTTTACCTGAGTTATTTACTCCAACTCAAAAATATCATCATAAGAAGTACCCAAGGGTCGGGTCATGTTTACATTGGCAACAAATAGAAATAGTGTTAGGCAAATTTATTCTGCCATAGATGGATACATTCCATAGTTTTAGAATGTTAAATAAGTGGGAGCGCACTTCGATGTTAAGTTTTGCTGCCTTTCTATCCACTAATAGCTCTTTGATTCTTTCTAGGTCGGCGTTTTGCTGCCTTGCTATCCACTAATGGCTCTTTGATCCTTTGTAGGTCGGCGTTTTGCTGAGCGCAAGAAATAATATTTTACTTCATTCCATATGTTCTCTGTAAAGATCTTAAACATTTTTAACAGTAAATTTTCTCTCCAATTCGCTCTCTCCCTCCCTCTCCCTAGCTTCAGATCTCCCGGTTTTTTTTCAATTTAACTCCCCCACCTCTCTCTTTCTCTGTCTCTCTCTCGCTCGCTCTCTCTGTCTCTCTCTCTCTCTCTTTCAGCTTATGATTTTCTTCTCCTTCGCACTCCCTCACAATTTCTCTTTCTCTTTTCCAGTCCTCTTTCTTTCTTGTACTTAATATGTAAAAATAACTTATCACAGCTCAGTTATTTTAGTTAAAAGTAATGCAAGCTGTCTACACCCTTTCGTAATGTACGTAATATTATAGTGACAATATTAGTCATCGTAAGTTCTAAATGTATATTTTTCTAAGTTAGTGGTTCGAGGGGGTACGTATTATGCCTGTTGCTTTAGGAAAAGTATGTTTGCCATTGTGTAAAATAGCATATCTCTCATTATATATAACGTATGTTGGTGTTATACTAAAAGTATGTTTGCCATTGTGTAAAATAACATATCTCTCATTATAAATAACGTATGCTGGTGTTATAGAAAAAGTATGTTTGCCATTGTGTAAAATAGCATATCTGTCATTATATATAATGTACGTTGTTGTTATTGGAAAAGTATGTTTGCCATTGTCTGAAATAGTTAATCTGTCGTTTTATATATAACGTATGTTGGTTGTTATAGGAATTGTATGTTTGCCATTGTGTGAAATATTAATCTGTCATTATATATAACGTATGTTGGTTGATAGGAAAAGTATGTTTGCCATTGTGTAAAATGGTATGTCTGTCGTTATAATTATATATACTATTTATTATTTTTTTTAAAGTATATTTGCCCATTATGTAAAATAGTATATCTCTTGTTATATGTAACGTGTGTTGAAAAGTATGTTTGCCTTTGTACAAAAAAATAATATATCTGTCGTTATAAGTAATGTGTGTTGGTTGCTATTTGAAAAGTATGTTTGCCATGGCATAAAAATTGTATCTGTCGTTATATGTAACGTTTGTTTTTGTTATTTGAAAAGTATGTGTATTGATATATAAAAGTACTTTTGTCATTAAAGGAAATAATGTTTCTCGAGATTATATGAAGGTATGTGGACAGATATAATAAAAGTAGTCTGTCATTATCTACTTTTACATGAAATGTTTGCTTGTCAGTGGGAAAAATAAGCTTGTTTGTTATTTGTAAAAATCTATCTTTATGTCATTTATATGAATTGAATAATTGCTACGTGAACAGGCGTTTGTCATTATGCTTACTTTGTGTTCGCACTGATATAGTTACCTAAACAGAATTTTTCTATTATATGAAAGTACCTGTGTCATTATTTGAAAAGTATGCATTTAATTACGTATAAATTGTTTGTCATTGTGTTTTCAATATGCTTGTCGTTAAATGTATTGTTTTATTGGTACGGTTAGTATGCGTTTGTCTTTTGTGCACAACGTGTTAATAGTTTCTTGTGCAAAATGCTTCTCATTAAGTGTAAAGTGTGCTTCTCTTTACATATGGTGTTTGGCTTTACGGTACAGTGTGAGTGTCGTTATGGGACAGTTTGTTTATAGTTATATAAACAGTGTGTTTATCATTCCACGAACAGTATGCTTGTCGTTATGCATAGTGTGCTTGTTATTACGGGTGCCATATGCTTCTCGTTATGTACATAGTGGATTATTGTGGATACAGAGTATTTATTATAGTACAGGGTGCCTGTCATTATGGATACAGAGTACTTGTTATAGTACAGGGTGCCTGTCATTATGGATACAGAGTACTTGTTATAGTACAGGGTGCCTGTCATTATGGATACAGAGTACTTGTTATAGTACAGGGTGCCTGTCATTATGGATACAGAGTACTTGTTATAGTATAGGGTGCCTGTCATTATGGATACAGAGTACTTGTTATAGTACAGGGTGCCTGTCATTATGGATACTGAGTACTTGTTATAGTACAGGGTGCCTGTCATTATGGATACAGAGTACTTGTTATAGTACAGGGTGCCTGTCATTATGGATACAGAGTACTTGTTATAGTTCAGGGTGCCTGTCATTATGGATACAGAGTACTTGTTATAGTGCAGGGTGCCTGTCATTATGGATACAGAGTATTTGTTATAGTGCAGGGTGCCTGTCGTTATGGATACAGAGTACTTGTTATAGTGCAGGGTGCCTGTCATTATGGATACAGAGCACTTGTCATTATGGATATTGGGTGCTTTTCATTTTGGAAAAGTAGCACTTTTCGCTATGGGTGTATGGTGCTTGTCATTATGGATACGGGGCATTTTCCGTTATGGGTATAAGGTGTTTGTCAGTTTGGACCCAGAACATGTGTCGTTATGGGTACAGAGTGCTTGTCATTTTGGATACGGAGCATTTGTCGTTATGGTACAGGGCGTTTATCATTATGTAAAGTGTGCTTGTTGTTACGTGCACAGTACGCTTGTCATAATGGATACAGACCATTTGTCGTTATGGGTACAGGGTGATTCTCTCTAGGTAAACAGGTATTTTGGTGTCCTTATGTCTACAGTATGCTTGTTGTTATGTGTACAGTGTGTTTGGTGTCATGTATACAGCTTCCTTTTCGTTATGTGTACAGTGTGCTTGGCATTATGTGTGCATTGTGTTTATTATATGTACCATGAGGTTAGTTGTGTACTTTTGTGTTTGTTTTTATGTATACTCTGTATATGTTGTTATATGTACATGTGTTTGTCATTACACGTTCACAATGCTTATCGTGATGTGTACTGTTTGTGTTGTTTTGTGTACTTTGTGTATGTCATTATATTTATAAATAAGCAAGTCGTAAAGTATAGTTTGATGTAATTTATTGGTATATTGCGCTTGTTGTTATGTGTATGATGAGTTTGTTGTTAGATGTAAATTTTGTTTGCTATGTATAAATTGTTTGTCACCATGTGTAATTTTCGTTTGCTGTTATGTGCACTTTGAACTTGCTGTACATGTTGATCATACTAGTCAACATTAGTTTAGTGTCCTTCCACTTCAGATAATCTCACTCACATATATATTTCTTTAACTTCAGCTTTCTTGTCTATTATCTTATCATTATTAATCTCTTCATGTTTATTTTTTTCAAAATGCTTGCGTTAGAAACAAGAGGTGTTCGGTTTTTCTCTGTCGACTTCGATTACTTGATAGTCCGACATTCCGACATTATCCAAATTCAGTCTGCCAGGGCTTATCCTTCTTCACGTCAATGTCTTCTGTCAGTGTCTTCACGTCAATGTCTTCTGTCATTGTCTTCACGTCAATGTCTTCTGTCAGTGTCTTCTGTCAGTGTCTTCACGTCAGTGTCTTCTGTCAGTGTCTTCACGTCAATGTCTTCTGTCATTGTCTTCTGTTAGTGTCTTCTGTCAGTGTCTTCACGTCAATGTCTTCTGTCAGTGTCTTCTGTTAGTGTCTTCACGTCAGTGTCTTCTCTCAGTGTCTTCACGTCAATTTCTTCTGTCAGTGTCTTCCTGTCAGTGTCTTCTGTCAGTGTCTTCACGTCAATGTCTTCTGTCAGTGTCTTCTGTCAGTGTCTTCACGTCAGTGTCTTCTGTTAGTGTCTTCTGTCAGTGTCTTCACGTCAGTGTCTTCTGTCAGTGTCTTCACGTCAGTGTCTTCTGTCAGTGTCTTCACGTCAGTGTCTTCACGTCAGTGTCTTCACGTCAATGTCTTCTGTCAGTGTCTTCACGTCAATGTCTTCTGTCAGTGTCTTCACGTCAGTGTCTTAGTGTCTTCACGTCAGTGTCTTCTGTCAGTGTCTTCACGTCAATGTCTTCTGTCAGTGTCTTTTGTCAGTGTCTTCACGTCAGTGTCTTCTGTCAGTGTCTTCACGTCAGCGTCTTCACGTCAGTGTCTTCTGTCAGTGTCTTCACGACAGTGTCAGTGTCTTCTGTCAGTGTCTTCACGTCAGTGTCAGTGTCTTCTGTCAGTGTCTTCACGTCAATGTCTTCACGTCAGTGTCTTCTGTCAGTGTCTTCACGTCAATGTCTTCTGTCAGTGTCTTCTGTTAGTGTCTTCACGTCAGTGTCTTCTGTCAGTGTCTTCACGTCAGTGTATTCTCTCAGTGTCTTCACATCAGTGTCTTCTGTCAGTATAATTGCCTTAGCCTAAGAGTCAGTCATAAAACCCACTTGCCTTTTCCATCAGCAGTATGCCATAACATCAATGAATTGGTTTAATAAATAAAATCTGTATACCATAAGAAGAATCAACCGCACAAGGCAAGAAGTAAACGGACAGAAAAAAGAATTTATATTATCTACCCTCCCTTACCTGTCAACTTTAGTCGTACTCCAGAGCATAAGTATTGTCAATACAATAATTTGATGACAGTAAATTCTACTGCCTACATAGTCTAAATCACTCAAACCTTTAAAACCTGCAATCTTCAATAAGCAATTAGTTGGAATACCAGAAAAATAAACTGAAATATGAAACATCACTATTGCAAACAACAATGGCATCACATTTCATACTGACGCCTGGTTCAATACATCACGAGACTAAAGGAACTTTAGGAAATCACGAACCAAAAGGAACTTCAATACATCACGAACCAAAAGGAACTTCAATACATCACGAGACTAAAGGAACTTCAGTACATCCCGAGTCAAAAGGAACTTCAATACATCACGAGAGTAAAGGAACTTCAATACATCACGAGACTAAAGGAACTTCAGTACATCACGAGTCAAAAGGAACTTCAATACAATACGAGACTAACGGAATTAAATACATCACGAGATTAAAAAAAATTCAATACATCACGAGATAAAAAAAATTAAATACATCACGAGATAAAAGGTGTGCTCCCACACCTGCTGACTACAAGTTGTCAGAAATGTTTTTCTTTTCTCACATCTATCTTTACTTTCCACCATACTTCATTGGAACAGAAAACTCAATTCTATTTTGACTGCAATTCACAATTTTTTTTTTGTGACAAAACGACATCTTTTAGAGATCAGCATTTTACTAATGACATCTCACAACTTTGATAAACAGTTAACTAACTCGTAATTTCAGCCCATATCTGTGGTTTTGCATGAACTGTCCTGATGAAACACGCACCAGCCATTTGTACATTGTGACAGTTTTGCTATTCACTAAATGTACATGGGACTTGTCATTATGTGAACAGTGCTTTTGTCATTAAACGTACAGAGTGTTGATCATTACGTGTACAGTATGCTCTTAGTAATCTATGTTTGGGCGTTATGTTGTAGTGTGATTGCTATTCACTGTACAGTGTGTTTGTTGTTTTATGTGCACTGTCATTGTTCTTATGTGTAGTATGATTGTGGTTATGTGTTTACCACAATCATACTACACCATAAAAACAATGAGACAATCCTCTGTATGTCAAGAAGCATTAAACAAATCAGTACTCTAGATGTAAAGAAATATTGCTGTATACTAGAGAGTGCTTTAGATGTAAAGAAATATTGCTGTATACTAGAGAGTGCTCTAGATGTAAAGAAATGTTGCTGTATACTAGAGAGTGCTCTAGGTGTAAAGAAATATTACTGTATACTAGAGAGTGCTCTAGATGTAAAGAAATATTACTGTTTACTAGAGAGTGCTCTAGATGTAAAGAAATATTACTGTATACAAGAGAGTGCTATAGATGTAAAGAAATATTACTGTATGCAAGAGAGTGCTCTAGATGTAAAGAAATATTACTGTATGCAAGAGAGTGCTCTAGAAATATTACTGTATACAAGAGAATGCTCTAGATGTAAAGAAATATTACTGTATACAAGAGAGTGCTCTAGATGTAAAGAAATATTACTGTATACAAGAGAGTGCTCTAGATGAATTAAAAAAAGCATTACTGTCTACAAGCCAGTCCTCTAGATGTAAAGAAATTACTGTATACAAGACTGTCCTCTATGTGGTGTATCCATCCACCTTCTCATGCTATTAAAAGATAAAATTATTTTTACCCATAATAATATATTAAATATAATAATTACAATTAAAACAATAATAACAGTTTTGACTTTGTTATTTTAAATCTTTATAAACAGTTTTCTAACTTGAAGCCCTGACACTTTAATTAGACTTACCTTCGAGCTAGTTATGTAATTCCTATCGAGCGTGTCACGTGCTCTAGGCCCTACAAATTTACCCAAAAACTTCGCATCAGTGAGAGGACTGTCTCTTGGCCAGTGTATGCTTAGAATGGATGCAAAGAAGTGTCAACCAAAGTTAATTAAAATATGATCAACAGCTGTTAGGATACATAAATAGGCGTGCTAGAGAGATCCACTTTAGATTGCCTTTCAAACCCACACTGAGCATCTCCTATAGAGAGAGAAGTTACATCCAATAGTAATTTTTCAATACAAAGTAATTATAAGTCTGTAGACGTGTTCGTCTGATTTCCTGGATTTTATAATTCAGTGATCTATTGTCAGCAGAGGTTAGTACCATGATTTCTCAAGCCTATTATTATTAAAACTAATCTTCATTTGTTCCACAGCTTGTTTATATATGCTATTGGTTATATATCATTTGTATTAATAAAAAGAAATTAAGGTTTGAGCAAGCTTTTTCTCATATCTCCTAACTGTTTGAATCAGCACAAATGACAATGTCTATTTGTACAATTATAAGCACTGCATAAAAGGAGAAACATTATTATTTATCTCCAGCCTGGCATTTTGTTGTGGTCTGACCAGTTCAAGATCAAGATTGCTCAAGAAACTACTTCCTTGATGAGTTGTTGACTCAAGTGGAAGAAAGGTTGTTTATCTCAACCGCTACATCTACATATGTCATTGGTCCATGTTGAATCATCAAACCACACATTCATTCACAGGAACCAGGGTACTAAATCACCATTGCTGCTTTCAAGCTGATGGACTGATTCTCATCTGATCCAGATAAACTGAGTGAGAAACTCTCGAAAGGCATTGCATTACAAGACATTGCATTGCTTTATGTTGTACTGCATTACATTGACATATAACGTGCACTAAATCCCTCACTAATTGTGGTGACATTATAGAACATTCTATCTTAATCCATGTGAATATCTACATCATTGTTTTCCATTTCACTTAATTGTATTCCTTTATTAAAATTTTAATTCTTGACTCTCCATATATCATCCCATTATGTCATGTGTGTATTAGTTATTGGTACTGCATTCACCTCGTGAGTTTGAGGGCTTAGAGCTAGATAATAATTATTATGTGTTTACCCTAAGACTAGGCGTGAGTTTGAGGGATTAGAGCTAGATTAATAATTATTACGTGTTTACCCTAAGACTAAACGGTCTGGGGGCTTAGAGTTATATAATAATTATTACGTGTTTATCCTAAGACTAGACGGTTTGTGACGCGTTATCTTCGTTGTACGTCTATGCGTCTGTTCATTATTTTGTGCACGTGTGGCTGAAAGACGGGGTTAGTCTCCAGTAAACAGACAAGGGAGGAATTAACCAACACTACACTTTTCTTGTCTTTCTCTCTTCCTGCACTAACATGTAACAATACGCCACACTTTAGATGTAAAGAAGCATTAATGTATACAAGTTAGTCCTCTATATGTAAAGAATCATTAATGTATTCGTTAGTCCTCTAGATGTAAAGAAGCATTAATGTATACAAGTTAGTCCTCTATATGTAAAGAATCATTAATGTATTCGTTAGTCCTCTAGATGTAAAGAAGCATTAATGTATACGTTAGTCCTCTAAATGTAAAGAATCATTAATGTATACAAGTTAGTCCTCTAGAATACAGTATTACTGTATACGAGACAGTCCTCTAGCTGCAAAGAAGCATTACTATATACAATATGGACCGCTAGACGTAGAGAAACATCACTGTATACAAGACTATAGGTTAAAAAAAAACATTAATATATACTAGACCGGCTGCTAGATGTAAAGAAACATTACTCTATACAAGGCAGACCGCTAGCTGTAAAGAAACATTTCTGTGTGCAAGGCAGTCCTCTAGATGTAAAAAAAACAGTCACTGTGTACAAGACAGATCGCTGAAATGTAAGGAAACACTGCTATATACAGGATAGTCGCTAGCTTCGGAAAATTAATCAGGAGTGGAAAGATTTTGTAACTTTACTTCTTTTGCTTGCTTCCGATTATGTTCCCGTATATTTACTTTTTCTTTATTTTTGTTTCCTTAACATTTGGCCTGCTACCGGATATATGAGAAGAGACGTAGTTACAAAAATATGTTTGTCTCCAAATTGAAAGATTTTACATTCTTTAAATCTTATTGAAAAGACCTCCAATTTGATAGATTTTACATTCTTTAAATCTTATTGAAAAGACCTCCAATTTGATAGATTTTACAATCTTTAAATCGTATTGAAAAGACCTCCAATTTGATAGATTTTACATTCTTTAAATCTGATTGAAAAGACCTTCATTCCTCCTCCCCTCTGTCTCTCTCTCTCTCTCTCTCTCTCTCTCTCTCTCTCTCTCTCTCTCTCTCTCTCTCTCTCTCATCTTACTCTACATTATAACATGTTAAATAATTCTTTCACTTAGTGATTTCCATATTAAGCTTAATAAAATATATTAAAGTGTATTTCACTGAGAATCCGTCCCACATATAAATATAATGAGTTTAATAATTTATTCTTAATTATTTCTTAACTATAACGTGACTAATAATTCATTTGTAAAATAACTATAATGAATCTAGTAATTTATTTGTAGATATACTATTGTGGCGGAGTAGGTTTACCTATCCCTATTTTCAAATTTAATTGTTATATAAATTGTTAAATTGTCACAGTAACCTGATCTTGGGCATAACTTATGACGGTATTTTTGAAAGTGTCTGAGTTGAGAATATGCTAGAAATTGGATGAGTAGTATTTATTATCCAATAGTTATGATTTATGATAACGAGATCAGCCAATGGGTTGAGATTTGAAAGTTCTACTGTCTAATCACTTGAATTTGAAGTGGAAAGAAGTCCGCTTTTGGTGGCCGTTAACTTGATGGAGAGTTAACTGATTGAGAGAGAATGGACTTAGAAATATTTCATACCGTTTTGCTATTGATATATTATACTTGTGTTTTACGTGACATGTATTATATGCGTAGACTATTATTTCTACAAATGTTTGATTTAAGATGCTCGGGTGTAGTATGCTAACACTTGCCATTGATTTTATATGTTGTATTTATTATGCTGTGTGCATGTATCAGGCTAATAAATAATGTTGCAGGAAATTGTAAGTTGAGACTTGAATGTTAGAAAGAAGAGAGTTATAAAGAGATAGACTGGAAACTTAGTGTTACTTCCTGATTGTGTTTTTCAAAGTGGAGCAGCCTTTCATTTTCTATATGCTTGATTTGAAACTCCTGTTTTCTGATTGTAAACTATTATGACCGACCATGATAGATGTAGGAAGCAGTGTATAAGTGTGGAGGATACACTACACTCCATTTGATGTAAAGCAGCAGGATATGCTGACTACAAGAGCAATTTCTGGTATAAAGAAATACTAGAGTTGTTGTAATTGTTATTCTGCTTGAAGAAACTGACATGGCGAAAGAGGGTGTCCAGATTTGACTACAAGAGAATAACAGCCCAACAGTGTTTGTCAATGTGTGTGGAGAGAGACACATGGAGTTGACGGCTGACTATAAACTTGTGACATTGTTGCACAAGAAAAGACTGCAAACGGCTTTGTCTAAACCAGGTTATGTAAATGCTATTGTCGCTTATCTCTAATAAATCCATTTTTATTCTCTGATAAGATCTACCCTGTGAATTGCATTGAATTGTTGAATTGTATGTTAGGATATAAACTCTGTATTCAAAATTATTCATAAGTGGCTTCGTGGAAATATCAATGTCAATTAATCATTTTCAAATGTATTTGTCTTAGGTATATTTGATTGTTGATTTAATAAATTTATTGTTAAATTTGTGGACCTTCTTACGCATATTGATAACCTTATGTTGGAGAAGAAAGTGGATGGATGGGGGCTCGCTAAATATAGATTAAAGACGGATTTGTCTTCTCCTTTAGTAAGACGTTTTCTACCTATGGAATATTCTGTGAAGGAAGTGTTTGTCTTAATGAGATGGAAGACAGGAAACGTTTATAGCGCCCGCATATCAGCCAAGTGAGAGAGATGAGTGGTGTCTGCTGGAGAATTATTAATAACATAAATTAAGATTCTCATCACTTGCAATTAATTATGAATGATTAATAATAATAATTATAATCATTAACTAAGTGGCATTGGCTTCACAACTATAAATATATTATTTTTAATAGTTCATTCGTAAACTTATCACAACTATTAAATAGCGATAATAAATTCATTCAAATACCAGGACTTAAATGTGTTACCTTGTCATTTATATTGTGTTATATTACTTTATTAGTGAAGTCAATTCACTTATATATATATTGCAGCTGGCCCACCTTCTCTCTGACGAAAGGAGGGTGGTGGCTGGTCGACGCCACGTAAGACTTGCATAAATATTATTACAAATCCACACACAGAATACCAGGATAGTTGTTTGGCTCGAATTTTTTATTCTGTGTGTAGGTTACATATTGCCGACATGTTTGCATGTGTGATTGCATACGGGTAAGGGTGAAGTGTAGACAGCACAGACGACACAATGTATAACAACGACAACAACCACTCTTTCAAAACCATAGAAGGAGAAAGCCTCAATGACAGTACAAATTCAAATTTATTGGTCTCTGGGTTTCCTCTCGCATCTTGGTTTGTCAGCCATCCACACTCACACCCATGGGTAGGGGGGAAGAAAGAAAGAAAGAAAAAAGAATGATGAATGATGAAATAAAATAAGAGAAATACAAATTTCGAGATTTTTCATGCAGTACCATTTCTAAATACGTTAAGCATTATTTAACATAGAAATAACCATCACTGTTTCAAAGTTCTGGATCCACTGCTCTTATATCAAAATTCAATAGTTCAACAATAAACAATGTCATTTGACCTGCAAGTCCTCTTCAATCAGTTCCATCAATATTTTCTTATATTAATCTTAAAGCCATCCTTTACTTATAAACGATGATTTAAACTTTTTATTTTTAATTTTAGGTTTAATGCTTAGTTAAGATTCCTAAGCTTTAGTTTTAAGTTTTAGTTTTTGTGCTCTGAGATTTCTACACTAGTTAGAATTTTCCTTTACTCACATAGGTATTGTCACTCTCTCCTTGTGCTGGGGGGTTTTGATGATACACAAAAACACCGTCGACGTCCAGGTTCGCTCCAACGGCTGTCCTGGCTGCTACAACGGCTGCTACAATTTCACACTCTCACTGCGCTCTTCATTAGGCCTATTTTTCAATTCTTGTTATGTTCTCTCTTCTCCCCTCTTCTCACCAACGTCTCTCCTCATTTCATTGCATCTCTCCTCTTCTCTTGTCTTCGTTTCTCCTCTTCTCTTACGTTTCTCATCTTCTCTTATGTCTATCATCTCTTCTCTTCACGTTACGTAACTAATGGCGAACCCTGCCGTTTTCTGTGCAACATGCCATACATCATCACGTCTGCATCCAGCAATAATACTACCTCTCTGTAATACACCACTCTACAACATATCCCGTGCGCTGTGACATTATACTGCCAATTAATCACTTCTATTGGGAAATAATCGATCGCCCGTGGTCTTTGCACAGAGTCTTTGAAAAACCCAGAGATGACTGTCCTGCATGACTGGTTCATCTTAAACTGTTAATGGCCTTGACACGGCACGCCTTCAAATATAGCCTGGGTAGACATCTGGCACTCTGTTGCAGTGTCCAAGAACTCTCCAGCTGATTGCCTCCCAGCTTCGTAGAACAAAAAGCAGGGAGAAACTCTGTGAGGGCCCCCACCCTCTAACAAACGCTGCTACATTCTCAATGTTTCTCGTTCGTTACTGTCTCCATATCCCCTTTTTATACACAAAGTTCTTGTACATCATTTTCACTGAGCTGATTGGAACACACCCCCTCTAGCACACACAGTACCCCTATCCAGCACCGCACCGTACAACCAGCACTGCACTGTACGTGCTGACAATATTCTGACCATTCTGACCGTCTGATTAGTGCCAAGTATGGAGTTCCAAGTTGGCACCTCTGATTTATGTATCCATTTGCCCTACCTAGCTAACTCTCAGAGCACGCTGAACTACATCTCAGAGCAACAGTCCTAATTTTATTTTAAAACTACAGTTACTATGGCAACCCACTGTCACCTGGCAAGCCATACCTTAATCACAGCAAGAAATGGTTGTACACACAAACTAACACATTTAACGGTAGTAATGTAAATCTTAACTTTCCAATAATCTCAATTTCAACAAATAATTTCAAAATACAATATCAACTACCAAACATTTTATAGTGATGATTCTTAAAAATTGTTTACATTTCCAAAACTCAAGAGCCTGCCTTCTCACAGATAAAATTGTCTCTGGCCTATCTGTGCTGTACACTGACATGATAGATTTATGGGTGTGGCATCCTGACCACAGAGGGTCAGCCAGTGTTCTCCCTCAAGTTAATTATACTTTTTCCATTCCCCAGCATGAAACCTATTTTCCTCAGCTAGAGTCCCTACACTTACACTTAGGTTTCATGTTGTTGACAAAATGGTCATTTTCGCCCCTGTCCCTGTTTTAATTTAACGAAACAGCAAAGTTTAGAGTATGGGGCCACTTAGAGAGAGAGAAAAAAATTTAATGATATTTTCTCATGCCCATGACACATATATATATATTATCTATACAAGTATTAAATAATATATTTACCAATGTATCATTAAGATATTACGTGTCAAAATAACTGATTCACTCAAATACATGGAAAGGTTATTCTGCCATGTTTATGTATAATTCATGTAGTATACAGCTTCTTAAATAGATACATACAACACACTCTCACACGCATGCACTCATGAACACTAAATCAAACATATTTGCATAACACAACAAAGCACTAGCATATAACAGTTGTATATATAGTTAAAAGAGAATACACTTTAACAAATCCATTGGCTAATGCGCCATTCTGGTATGTCGTTAACAAAATATCAAAACAATATTTTCAGTGATTTCAGTAACCTATAGGGAAATATAAAAGTATTGTATTAATTTTAGTGATTTGGATAACCTATAACAAAGTATGAAAATATGATTTATTTGAAGTTATTTTGATAACCTGTAACAAAATATGAAAGAATTATCGTTAATGATTTCGATAACTTACTGCAAAAACTGCGATAATCAGCTTTGTACATTTAAATGTTATTTTCATAAAGATATTATATATAAATAAAATTGAATGTCTGTCTGCTGTAAAACCTATGAAATTCTCATTTTAAACCCAACATATCATATATCTTGATGACAGGAAGCTTTGCAGACTTTTGCTCGGAAGCCTGAACTGGGATTCTAGTTCCAGCTTCCCCCACACCATTCCACAAATAAAACGAAAAAAAAACAACTTATTTTTCGCTGAAGAAAGACAACTCAACTTTCGTGAAGTGGTATCCACTCTGCGATGTTCAGCGTAAAAAGCAGGCGATTCCGGATATTTTACACATTCACTTTTCATATAGGACATTTCACCATATAACCTGAGTGATTTCACAATGACAAAGAGCTCTGGGCAGAGAACAACATGTTTATGGAGGTGAAGGAGAGGGGTGTTGGAAAGGACATTTTGCACTTTGGCTTTCATAAATACATCTTACTCATTGTCTGCCATGTGTTCTTCGGTGTGTACATACATATTCATTCAGAACTAATTAAACAAGTCTTATTTATTTTTGAAATAACAAAATCTATTAAAAGTTCTTTTCTTTTTTTACTCGGGTATTACGGGTATGGCAGATGATAATCGAGTAAATATGTGTAAATATAATATACGCCAATATGTCATCTGTCCTCACCTATAGACACCCCAGTGTTTTACATACACAAATGACCTATTGATCATTCGGGCAAGTATAAAACTATTAGCCATGTTATCTGCACTGACACGTCAATGTTATTGCTCTTAAGTCAACAAATAAAACTTCCTCAGTCATACCATAGAGCGACAAAATTACACATAATAAAACTGAAATCTTCTGTCATGTTCCATTTGGACTGCAAAAACGAAATATTTATTAAATATGTCATCTGCGTGATGAGTTCAGTCAGTAATTTAAAAGAAAATCAAATAAACATGATATATTTATTCACAACACGTCATCTACGTGTTAGGCAACTACGCGGAGGGGGGGTATTGTATGTTGCATTTAATGTTAACATATTATATATCAATGGATTAGCTTTGATGGCAGATTTTTCAGTGGATTAATACATATTTATACAGAACCAATTAAACAAATTTAATTTCTTTTTCAACTGAATAAAGCTATTAAAAGTTCAGTTATGTTTTGGAGGATTTTTGCTCGAGCGATGACGGGTATATCTCCTAGTGATATATATTTATATATTTTGGTTATATGTTTAATATTTGTATAGGGAGATGACGGGTATATCTCCTAGTGATATCTATTTATATATTTTGGTTATATGTTTAATATTTGTATAGGGAGATGACGGGTATGTCTCCTAGTGATATATATTTATATATTTTGGTTATATGTTTAATATTTGTATAGGGAGATGACGGATATATCTCCTAGTGATATCTATTTATATATTTTGGTTATATGTTTAATATTTGTATAGGGAGATGACGGGTATATCTCCTAGTGATATATATTTATATATTTTGGTTATATGTTTAATATTTGTATAGGGAGATGACGGGTATATCTCCTAGTGATATATATTTATATATTTTGGTTATATGTTTAATATTTGTATAGGGAGAAACAAGTATCCATACATTGGGAACATTTTAATTTTTTACGTGCTTAACACCAGATGTGTTAGGGGAGATTACCATTAGTGAAAGAGGTGCATCCATATGTTTTTTCAAAGGAATGGCAACAACACAAAGCATATTTTGTGAATAAAGTGACAGTTTCTTAAAACAGTAACCATTTTCTCTGTGTATGGAGATTTTTTATTCAACTTTTATTTTTGCTTTGACAGCAATATTACTATAAATATGTTTAGATATGCAGGAAATTTATAGTATACGTTGTATAAAATGCAGTCAAAAATGTCCAACTCTTAATGAAAGTATTTTGTTATTATTTCCTAGGATTACTTTTATTGTACAGTTAGCAATTGCAATTGATTTTGTACATGCACATTACCTTATAGAACTCCCATATATAATGTAGGTCACACTGTCTTAACCGTATAGTGACTCAGTGCTCCCCACTAACGTACATCACATTGCCTAATAGTGATATACAACTTTCATTTAATGTTCTTCATGTTGCTTTATAGAGATGAAGAACTTCCAATTAACTCACGTCACATTGCCTAATAGTGATATACAACTTTCATTTAATGTTCTTCATGTTGCTTTATAGAGATGAAGAACTTCCAATTAACTCACGTCACATTGCCTAATAGTGATATACAACTTTCATTTAATGTTCTTCATGTTGCTTTATAGAGATGAAGAACTTCCAATTAACTCACGTCACATTGCCTAATAGTGATATACAACTTTCATTTAATGTTCATCATGTTGCTTTATAGAGATGAAGAACTTCCAATTAACTCACGTCACATTGCTTAATAGTGATATACAACTTTCATTTAATGTTCATCATGTTGCTTTATAGAGGTGAAGAACTTCCAATTAACTCACGTCACATTGCCTAATAGTGATATACAACTTTCATTTAATGTTCTTCATGTTGCTTTATAGAGATGAAGAACTTCCAATTAACTCACGTCACATTGCCTAATAGTGATATACAACTTTCATTTAATGTTCATCATGTTGCTTTATAGAGATGAAGAACTTCCAATTAACTCACGTCACATTGCCTAATAGTGATATACAACTTTCATTTAATGTTCATCATGTTGCTTTATAGAGATGAAAAACTTCCAATTAACTCACGTCACATTGCCTAATAGTGACATAGAACTCCCATTTAGCGTAGGTCACAGTATCTTATAGTAACATATAACTGACATTTAATGGACGTCACTGAATTACAGCAGTCACTATTTCGGCATTACGCGAATATATGCATATCAGTAATATGTTCTGCATTCAAAGTACTTTGAATTTGATCCATATTTCGTTTAGTGCCAACCCCAGTTCATATATATAGATAAGTATCAGTAATACAAAGTATTAGTACTGGGGGTGACATTAAATGGAATATGAATCAAATTCAATGTACTGTTATGTTAGTAATACAAAACAGTACATGTCCTGGTCTTACATGTGATCACCTACAATTTCAATGTATGCGTCATGTATAACAGCAAGGCGTGATTGCCTTACTCAAGTTCTGGGCGTGCCTTTCATTTCAGTTTGAATACTTTTCAGAATGTCCGGAATTTATACATTTGCATTTTTAAAAGTATGAAAAATATTAAGGCGTCCCCATGTGTGAATGAAATGAGTCACAACGTAAACAGTTAAATTCAGTCCTTGACCTTTCTTTCAACGGGTAAAGAACCCACCAGCCACTCGGCAAGAAATTTCCAACTCGAGAGATTATAAGACACCGTTAGAGAAATAGAGAAAACAGAAAAATTAAATGGAAATGTTTGGCTTATTAAATTTAACAGGTGTCTAAGCATGCTGAATACATAGTAAAGTGAATCCATTCAATTTGCTGTGCAAAATAAAATGTGTAATGCTTCTTTTCCCCTAAATTAACATACTTTCCTAAGTGAAGAAGGAATTGTAACTATTTCATCATTGTGCCTAAATGGTTTCAGAAATAACTATATAAGTGTTAGATAAAATAAATAACTATAAAAAATATACAATTTAATATACATTATATTATGAAATAGAGGAACCCACTTTTTTAGTGTGTATCAAGTTTTAACTAATTATAATGTAAACGAAATAATTCTCTTCTTCACTTAAAAAATTGAATTAAAAAAGAAGTTCCACTTTTAAAAGCAGTGACTCTTAAAGAGTATGTTTAAAGAAAACTTGTTTTGATACATATCATTTTACATTTCATGTAGAGTAATGGTAAACATTGTATCAATATTAATTAGTAAACAACTATTTTTATTACCAAAAAATGTCGATGAAAATAATAAAATGCAACAATTGATATTACAAAATAATACAATATTCTATCTATTCATTGTGATACCCTGCTTGAAATTGTTGTGTGTTTGCAAAGAAAGTTGTGGGCAGTTATATTCCTTGTGTTGAGAGCTTGCAAAGAAAGCTGTGGGCAGTTATATTCTTTGTGTTGAGAGCTTGCAAAGAAAGCTGTGGGCAGATATATTCCTTGTGTTGAGAGCTTGCAAAGAAAGCTGTGGGCAGTTATATTCTTTGTGTTGAGAGCTTGCAAAGAAAGCTGTGGGCAGTTATATTCTTTGTGTTGAGAGCTTGCAAAGAAAGCTGTGGGCAGATATATTCCTTGTGTTGAGAGCTTGCAAAAAAAGCTGTGGGCAGTTATATTCTTTGTGTTGAGAGCCACTGAGCAAAGACATACGCACTACGTTTGAAACTGAGATTACTTCCAAGAAATTTAAAGTGCACGGTAAATGATCACCCAAAGACGTTTTACCTCTCAATTAAAGCTAATTAATCTTTATGTAACGCTAACATCACCTAGTTAATGGTTATGATTATTATTAATTAATAGTCCATAACTAATTACAAGTGATCAGAATCTAAATTTATGGTATTAATAATTCTCCAGCAGACACACATGTCTCTCACTTGGCAGATATGTGGGAGTTGTAAACGTTTTCTCTCTCCCACTACATTAAAGACAAACATTTACCGTCTTACAATATTTCCATAGGTGAAAAACTTCTTACTAAAGGAGAACACAAATCCATATATTTAGCGAGCCCCACATTATCAATATATGTAAGAAGGTCAACGAATTTAACAATAAATTTATTAAATCAACAATCAAATATACTTATAACAAATACAATGAGAAAGATTACATGACATCAGTATTTCCTCAAAAATATGTTCAAATAATTTTAATATCTATATATTCATATATCCTAGCACACAATTCAATAGATTAGTGTCAATAGGACAAATCACAGGATAGATCTTATCAGAGAAAAGAAATGGAGTTATTAGAGATAATCGATAATAGTTTGTACATAATCTTGTTTAGGTGTTGTCTCAATAGTCTTTTGTGTGCATTTGTAACAAAGTCACTAGTTATTGTTCACGTCAGTTCCGTGTGTGTCCCTCATGTTGTAGAACACTGATTCACTGCTATTCTCTCAAGGTAATCTGGCGCTCTGCTGTAATAGCTCTCTGAAGCAGAACAACAATTTTAGCAATTTCCAGTAACCTCCTTGTACCAGGAATTGCTCGATGTAGTCAATATATTTTGCCACCATACATCAATGGAGTGCAGTGTATCCCTTACACTTAACACACTGTGGTGGGCACCTCTCGCATCTACCATGGTCGTAGCAGTATAATATAATCAGTGAACCAGGATATTCTGATAAAACAATGAAAGGCTGCTTTTTCCCCTGTAAAAATATTTTCAGGGAATAAATGCTAAGTTTTCAGTTTATTCATTTTAAGTTCATTCTTTCTTACATTCAAGTCTCAACTTACAGTTTCCTGCAACAGTATTTTTTAGCCCAATACACACATACATCATAATAGTTTATGATCATAAACAATATCAAATGTTTAGCATACTATGTATAAGCATTATAGTTCACAATTTGTAGAAATGATAGTCTATTGACATAATACATCTGTACATAAAACAGAAGTATAACATATCAATTGCAAAAATGCACGAAATATTTCTAAGTCTATTCTCTCTCAATCGGTCAGTTAACTCACCATTAAGTTAACGGTTGCTTTTCATGACTGGACTTCTTGCCACACCAGATTCAAGTATTAGACAATAGAATTCTATACAGCAAGAGAACTTTTGATCTCAGCCCATTGGCTGGTCTCATTCCGATATGTCACAATCGGGAGTGGGGGAGAATCAAAAATATTTTTAAGGTAATTTTTACCTCCCCTAGGTACATAACAAGGTGTGCTTACTTTCTTGTAATCATTATTTGGAATGAATGAGTGTCAATACATGCACTGTCAGTGAGTTAGTGTGCATGTTTCATCTGAGCTGCAGTGAGTTGTGGAAGTGTATATTTATTTTCTACACTGAGCTCCAGACATCTTTCTAACCAGTTTCATAATAATTTGAAGAAGAAAGACTTTTTTGAATATTCACCATGTATTGTGAGGAATTGGTGCTCGTTTTGTCGACCACAATTCTTTTTGACAACCTGACTTTAAAGTCTTGTCAGTATTTCAGAGTGAGTCCGAGTCTCGTCAGCAGTAACTCATCAATGACTATTTAAGGAGAAAGGCTGAGTGAAGAAAGGAATATTCAGCACCACTCATCCTAGGGTCATGACTGTACATGACTTCTTCGTTTTTTCAACGAGAGATGGTTTCTTGCATTTTTCAATGAAGGAACAGTACAGCAATTTTTCACTTGTGTTTGCGGGTGTGTATGCCCCACTCTACAGTATTCATTTAACTCTGCGCTTATGCCAGCATGTTAGCAAGTGTATTCATTAACTTTGTGCTCATGCCAGTGTGTTGGCAAGTGTGTTCAACATCTTCATTTTCTGCAGATGCATTACCTGTATCACCACAATGATTTCTGCAAAATTAGTAAGTAAGAAATTAATCTTAGGGGCACATTACTCTATGTAGTTAGGTTATTTATAGCTTTTTAATCTTGTTATTTATTTGGAACTTTTTATATAAACATTTATCGTTGAAACTTTAACATAACTACATTATGATATTTTTGTGGTTGTCACTACCATTATAATTAACATTTTGAATTTGCATTGGGTTTTCACCTAGCATTTGATTTTCACAGTTACTACTGTTTGTTATTATTATTATAATTATCACTTATATTTAACATTTGTATTGGGGTTTCACCCATATATTTGTGCCACTATAATTTTATTGACTTTTGATTGTTGTGATTATCACTGTTGTTTACATTGTTGATTCTTATTACATTTTTTGTTGTTTATTCATCATTTCATTGCTCTAGCTCCCTACCCCATGAATGTTATTTGTGGATGTTTCTGGGTGAATAACTAACAGCCATGCGAAAGTAGGCCCACATTAGTAGAATAAATCTTGTTAACTCTTTATCAAGAATTTGGCTTTCTTTACTGCGAGAAAGTATGTTAGTGCGGTTGTTTGTCTGTTCGTTCCGTTTGTCCCTCATACTCACATTCATATCCATGTGCTCACACTCACAGCCGACCTTCACATTTTACCCTGCATTCAGAAAAAATTACCACCCCTCACAAGAACATTGTGGTGTGTGCGTGCGATAGTTGGTTTATCTTTTTTACATCTTGCCACTCGATGTGTCCTCGGCATCACGGCTGATCCCCATCACGTGACACCATAAATTTTAACAATTAGATAATAAAAGCTACTCATTCAGTTAGAACTGGTGTACATTGAATCAGCCATTTCTAGCATATCCTCAACTCGAGTGTTTATTCCAACTTATCATACGGAGTGCCCTAGGTCGGGTTACTTCAACAATTTAACAACTTATATAACACGTTTAGTACATTTCAAACATTACTGGTGAAGCTTTTACCATAATACGAAATTTGAGAGTATAGAGATTACCCACCTCGCATTGATTATAATATGAGTAAATGATACCCTGTGCAAGCTGAGCATTCAAACAAAACTGGTTATCTTGCTTTGAATATGAATTAGTTTGAAGGAACAGATTACCTCCCCTCCTGATATGAAAGAGATAGATAGATAGATAGATAGATAGATAGATAGATAGATAGATAGATAGATAGATAGATAGATAGATAGATAGATAGATAGACAGATAGATAGATAGATAGATAGATAGATAGATAGACGGACGGATGGATAGATAGAGAGATTGGATGGATAGATAGATAGATAGATAGATTAATAAGATTAGATAGATAGATTAGATTAGATTAATAAGATTAGATAGATAGATAGATAGATTTAATATAAACAAAGAGAGATATCGAGGTTTCAAGTTCTAAGAAAACTACAACTTATCTGCTGTAAGAGATAGACACTTCTGTTTCATTGACGCTTTTTTAATCTAGTACAAATGTGCGTGCAGTTATGTGCTGATGAATAATATGTGATAACGTGCTTTTATGTGGGTGCATGTTTATTTTTTTTTAATCTTTATGAAATGACACATCTATTAAAGCTGGCGACATGTCAAAAATCATCCGTGTTCGTATCCGGGTCAAAGGTGTATGCAGTTCAAGCGACAATAAATACATTTTAAAGAAGACTAAAAGGCCTACTGTGAACTTGTGATTGTAGATAAGGTAAGTTACTATCATTGTTAAGCCCTGTCAATGTCATGCACGCATTGGTTATACTGCTCATGTGCAGTGGATGGTTTTGTTTGGTATATGTTGTGTTGAACAGAGGTTAATATTGCCGATTGGAGCAACATGTATTAAAATTGCTTTAGTATATGTGTAATTATATGTGGGCATATTAGATATTTCAAGTGATACACAGACAGTTTTTGTAGATATATTATTATGACTAGGATAAGTTACTGAATAGAAATATGATTTAGTTTCAAATTTATCCTTGAATTTCAAGCGATTTACATTGAAATAGTAAAGATCAATATTAGAATGAATTAAATGAAACATATAACAATTTATTCTTTAAAAAAAAAAAGATGCACAAAGAAAGAAAGAAAGAAAGAGGACCTCTAAGGTACTCACCAAACCACCTTTCAGTTGTAATATAGGTTTCTTATTTAACTCCTTCTACCTGGTAGTCCAAGTTTATGCCCTGTAGTTTCTACCACCAGTATTCCAGGTTTGTGTCACCATAATTCCTACCTCCAGATAGTTCAAGCTTGTATGTCACCAGTATTTTAACAACCATTGAGTCCAGAAAAGGTGTATCAATTTTAACTACTATTATTAGTGAAACTAGAAATGATTCACTGTAATTCCTGTCACAAGCGAACCCGGAATTGTTTATCACCTGTAACTAATGTGTTATCTCTCTCAACTCTCATTAAAAGAAAACAATGGATATTCTTAAATGATATTAAATTAATATAAAGCTCTAAAACAATTTCGTTGTAATGGGGAATATATAGAATATAAATCAGTTTCAAGCATATAACAGCTATTGCATTTCCTTTAAAAGATCTAGGCGACTGGCGTATTTGTATAAGGGGGCCCACACCCGTTAGTACAAGCATTTGACGCCGGGTGCGTGTACACGTTTTATGAATAGATTGTGCGTGGGGTGGCTATTCAGCATAGGAAATTTCCTTAGCTCTGAAAGTTATGCGGACATTCTATATACTCTCTTTATTAAAATATTTTCTGTGTCTTCCAATTAGACTACAAAATTCTAATCCGATTGTGTTATTTGTTGTTTTATCTTCATTCTCAATTACATTATACCAAAATAATTTTAATCATTATCAGCGCGTATACGCACGTACAGACTTATAGACATGCACGCGTATACTCCCATACATGATTAGGAGAGATCTGATTGTTAAGAGTTGTGGGGAGTTTTAAAAATTAGTGTACATGGGAAAGAGTAAGAGGAAAAAAATGTCATTGATATAAAGAAGACAGGACGAGAGATGTAGGAAAGACGGGAGAGTTCGAGAGAAAGATGTATGCGCGCGAGAGAGAGAAAGAGATGGAGGGAAAGAATTCGGGAGAGTTACGATTAGAGAGAATGTAAACGAGTGGGAAAGAGAGAGACAGACAGACAGAGAATGAAGACGAAAAAGGTTGAAGGAAATGGAGAAGAGCGAGATAGGTAGAGAAAGTGAAAGAGAATTAGAGTTAAGGGTAGGGGTAGAGAAAGCACGAGAGAGTTGAAGAGTGTTATGAAGTAGAAAGGAGTAGAGAGGTTTGTTGATAGGGAGTATAAGTGTGATGGTAGAGAGCGATAAGTGCACTAGTAAACAATGATAAGTGTACTGGTAGAGAGCGATAATTGTGCTAGTAGAGAGATAAGTATGCTGGTAGTGAGCGATAAGTGTGTTGGTAGAGAGAGGTAAGTGTACTCAGAGTGTGTTCCTGAGACAAAAATATGCTGGTAGAGACAAACGTGAGTATGTTGGTTGTGTTTCAAGACTTTTTGTTGGAGAGAATACGTTTGCATTTAGAGAACCGTTTGCTAGAGAAAGAGATATTCCTACTAGTAAGGAGATGTGTGTTTTAATGTAGAGATCCATGTTTTGTAAAGAAATCTGAATAATGATACTGATATAACTTGTGCTGGTCCTGAAAGAGATTAATGAGTTTCTGTTGTCTCACACATATTTAAGTACATAACGATCTATCAGTTATTTCTGGTCTAAGTTGTAACGTTATTCAAGCATGTAATGGAACTTAAGAGACATTTTAAACAGGACTGAATATTTCTGCATAGCAGCCCATTTTCCGTATATAAAGCATTTATTTGATTAGTTTGAGAATAATATACTGTAAAGCGACTTTATGACTCACTAGTGGACGGATAATTAAGACTGTAGACTTCGAATGCTGCAATCGTCCTAGGCCCCAACAGCAAAGTTAAGACTATAGACAGAATGTCACGATCGTCCTAGGCCCCAACAGCAAAGTTAAGACTATAGACAGAATGTCACGATCGTCCTAGGCCCCAACAGCAAAGTTAAGACTATAGACAGAATGTCACGATCGTCCTAGACCCCAACAGCAAAGTTAAGACTATAGACAGAATGTCACGATCGTCCTAGGCCCCAACAGCAAAGCTGGAACTACAGTCAAAGGCTCTAATGGCGATGTGATGATGACAGAGCTGGAACTACAGTCTTGGGCTCTAATAGCGATGTGATGATGACAATTCAGACACAGTAACAGTAATGTCGGTGTTTACAACCACTGCAAATACAATGTATGTGTGTGACACTGAGATGTAGGATATCTGCAGAGTAATATATATGTGTGAGACTGAGATGTAGGATTTCTGCAGGAGTAATTTATGTATGCGACACTGAGATGTAGGATTTCTGCAGGAATAATGTATGTTTGCGACACTGAGATGTAGGATTTCTGCAGGAGTAATGTATTTGTGCGACACTGAGATGAATGATTTCTGCAGGAGTAATGTACCCTACCCTACAAAGATAAATGTTTTTAAACAAGCGTGTGTGTCCGCTTTCCAAAACTCTACACTCGCTATTTCGAGACAGAACGATTATAATTGCGCAATCGCTCTTTCCAGTTACAACTCTGCACTCGTTATTTCGGGACAGATGTCCACAAAGCAAACTTATTGTCAAATTATTTTGTTTATTTTACTATTATATTCTGTATTATTTTTCTTTCAAACAAGTTGAATAAGAGTGTAGCTTAATGGCTATAAAACAGATTTTCAATTATATACTGCCTGTTGTTTGCACGTGCTATGTAATCCACATTTAAACTTTAAATATACCCAGATTTATGGTGTTGATTATTTACGTATTAAATATGCCTAGTAGTTATGTTACGAGTATAGTATTTTAAAGTTAAACATAAATCATTAATAATAAACATTAACATATATCATTTAAATAATTGCTTCTTCTTTGAAAAAAATTTGATTACCTGGAAAAAACTTATTGTGAGAGTTAAAATGTTTACATTTAACCATTTATTGTACCTGAGTGTACTTATCTAATTGTTAAAACTGGATGCTGTTCCAGTCAACGGTAAAATGAGCACTTTTCATTCAGTGCAAGTTGTAAAGGCTGATTGAATACTTATGTTTAGTATCTTTGTGGACAGTTCTGTAGAAATTATTTTCTATAGTTCTTTGTTCGTGTATATTCATCGTGTTCCTATGTATTCATGGCTTTAGGTCCTCAATCTGTCTCTTAAATACCTCCGTTTAGCATGAAATTTGTCACTTAAGTTTGTACATGTTTCAATGTACTACGTATATCGATTCATATTTAAGTAATCCATTTTAGTATTCCGTGGTACCTCAGTCAGAAACTTTAGTATATCAAACTATCTTCCTTAGTACCGCTGTCTAATCATCTCAGTATCCTAGTCAAACATTTCAGTAAGTCAATCATGTTTGTGTGTGAGTATGCACGTTACAAAATATTCGTGCTTTCGCATTTGAATTAAGTCTCTTTAGCACAACAGTTAAGTCTATCAGCGTTTATTCGAGGCTCTTAAGTACTTCGGTATAGTCTATTTTTGTGTTTAGTAATTCAGTCAAATGACGTTAGTCTCAGCCAAGTTACTTTAATACCTGTCTCATTTAGATCTATTGTCCAGGTTTCAGCACAAGTCTCTTTAGTATTTCAGTCCAGTGTCTAGACATCAGTCCAGTCCAGTGTTTCAGTACGTCAGTCAAATCTCTTTAGAACTTCATTCAAGTGTTTTAACAGGTCAGACAAATCTCTTTAGAACTTCAGACAAATGTTTTAGCAGATCAGTCAAATCTCTTTAGATCTTCAGACAAATGTTTTAGCAGATCAGTCAGATCTCTTTAGAACTTCAGACAAATGTTTTAGCAGATCAGTCAAATCTCATTCCAGCTTTCTAAACCATCAGTCCAGTCTCCTTAGTACTTCAGTCCAGTGTATTAGTATGTCAGTCAAGTTTTAGCACGTCAGTCAGGTTTTAGCACAACAGTCAACTGCTATAGCATGTTACCCAAGTTTTAGTAGGTCAGTCAAGTGTTGTAACACATCAGACACGTTTTAGCGTATCAGTCAAGTATTTTAGCACGTCAGATATTTCAGGACGAAGTCAAATGTTTTAGCACGTCAGTCAGGTTTTAGCACATCAGCCAAATGTTTTAGATGCCAGTCAAGTAGTGTATCACGTCAGTCAAGTGTAATAGTATATCAGTCATGCTTTAGCTCATCAGCCAAATGTTTTTAGCATGTCAGTCAAGTATTCTAGCACGTCATTTAAGTGTAGTAGCATGTCAGTCAAGTTTTAGCGAATCAGTCAAGTGTAAGTGTTATAGCAAGTCATTCAAGTGCTGTAGCACGACAGTTAAGTTTTTAGCAGGTCACTCAAGTATTGTAGCATTTCAGTGAAGTGATGTAGCACATCAGTCAAGTTTGATAATGTCAGTCGAATGATGAATCATCCATAACTAATTACAAGTGATCGGAATCTTAATTTATGTTATTAATAATTCTCCAGAAGACACCCACTCGTCTCTCTCACTTGAGCGGATATGTGGGCGTTGTAAACATTTTCTCTCTTCTGCAACATTAAAGACAAACATTTACTGTCACACAATATTTCCGTAGGTGAAAACTTCTTACCAAAGGAGAAAATAAATCCGTCTTCAATCTATATTTAGCTAGCCCCCATTCACCCACTATCTCTCCATCATATGGTTATCAATATGTGTAAGAAGGTCAATAAATTTATTTAATCTAAAATCAAATATACACATAACAAATACAATGAAAAGTTTACTTGACATCAATATTTCCATGAAACCACATTCAAGTAATTTAAATGCTTATACAGTCTTATATCTTAACCCATAATTCAGCAGATTAATGTCAATATAAAACACAAAATCATTCTTATTAGAGAACAGAAATGGAGTTGTAGAGAGATAAGTGATAATAGTTTCAACATAACCATGTCTAGATGATGCTGGAATAGTCTTTTGCATGCTTTCATAACAAAGTCACAAGCTGATTGTTCACAATAGAATTGTCAATTCTTCACTTGTTCCTCTAGCTGTCTAGCACATTGTAGTTAGTTTCCTCAAGCAGAACAGTGTAGCAATTTCCTTAACTTTCTTACATCAGAAATTCTACAATGTAGTCAAATGTTCTTGCCATTGTACATTAATAGAGTGCAGTGTATCCTTACTCTTACAACTATGGGGTAGAGACTTCTCGAATCTACCAGGCCACAACAGTTTATAAATCAATAAACCAGAAAATTTTAGAAATTCCAGTGATTCTAGAATAAAAGGCTGCTTCTTCACTGTAAAATAAAATCAGGAAAGAAATGCTAAGTTTTCCAATTTATTCATCTCTAACTCCATTCTTTTTTACATTCAGGTCTCAACTTTTCTGCAACATTATTTATTAGCCTGATACATGCACACAGCATAATAAATACAGCATATCAAAACAATGGAAAGTGTTAACATACTACACTCGAGCATCTTAGATCAAATATTTGTAGAAATAATAGTGTACTCACATAATACATCTCTACTTAAAAAACATGCTTAATATATCAATAGCAAAATGCACAAAATATGTCTAAGTCATTTCTCTCTCAATCGACCAGTTAACTCACAGTTAAGCTAACGGCCGCCTTTCATGACCTTACTTCTGCCACTCCAAATTCAAAGTGATTAGAAAATAAAATTATTCCAGCAGATAAACTTTGATCTCAGACCTTTGCCTGGTCGTGTTCTTGTAAACCTTAAAAATTGGATAAAAACTACTCATCTGCTTGTTGTAACATATTCTTTACCTGAGTTGTTTACTCAATTCTGTCACTTACAAAAAGTACATCATAAGCAGTGCCTAAGATCGGATCACGCTGATATTTAACAATTTATATAACAAATAAGTTTAGAAATAGAGATAGCAAATTTACTCTGCCACAAGTAGTACTGGAATAGTGTGACATTCTAGTGCCTAACGCATTGGTAGTATTGGTAGTATATGGCATTCTAGTGCTGTCTACAAAGGTAATATTGGTAGTATGCATATATATATATATACAACAATGCCGAAAGCACTGGTAGTATATGACAAATCTAATAATGAATCTACTGGTACTGTTGATAGTACCATACAGTACCACTAACACACTATATGCAGGTACATGTAATTTACTTTCGGTACCGTATTGCTTCTATTGCTGTGTTTGACCCACTTTAATCCTTAATCATATGTAAGCTTTTCATCAATTTTTTTTTTAACATACGAGATTGCGATGAAGTGGGAATGATGGAGTGAGTGCTCTGCAAAGACTGGCAACTTTTGTAAGCATCTTCTGGATCTACTCATCATATTCGTGCTCACGTACATTTCATAACATTTCCTCAAATACCGTAAAGCTTGTATTTGTGCATGACTAATGAAATGTCACATTACATTTCCTCAAATACCGTAAAGCTTGTACTTGTGCATGACTAATGAAATGTCACATTATTTTTCCTCAAATACCGTAAAGCTTGTACTTGTGCATGAATAAATGAAATGTTACATTTTTAGTGTCTCTTGACAATTGACTGCATCGATGAAAGTTAAATGTGCCAATGTTTGTATTTATGAATGTTGAACTAGATAGATAGATAGATAGATAGATAGATAGATAGATAGATAGATAGATAGATAGATAGATAGATAGATAGATAGATAGATAGATAGATAGATAGAAATGTACATAAAGAAATAAAGGGGATTAAACTTCACAAATCATTAATTCAATTCTGGAGAGGTTCTTTCCCCTGCAGTTTATATTAACCTCAAACTGTGTATAGAGATGTAGAATTAGACAACGTTAATATATAGAAAGAAAGAAAGAAAGAAAGAAAAAATAATTTACAAACAGTTTGGACAATTTCACAAAAGAGAGAGCTATTCTGCTGATGATAAAGATGTCTTTCGAGCCCTTTCGAAAATGACCGTGGATACTATTTTTAAATTTTATTTTCTTCAAAGTGACGAAGACATCATCTCGTTTTATGCGCGCCATAGTTGTACGTGGAGAGTGTAAATCAAATTAGGACATCACAAATATAATGGTTATCTCCAATAACAGTTAGATTTAACTAACTTGCCATATGTAATACTTCATCTGAGATGTTTTTCATTAAATTAACATTAAAATATCCTTGCTGTAAACAGGGTGTTAAATCGGTGTTGACTACAGAGACCATTAAATCAAATACTATTAAATTTTTCAAAGAGTTCGTTTAAAATGTCATTTTGTAAACCTAACTAGACATTTGATCACAACATTTTCTTGTTTTGTTTCGAGTTTAGCAAACATTTGCATTCTAAATATAGCTTTGTTTTAAATTTATATTTTCAATTGAAAAAGCTCTGTTAACAAAAGACAAGCATAAAAATATATTCATTATTTTTATATGCATTGTATTCCACAATATGTTTTAATGTTTATTTTACTTTCAAGTATTATTTGCATTTTAAAGTTAATTTATAAGGATTTATTTTGTTCATTTTAAAACTTGTATAATAGAAACATGACTTTTTCATTAGGGTTATCCATAAAGCATGTCATGTCACACAGAGGGAGGAACACTAAGCTATATAATATAAATGGTGAGGACATCCAAAGATATCAACTGCTGCCGATGTGTCGTTAACGGAAGTTTCAGAACGACCATTTTGACAATCGCAGCCTAGCATAACTGTGCTACAGGCTGCGTGTTGAAAAACATTTTTGGGTTTGTTTTTTTTTAAATGACTTAGTTAACATTGTAAATTATACAATCGTATTTAATTCATTTTAATGGACATTTATTATAATATTTTTTGCTTTTAGTATTTAGTAAAAATAAAGTCTTTTATATTTTAAATGTTTAAAATTAATATTCTTGAAAATATTAAATTGTAACATTACACTTACAGAACACATTCATTAAATGATGTCAACTATAGTTTGCTATCACATTTTATAACAACTTTGGTCAAACAATTCTAATAAATGTTTTTCTGTTAAATTGTATGAATTTCAGGTTTATTGTTTTATTTTCTAAATCTAAAGTACATATTACACAATCTTTAACCACTGTGTGTGTGTGTGTGTGTGTGTGTGCGTGTGTGTGTGTGTGAGGCGTTTCCTCTGTCACTATTGAAAGTTTTGTGCAGTTATTTGGAGAAAAACTGGTCTTTGAAAACAACAGTGCTGTAGGCAATGCTGAGAAGCATTCATTATTAATAAAATATTTCCATATGACATACACTTGCAAAATTGTTTATATAAATTATACAGAGTATATTTTTCTCAAGGTAAATAATATGTGTGAGAGAGAGTGTATATACATGAAATGTACTAAAAATAAATATACTAAATATAATTTCCCCTCAAATTATATTTTTTAAATTAAAATGTTCTAACTTTGTCATTACAAACTTAAAGCATAATTAATATCATAATTACTTTTGTATTTCACTGAATCATATATTAATATAGGGGAAATCAGATTATAAGAAATTTTAAATGCATAAAGTACTATCTCTTGATGCTTTCGAATGGTTATTAGATACAAGAGTCACTAAATTACAAATGTGTACAATTTTTTACACTACTGCATGGGTGAGGTACAATCTAATTTCATATAAATTATTGGCCTTGTTTCTGGCACACTTCGATTACCTTAATCATAATATGTTTCTTCTTTGATATAGTGTGAATAAGTAAAGATCACAATTCTTAATTATAATTTGAAATAAATTTTAATTAATAAAAGGATTTATTATCCTTTCATATTTTAAACCATAGATATCAAATCTGATTTTTTTTTCACTTTTATTTTTTTTTCTTCTCTATCTACTTAGCTTGACTGACATATCACTATGTAATGTAAATAACTTATACCCACTAGTACAATTAAATAGATCTAATAAGATAATTAATTTTTTAGCCAGTAGGTATTGGTAGTCTTTTCATTAAAATGGCACAGCACTTTTGGTTTAAAATATTTATAATGCTAGTTACTTCTTTGTAAATTAAAGAATCATATCTAAAGAATTTTATTAGACAGTTCTTATAACTATTTTGCTTCTAATATTTATAAATATTTTTTTATATATTTTAAGTGATCAATTTAAACATTCTTGAAATTATTTGGAACCTTATACTTGAAGTATGTAATCACCTAATATTTCAAGTTAACAATATTCTTTTATCATATTTAAGAAAAATTAATAAAAATATTTAAACAATTCTAGTCATATTTTTATTTTTAAAATTGTATTATTTACGAGGGTATCTTGTGTATTTTTCAAAATCAAAGCACATATTACATAATCTTTATGATAAAATACCCACTTGACATTAATCAGGATGAATATGGAAAGATAATATGCAAAATGGGGGGGGGGGGGTCTCAACTGGTTTTACTTCACAATCGGAGTTTGCGTTGATCATTTCGTCATCAGATGTTCTCTGATCTGGAGTGCCCCAGTGGGACCCCACAGCCTCACGCTTGCATTCGAGGTGGAGGGCGAGAAGGCTGGCTAAAAGGGGTGAAAAATGGACGCACTTGTTTGGCGCACACCCTCAACCACCATTCGTTGGTGAAAAACATGCCAAATATTAGTATACAAACACTAGAACTGGAGAAAATGCTGGTGTAAACGAAACTGGTTTATTCTAAACATTTTAAATTTTCAAGTTCAGACAAGTATTGCAATTACAGTGTACATATAGTTTAAACAAATTTTCCAAATCATTCATACAGTTAGAATTCTTCGGTAGACCAAGTAAAATTTTCTACAACTCAAGGCTATCGCTTTACACGTTTCCATTTCATTGATAATTATAATTATTATCTATAGTGATAGGCCTGAGGATCTCTTCCCTTCTTGTTTGTTTGTATTGTGTTGTAAATGTAATTATATTTATTGAATTATAGATTCATAAAATTGGTTATATATATATATATAGAAAACGGTCGATACAATTACCACAATGTTTCGTTCTTTTCAATATGGCGGACGTTTGGCGACAGCGAATTTGCCCTTGTGTCCTCTCCATATAGAGAGCTCAGTGAGGAGGAAGAGCAATGGGAAAAGTACAAATCTTCTGATAAGGGGGCGGAAAGGGTTCCAGAATTTGTGATCTCCACACTTTTCCTTTTCTCTTGTATTAAAAAAAAACAACACAATTTGCCTTTTTCATTTGATTATTGGACACTAATCAACAAAGATATTGAGTTAGATCGATTTATATTGTACACATTTAAACATGACTGCAACAACAACCACCACTACCAAGATTGGAGATTTATAACATATGCATGTCATCTATAACAATATATAAATATGTCTTTTTCATAGGGATTTTAATTATTCTGACATTGACCAAAAAATGTTTCTTTTTTTCCCTTGCAACTATTTAGAGGACAGTTTGCCGATACTGAATTTGCAATTCTCTGCAATTAATGCTTTTCCTAACAAAGCCCTTTGTGGCTGTGTACATAACATATATTTTGACTCAACGTTTATTGTTCATGTCAATTCAAAGATTAATTCTGTAAACAACAAACGCATATAATTCTTGACTAAGTAAGAAATCTAAGTCTATTTTTAAAATCTACTGTTAACATAAATTGAAGAAGTAATTATTTTGTATTTACTTAACTAGGAATTAGGTCTGACAGCTCTAGATACAGGATCTTCAACAATAACAATTTACATATGACTTCATATAAGTTTACAAATGACTTCAAGATAAAAATCTTGTTTGGTAAGTGCAGCAGTTTATTAAGACATTAAAAACTAGTATATATGCAATCAATGGTAAATATCTTTCTCTTAAAATTTAAGATACACTATTATTATTTTGTTGTTTATTTTAGCTTGTGACAGTACTTTAATTATATTTTAAATTACTGAGCTGCATCACTAGAAATTAATCTAATTTGGTTGATATATATATTCAGCTACAATGGATGATCAATTTACACGTTATTAAATGTGCTTATTTAATGAAATACAAAAGCAATTCTAAGTCAGTCCTCTCATAACCTGTATAAAACTATTAGAATGTAGAAAACCAGTTTCAACATATACATGATTATTTTAATTTTCTTGAGAGATGTCTATATCAATAAGTTTGTGATATATGTTAAAGTGGGCACAAATGTGTGTTGTGATTCGATATATGGGGAGGGGGTATATGTTCCCAACCGCATGAAACACATTATGAACAGCCTCTTGATTATATTAATCGCCCCATAATTCACTCACAATCACACATACTCCTCTCAAGTGCTTAAAAATTGTATATGCTGTACTGTACGCAGTTGCACAATCAGGATGACATCCAGGAGAGGACTTTTTACTGATTTCTCCACCTAGTGCGATAAATTTAAGTTGGAACACAGAAAAATGGACCCAGATATAATTTGGGGGGGTTTCACTAGGTAATTTTCAGGGTCATGATGGGCTTGCCCACAGACTGGACCTAGCAGCAGTGATGAGGAATATTTGACTGCCCCAGCATGAAAGACCTCCGGAAATGGAACAATAGTGTTTTGATTTTTATAAAATAGAATGTTAACATATTAATCAGTAACATTTTTGTTTGCTTCTCCAACATTTACATTGTTTACACCTTAAACTTGCTAATTCAAATATTAACCAGAAAAGAAAGACATGTCACAGTTTAAAAAAATATTGAATTCAATGCGGCAATTCAATTTTGTGTAGAGAAATGAAAGACAACATTTAGATAGTACAATTTGGGACATCGCAATATGGATTTGAACCAGCACTAATAACTAGAGAAGGCTTTGATACAAGTTAATGATCTGCAAGGTTTTTTGGATATACTGCATAAAGATATGTCTGAGTGATTTAAAGATCTACTCTTGATGGATATTCCAGAGTAGGCGGTAAATCCATTGTCAGATACTGAGGAAGTAGGGGTACATAACGACATTAAGCTGAAGCCAAAGTTTAAGAAACTGTACCAAGAGTTTTGGTTACAGAAGAAACTTTCTGATTGCAATCCGGCACTATGGACAAGGGTTACGAAGTTCTGTGTTGCATTTCCAAAGTCATATTTAGTGGGACAGGGTTTTAGCATGGTTATCCAACTTTGCTCACAGCAAAGAAGTTGATTCCATATTTCTGAAAATAGTGATTTAACACTCCTGCTGAGTGACTTTAAGCCAGAAACTGGAGCACTTGCATCAATTCATCAAGCCATCCATCTCATTAAGAATTTATTGATAGAGAGTATTCACCAAATGTGATATTTAAGACAATGACTATCAGACTTTGAAAAACTGTTATCACTGTATCAAATTAATTAGTTTCAGTGAATTAATTAAACAAAAATGTTTCAATTGGATTTTGAATGTTCAATTAATTATTATATTTTAAATTTTACTGTGTTATTATCTACCTTAGTAAGTTGTACAAACCACTGCTCTGAATAATGCATCTCATAGAGCAAGGTAATGGGTGATGGGGATGAGTTTATGGAGCCAGGACAGTTTGGGAGCTAATGATGAACAGCATGTGTTGCTTCTGGAGTATGTGTTGCATGTATGATAGTAGTAACTGTGAATACACGAGCTTCTAGCCCGCACTTGACAATTCATATTTCACTGCCTTACTCTTTTATTGCTTACACTGCACGTCTCTGTTTAGTAGTGTTTATATGTTAATATTTAACATATTATACATTTCAAAACATTTTGTCTTATATGCAATGCTTTAAATAAGAGCAAACTTGCTAAAATTTCTCTTATTTCTGAGAGAGAAGACTGTTTTATTATGATGATGCATTAATATATTAATTTGTGGTGGGTTCCTTTTCTAAATTCTTAATCCATTCTGGACACGACTGTATTGCAGTCCAGAGAATTTTCATAAGTCATTCTTGACCTTGAGATCTACATGACACAATCACTGTCTACTTCACAATGAGTGGACTAGTGCGTGATCCGTCAAGAAAATGCGGTCAGTGTGCAGACATGTACAACTCCAGAGAGACAGTTGCTATTATTAAATCGAATTATAGTTGCACAACCAATGAATCATATGTCATATTAAATGTATGATCCTCACTGTAGATAATATAATCTCTAATATCAACTTTAAACATAAGAAAGGACAATGTTGTTCTGTATGTTTGGGTGCCGATTATGTCACAGTATATATGCTCAAATGTGCTTTATTCAAATTAAGAAAAATTGTGGACATTGTTTTATAAGGCTGATTGACCATACCATTTTGTTGGAAAGGTTGATCCAAAGGAAAAGGAAAAATTGGTCAAACTGCTCACAACTTAGTGCTTCAATGTGTTTAAAATCTAGATATTGGATCTCTGAAATAACTTTGACCTGTCAGAAGAAAGTTTACCTCAGTAAACCTATCAGAAAAAGGTTTTCCTCCATTCACCAGTCAGAAGAAAGTTTAGTCAGACGAAAATTTACCTCTTTCACCTATCATCAGAACGTTTATCTTCATTCACAAGTCAGAAGAAAGTTTACTTACCTCCAGTCACCAATCACAATAAAGTTTACCTCAATTCACCAGTCAGAAAAGCGTTTAACTCCATTTACCAGTCAGAAGAAAGTTTACCTCAATTCAACAGTCAGAAAAAAGTTTACTTACCTCCATTCACCAAGTCACAAGAAAGTTTACTTACCTTCATTCACCAGTCAGAAAACGTTTACCTCCATTTATCAGTCACAAGAATGCTACATTCCAATTACCTTGCAGAAGAATGTTTACTTACCTCCATTCACCAGTCAGAAAAAAGTTTACTTATCTCCATTATCAGTCACAAGAAAGTTTGCTTATCTCCATTCACTAGTCACAAGCAAGCTTACTTATCACCAGTCAAAAGAAAGTTTACCTCCATTCACCAGTCAGAAGAAAGTTTACTTACCTCTATTCACCAATGAAATGAAAGTTTATCTCAATTCACCAGTCAGAAGAAAGTTTACCCTCCATTCACCAGTCAGAAGAAAGTTTACTTACCTCTATTCACCAATGAAATGAAAGTTTATCTCAATTCACCAGTCAAAAGAAAATTTACTTTCCTCCATTCACCATTCAGAAGAAAGTTTACTTACGTCTATTCACCAGTCAGAAGAAAGTTTACCCTCCATTCACCAGTCAGAGGAAAGTTTACCTCCATTCACCAGTCAGAAGAAAGTTTTCCTCCATTCGCCAGTCAGAAGAAAGTTTATTTCCATTCACCAGTCAGTAGAAAGCTTACTTACCTCCATTCACCTGTCAGAAGAAAGTTTACTTACTTCTATTCACCAGTCAGAAGAAAGTGTGTATTGAAATCTTTAAGCACTGATTTAGTTCCTTTTAAAATGCACTGCGAACTCCACAACTCCACAATTGTCCTGGCGTTTTATGAAGTAATGCAAATCGCAAGACAAACGATAGTGTGCAAAGGGAGAGAAGCTCTCACGGGAGATCGATCTAACATTTCACTTGCTGACAGATCGGGCTCGTATTTCACTTGCTCACTTGACTTGCCTTCGCACTGCTACTAACACTTCTTCCATCTAAAATATCCGCAGGCACTATCAGGATCCGAATTAACAGGTATTTGTATATAATAAGTCTTGACGCTGTCCGTCTTGCTTTCTCACTTTATATATTAGATATATGGGGAGATATGTTTGTACGTATGCTTATATAAAACAGTGAAAATAATGAGAAGAGGCGTCTTATTACATCTGTCTCTAGTAAAAACATGATGTACGGTAGAAACAATAATGGGTTTGCTGCTTTATGCTTTTGAATTTGGCTCGAATTGTATTGGCAATTTATGAAATAATTCAAACTGTTTCAACTCAAACTGTTTTAATTACAACTGTTGAGAGTTCTTCTTGTTGTTTGGTGGTGATGGTGTGTGTGTGTGTGGGGGGGGGGTTCTTTGTTGAGAACTCTTTTGATATTTACTCTTTAGTGACGACTTCTGTGGCTTTACATTTTAATGACAACTCCATTACGCTATTTAAAGTGAGTAACAAATGCTGAGATTGTCATTACACTACTTAAAGCTGGCCGCTTCCACCACTAACACAAATGAGTGTCTTTACACAATTTAAAGACAGCAAAACGCTATGGATTACCATTAAATGCATAAAAGACAAACGATGTGCTTTTCGTGACATATGACGAGTAAAAGTCTATAATTTTCATTACATCTATTTATAGCGAGTTAACGTTATGATTGTCATTATACTGTTTTTAACAAGTACAGATATTTATGTTACATGTACTACCAGCAAAACTCTTTTTATTATATTTATGTATAATGAATAAAGGGCGATAATTGCTCGCATACTACTTTTACGAATAAAGCACTATTGTTGTCATTTTGCCGATTTTAGTCAATAAAACAAGTTTTATATCTTATTATAAGTATACCATTATGATAATCAATACATTTGAAATATGATCATTGCGCTATGATTGTAATATATTTGGTTGTCATAACTATGTAAAGCGAGCATTCTAATATGATTGTTATTAAACTAGTTAAAGACTAGATTGATATAACAGCGAGCAAATCACTTTGGTTGTCGTTACACTAGGTAAAGCGAGCATAGCAGTATGATTGCATTGCACACTGGGCAACAACAAATTTGCTGTTTAAGATTTTTTGGCGGATTTATGACAGTTTTATTGTGCTGGATCCAAAAATGACATTGGTTTTGTTCAATCAGGTCAACTTTTTGAGCTAATTTTGATCAACGTTTTGATCTATTGTGACATTATTTTTTTTTCTTGTTTTTTATTACATATAAGGGTATTTTCTACTTTTATGATGTAAAATTCTTTATTATTTCTTTAAATAAACAAATTATAATTTGTTTTACATAATTATGAAGAGGTTACACAAGCTAATTTTTGAATAATTGATATAAATGACATTTTTCTTCTTTAGGTAATGAAATGGAATCGGCCAGAAGACATTGTAAAAATAAACCCGATGTATTTTGCTACATCTGCGGCGAATACACCATTGTTCCTAACAGGAATACAGCAACATGTTTTATAAAGCGTGCATACCATGCTTATTTTGGTATAAAACTTGGTGATCAGGATAAAGTTTGGGCGCCACACATGGTATGCAAGACATGCACCAAGAATCTTCGTTGTTGGACCTAAGGTAAGAAGAGTTGTCTGAAGTTTGGAATTCCTATGGTTTGGAGGGAACCGAAAACCATGTCACTGAATTCTACTTCTGCGCTGTTGATGTGACTGGCATTAACAGAAAAAACTGGAGCAGCCTTAAATATCCTGATCTTGAGTCAGTACGCCGTCGGTAGCTCATTGTGATGAAATTCCATTACCTGTCCCGGGAGAACTTACCAACATTAGTGAAGAAGATTTCTTTAATGTTGAAGAATATGAAGAAGAAAAATTAGTGGTTCTTGGTGATGATGTTCCAAATCCTTTCTTGCAAAAGGAGCTAAATGATCTAGTTCGTGATCTCAGCTTGTCAAAGTTATCTGCTGAACTGTTGGCATCCAGATTGAGGGAAAAAAGTCCTTTCTGACAGTGTTCGCATCACCTTCTACCGCAACAGACATTAAGAGTATCTCAGTTTTTTCTCTACAGAGAAGGACCTGGTTTACTGTACATATATTGCGCATCTTCTACACAAGCTTGGAGTGCCACAGTATAAACCTGAAGATTGGAGATTGTTCATTGACAGCAGCAAGCGATCACTGAAATGTGTTCTGCTACACAACGGTAACCAGTTTGCCTCTGTATCTAGCTCACTCGACTACACTGAAGGAGAAGTATGAAGCGGTGAAATACGTGCTGGAGAAAATTCGTTATGATCAACATGGATGGTTACTTTGTGTTGACCTGAAGATGGTAAACCTTTTGTTGGGACAACAGTCTGGATTCACCAAGTACCATGCTTTCTGTGCATGTGGGATAGTAGGGACAAAGCACAGCATTACACGAAGCAGGACTGGCCTGTATGGGAGGAATTGGTATCTTGCAAAGCAAAGAACCTCATAAACAACCCTCTGGTGGTCAGAGACAATATACTTTTCCCACCGCTGCACATTAAGCCTGGCTTAATCAAACAGTTCACCAAAATCTGGACAAGGATGGTGGCTGTTTCGCTTACTTGTGCCATGCTTTTCCAGGGTTGACCATTGAGAAGTTGAAAGCTGGCATTTTTGATGGTTCACAACTCCGTAAGCTAATCAGAGATCCAGAATTTGAAAACTCAATGAATGAAGTGGAACTGAAAGCGAGGAAAGGTTTTGTTCTGGTCGTGAAAAACTTTCTTGGCAACAATAAGGCCAGGAACTATGCAGAGCTTGTTGCCAATATACTGAATGCTTTCAGAAACCTTGGATGCAACATGAGCATCAATACTTATTCTCACATATGGATCGGTTTCCTGAAAATCTGGGATCAATGAGCGACGAGCAAGGGGAGAGATTTCATCAGGATATGAAAGAAATGGAAACCAGGTATCAGGGACGCTGGGATGCAGTCATGGCTGATTACTGTTGGACTCTAAAGAGAGACATTCCTACTGCTGAGCATTCTAGAAGTTCGAAGAGACGGAAGTTCATGCCCTGAATTTTGAACAATGATGACCTAATATTGAATTTATATGTACTTACCGTTATCAATGTCTACTATTCAATGTACAGTAATCAACTTTTGTAACATTTAATATATAAATTGTGTTAGAAAACAATTTTGTTAAATTTAAATTTTTTTTTTAATTTAAAAATCTATTTTTGAAGAGAAATATTTAAAAAATTGCCTAATAATGTTACCAAAATGTAATCGATTTAGCTGTAAAATCGGATTTTTTAAAATCGAATTAGATCAAAAACCAGACCTGATTTTTAAAAAACGGATGTCATTTTCAAATTTAGCAGTGCAAAATTATTCTAAATCAGTTGAAAAATCTTAGACAACTTTCAAAAAGATTTTTTGTGACGCAGTGTTGTCATTACACTAGCTAGTTAAAGGCTATAATTGACGTAACAGCGAGCAAAATGCTATGACAATAGATGTTATCACCATAATGCAATGTCTTCAAATTTTAAAGTTCTTTAAATTAGTTATAACTTCTAATAATATTAATTTGCTGTGCCTTATTTAAAAAAGAAATATAAAAAAAAATATATCGAGTGGTCAAAAATACAAATTGATTTTATTATCTCATAAAGTCATATAGGTTCAAAGTTTGCTAGTATTCAGTGTTATATTTAATGGAATTTAGTCTTGCAATTCAGTGTATTGTGTACAATATTGTTTTTTAATTTCCTGCTACCAAAATGTAAACTGATTTCTTAAAGGGGGTTTAAACAGTTTTCGCGTTATCCATCTTGATACAATAACTAAAACAAAATAAAATCCAGTCAAAATTTAATTCTTATACGGAGTTAAGCAGTTTTCTTGTCCCTCATCATAATAAAACTGTCAAACCTGTATTCAATATTTACCCATTGTATGCTCTATCTCACTTTAAAAAGAAGAATTAAAATCTGCTTGGACAATGATGCGTGGGAATTGTTCATAACGATTATCTCGGCAGCAAAGATGAACGCAGTTCACTCCACATTGCAGTTTTGCATAAATGAGCTGTAAATAGAACTCGTACAGCAGAAAGAGACGAGGCTCTTGGTTTTATAATTAGCTCTCATGACACTGGAAATTCTATAAAGACAGCCTACTTAAACAAGGCTTGGAGCTTTATAATTAGGATAGTAATTTAGTAAATGTTATGGAAATTCTTGGACGGCGTTAAAAGGTTTTGAACTCATTCTAAGTAGAATGTCTGTGTAGCCAAAGTGTGAGAACATTTTGAATAAATTTACTAATTTAGCAAAGTCTTTGAACATACTGAATATATTATAGTAATGTAACCAAGGATGTGGACATTCTGATGTGTCCTAATGTAGACTATGAACATTCTTAGTAAATATTCTAATTTAGCCAATTCTATGAACATTCTTAGTAAATATCGTAATGCAGCCAAGAATGAGAACATTTTAAGTAGATACCCTTAGCCAAAATGGTAAACCTTCAAAGCAATTATCCTAATCTAGCTGTCTGTGAATATCTGAGTAGATATTCTAGATATGTGTGTGAACATTCTGAGCAGAATATCCTAATCTAGCCAAGTCAGTGAATATTCTGAGTAGATATCATAATGTTACCAAGTTTGTGATCAGTGTGAGTGCATATCCTAATGCTGATATTCTCAGTAGACATCATAATGTAGTCATGTGAGCTTGTTACGTACGCTCAGACAAGAAAAGATATTTTATTATAAATTTTAATTTCTCCGAAAAAATTTAATTCTAGATATTAAATTACTCTGAAATTCAGAATCACTAGCACTCTCCTTTCGAATGATCTACTTTTACTATGAAAACCTATGGTCTGCATTAATACTGCTTATTTACTGTGTTTATTTATACATGTTATTATTTGGGACCATTTTCTTTAAGAGTCTATTGACAGATGTTCGCTATTTTGCAAATTAAATTAAAACCTTTTCTTGTGCTTTGTCGTCTATTTTTACAGTTCGTAAATTCTAATTTTAAAGCCTTGTAGTCCGCAAATTAGAAATGTAATGTGATTTTCTGCCCACTGAATCCACGTAGATATTAACATTTTTGTCCTTTTAACCAGATCTTACAGATTTCATATCTTGCCTGAATGTGCGCATGATTGTTTATTGCTTGGTTGTGTATGTCTTTGTGTACATTTCTCTATGTGTGTTTTGCGTGTATCTTTATATCTGCGTGTATATATGTGTGCATCAGCATGCATAAGAGCATGTCTCTTTTTATGAATTTGAGTATGTTTATATATCCATCTACGAGTACGTCAGTGATTATGTAGTGTGCATTTATCTGCGTGTATGTGAACGTATATGTTTGTAATAAAGAGTATAGGAGTGCTACGTCTAAAACTGCACAAAATTGCAAACAATTTTTAAACTAAAAATAAACGTTTTCTACGGGGTTTCATATTCCTGCAAAATCAAAGTGTGCACTGAGAAACGAATAAGAGAAGACAAGCGAGTAAGCAGATGATCGCTCCTGAGTTATGTTTCGTTACCACTTCTTTGTATTTAAAAAAAATATGCTTTGTATAAAGAGAAACTAAATATATGGCAGATTTATCAGCAATGCGATAAATGGGTATATTTAAAAACATTGGGAGGGGTATGAAATCGGTTATTTTAAGCGTACGCCAAAACCAAATAGATTTTGACGTGATAAATACTGTATGATAGATAGATAGACATTTCCCAATTATGTCAAAAGGTTGTGAGCTGTAAGATTTAAGAATGAATTTTAAATGCTTTTTATTGATTAGATGCCTGAGGTAATTTGCGGGAATTTATTATTTTCAAATCGAAAACAGTGTCAGCCTATGAAAGGTGACAAATATCAATAAGTACATTTTATGGTCAAACATTTATGGCCTATGTCGCATCGTAAATTACTAATAGCTATTATGTTCAACAGATTTTATGATCTTGTATATTTTATACATCAAGTTTTACTGTATTAATTTATGTTTTATTATTTCTTATTACAAATCGCTACTTGATATCATTATGACCAGTCTAAAACCAAATTACAGAATAAAGTGTTTATTTTACCATTACTTTTATTCAGTCGACTGAGCCTATTGTTATGTACTAAATTAAAACAATTCCAGCTTACTGACACCAGAATCTAAGCAAAAACAGATTCTGGTATGACAGTGTTGTGTGAAATATATTTAACCAGACTACACACACCAGATTATGTCTTTCCTTATTGTAGTATGAAGTCCATTTCTACTAGACTACTGTCTTTGTTTACAGAGCAGTATGAAGTCCATTTTTACTAGACTACTGTCTTTGTTTACAGAGCAGTATGAAGTCCATTTCTACTAGACTACTTTGTTTACAGAGCAGTATGAAGTCCATTTCTACTAGGCTACTGTCTTTGTTTACAGAGCAGTATGAAGTCCATTTCTACTAGGCTACTGTCTTTGTTTACAGAGCAGTATGAAGTCCATTTCTACTAGGCTACTGTCTTTGCTCACAGTGCAGTATGAAGTCCATTTCTACTAGGCTACTGTCTTTGCTCACAGTGCAGTATGAAGTCCATTTTGACCAGCAATGTCTCCAACTGGTCGTGGCCATGTTGCTAAAATAATACATTTAATACAACCTCTTGACATTTTCATAGTGCTAAAATAATAAATTACATACAATTTTAGGGTGTTTTCTAAACTTACTAAATAATATATTTCTTACATCCATAGGACTATGTTTCTATCAAATTGCTATGTTAATCAAAACAATGACTAAAAAGTACTTAATCAACATTACCAAATATGTCGTGCCGCATAAAAAAAGTTTTATCAGTTTGGTTTCGATCCGTGTATTTTGATTCCGTAAAACCAAATAAAGTTTGTTTTTCCTTATAAAATTAATGCGGGATGTTTTAATCAAACAATAATACAGTAACTGAGACAAAGTGCTAGTAATCCTTGACCTTATAGTCATTCTTTTGACATCATATTTTTTTCGGTACACCGTATCTGCCTGACGTTGATTCATGGCCCTTTTTCTTTTTGGGGGAGGAGGTGATAATTTGATGTGAGTCTCGTTTTCTCATTCTCTTTGTCCATTTAGCTTTGTTGCCCACTCTTTATCTATTCTTGCTTCTTTTATATCTTTTCTTATCTTCACACATTTATTCTAGTCACACATACGCACACATAGATAGATAGATAGATAGATAGATAGATAGATAGATAGATAGATAGATAGATAGATAGATAGATAGATAGATAGATAGATAGATAGATAGATAGATAGATAGATAGATAGATAGATAGATAGATAGATAGATAGATAGATAGATATTAGAAAGACTTGCAGTGGGCAAAAAGATCCAATGGAGTCAAAATTATGTGACTGTGTAAAATTATATTTACTCAGCCAACAAGTGCTTACCTGCATATGTAAAGAATAAATCTACATGTTGACAACTGCTGGACGCTTTTATTTACATAAACTAATCGTTCTCTCTATAGATAACGTACAGTCTAATTTCAATGAACAAGTGTTGCTATGGGATTTCACACACAATTTCCCACTCCATCAAAACCTCTTCATGCTATGTGACGTATGCATAACTCACAGGGCAGTAAGAGTAGTCCCAAACCAGTTCGATTGTTTGCTAAGCGTCGAACATGATCTAATAGTCACACTTATTTGCACAGGACTGACTAGCAATCGTTCACAAATAGTTCTAATAGTTCTATTCAAAGACAAACATCTTCCATCGATTAAATCAGAATGAAGAAGACATTCTTCACCACGGTTGTCTCACTTAAAAGTGTTTGCATCTCACTCAAAAGTGCTCACTCAAAAGTGTTTGCATCTCACTCAAAAGTGTTCGCGTCTCACTTAAAAGTGTGTTGTGTCCTCACAAAAAAAGTGTTCCCTTCTCATTTAAAACTGTTCGCGTCTCACTTAAAAGTTTTCGCGTCTACCTGAAAAGTGTTCGTGTCTCACAGAAAAGTGTTCGCATCTCCTTGAAAAGTGTTCGCATCTCATTGAAAAGTGCTCGCGTCCCACTAAAACGTGTTCTGTCTCACTTAAAATTATGCACGTCTCCCCTGTGTCTAATATATTTTTTAATTCAAAGATAATGTTTTATTTGAGTTTATGTTTGTATTCTGCAAATAACTCTGTATGATAACTACTATATATTTGCACTGTGCATCTATCTATATATAAGTGCTAAATATTTGTATTATGCATATAACTATATATGACTACTATATATGTATGTATGTGCGTGTGTAATGCATGTAGCTATATGTATTTGTATTATACAACTAACTATATATCTGTATTGTGCATGTAATTATATATGACTACTATATATTTGTATTATGCATGTAATTATATTTGACTAATATATGTATGTGTGTGTGTGTGTGTGTGTGTGTGTGTGTGTGTGTGTGTGTGTGTGTGTGTGTGTGTGTGTGTGTGTGTGTGTGTGCACATGCACACATTATATGTGTAACTACTATATATTTGTATTATACATGTATATATATTGACTACTGTATATCTGTATTATGCATGTAACTATATATGACTACTATGTGTGTATGTATTTTGCATGTAAGTATATATAACTACTATACATGTGTGTGTATTATGCATGTAACTATATATGACTACTATATATTTATACATATAACTATGTGTTTGTATACATATTATTATAACTATATGCTTGTATTATCCATGTAACTATATATAACTACAATAGACATGAATTACGTTTATAACTGTATAGTTATTATATGTCTGTATTATGCATATAACTATATATAACTACTATATATTTGTATTATGCATTTATCTGTATATAACTACTATGTATATTTATGTGTGTGTATTATGCATGTAATTACTATATATGTGTATTATACATGTAACTATTGACTACTGTATATCTGTATTGTGCATGTAACTGTATGACTACTATGTATGTGTGTATTTTTTATGTAAATATAAATAATTATTGAAAATGTGTGTTTATTATGCATGTATTATCCATATAACTAAATATGACTACATTATGACTTGTATTATGCAACTATGTGTGACTACTATATATATTTCTATAAGGCATGTAACTATGTATGACTAATATATATGTGTGTGGAAGGGTGTGGGTGTGGGTGTATTATACTTGTAACTGTATATGAATACTATATATATATATTATACATGTAATTCTGTATGACTGTGTCTTTATTATGAATATGGCTATAATTGATTACTATATATTTATATTATGCATGTAAGTATATACAACTACTACATATTTATAATATGCATGTAACTATATATGACTACTATCACATGTGGTGTTTATCTAATGACCCCATCTCAGCATTAAGCCCAAAATTATTAAACATGAATTAATACATGAATGTATTATATCAAACTTAATGCCAATGGCATCCCCATGGTCTAACCTACTCTTCAATGTCATACTAGACCCATTCATAGCAACACTCAATTGTCTAATATAGCAACAAGTAGATCAGATGACATACCTTGGAAGTGGCAACATTATCTTTCCCTTTGATTAATTATAACATTTATAACATTTGCATATTTTATGTCTCATCCCCAGCCAATTCCCAATCCAGCCACTCCAAACAAATTAATCAAAATGCAGGGTAAAGATAACAAGAAAAGATTTAATAATAAATAATAAAAGGAAACAGTAAAATTTGATTTCTGAAAACAATGATCAACTGAGATTGCCTATTTGAAACTGTCCCAAACTAAAGTTTATATTTGATCAGATTATCAATTTTGTGGGGTTCAAGACCACTCAACTCTGTGTGGAGAGGTGAGTCCACTTTGCTGTTGTCACTCACACAACAATCCATCACCTCTGTTAGCTCAAGGTACAAGGTGTGCATTTCAGGGTGTGACACATATCTCAGAAAATCAGCTGAAAATAAAATTGCACAATGTTAAAAGGCCAACTGCAAGAATAATGTAATTCCCTTATAGCTGCTAATAATTATTAACCAATGTTAAAGCTTTGTGGTAACAGTGAATAGTGAATAGATGTTCCTTACAATTTTACACCACCAAAACATTAGCTGCACTCTGACTTACAATTTTACACCACCAAAACATTAGCTGCACTCTAACTTACAATTTTACATCACCAAAACATTAGCTGCCCTCTAACTTACAATTTTACATCACCAAAACATTAGCTGCCCTCTAACTTACAATTTTACATCACCAAAACATTAGCTGCCCTCTAACTTACAATTTTACATCACCAAAACATTAGCTGCACTCTATAACCCTGAAAAGTGAATAGACCAGAGTTTATGAGGAATCTTGTTAGCTTCTGTGATTTTTTTCAAATGTGGCTATGAAAGTGTCTATGCGGTCTTTCTATCTGTCAAAGGGTAACATATTTATTCCCATAGGACAACTTTCCTGCCTGCACCATAAAACATCGCTGAAATATAAACTTCCCTCACTATCTTCTCCTTGTCTTGATTTCTGACTTTCGATTTCTAAGCGCTTTATAGCTAGAATATGTTCCTGTTCTAACCTCTTAATATTAAGTTCTTTTTCAACTTCTATTCTTTTAGCATTGGTCTCATTAGCCTTTTTTTTTTTTTTTGCTTCGAACTCCTCAGCCCTTTTGTTTTTGCTTCATGCATTTCTGCCCATTCCTCCCTTTCTAACCTTTTTTTTTTTCGGCCTTCTCTAACTTTTCTTTCTCCTTAAACTCAGTCCTGACATAATTTGATAGCTCTTCATCTTTATATTTTAGCATCTCCTGCAGATCCTCAATAATTTGTTCCTTACTAATTTTTTTTCAAAATTATTTAGAAATTCTATCCTTGAATGAATGAATCATTTAGAGGTATTTGTCTTGTGTTACATGCATGAAATCCACTCCGTGATACTATGCCAACAAACCTACAGTATTACAAATCTCTATATTTAATAGAGATTTAGAAAATCTTCTAAATATAATACTCTGTTGAAGTCTATTACTACTCCACTTAACTTGCACAGTTATCGTTAGTGGAAGTACAATATTGACTTCACTTCTCAAAATGATTTATTTAGTCAATCACACATAACTAATAAATCATCCATATAATAGCAGTACTACTATATGCACATTATACAATCCAACTGTTAGACATTCAACAGCTCTCCAGCTACAAATTGGCTATAATAAACAACATGCTATCACAACCGTACATGTATCTAACAACCTTGCAAAAGAATACATGTACATCAATACAATAAAAGTAAATTCAAAAGCATGAAAAGAAAAAACTCTTTCCCCCCGCTCCAATTCATAATAATCTGCTCAGTGTTCTGTTCAGGTACAAGCATTGTTTAATCACTGTATGAGACCTTCTCATTTGGGACACTCATTTATCTAGCATAGAGACATTGTTTAATCACTGTATGAGACCTGCTCATTTGGGACACGCATTTATCTAGCAGAGAGACAAGAAGATTAGCTGGTGTGCCCTGGAATTTGTAATGTTATTTCTTCCCTTTGATTAATTATAACATTTATAACATTTGCATATTTTTACTGCTCACCCCCATCCAATTACCAATCTGGTCAATCCAAACAAATTAATCAAAATGTGGGGTTAAGATAACAAGAAAATATTCAATAATAAACAATAAAAGAAAACAGTAACATTTGATTTATGAATACAATGATCAACTGAGATCGCCTATACGAAACTATCCCAAGCTAAAGTTTATACTTGATCAGATTATCAATTTTGGGGAGTTCAAGACTACTCAACTGCATATCTGTGTAGAGAGATGTGTCCACTTTGGGGTTGTCACTCATGTGATGATCCTTCTATTGTGTTGTCTGCATCCCAGATCATGTGATGCCCATCAGCTCATGGTAGAATGGTGTGCATTTCAGGGTGTGACACATCTCTAAGAAAACCAATTGATGATAAAATTCCCAATGATAAAAGGCCAGCTTCAAGAATAATGTAATTCCCTTCTAGCTGCTAATAATTACTAACCAACATTAAGGTTTTGTGGCAACAGCAAATAGACATCCCTTACAATTTTATGTCATCAAAAAGTTAGCTAAATTACAATTTACAAAATTCCATCTTCGAGGGATATTTACAAATGTGACAAAATAGCAAATCAAATTTTACACTCACATAGATTTCAATAGAAACAAACCATAACCAATGGTCTACATTAAATTTTGCCTTGAACTATTATCTCTATGTACAGGTTAGTTTTACTCGCTACAAATGGTTTTAAAATAGATACAACATAGCTCATAACACTTGCTTATTCCAATTTCATCATACAGTATGAACATCAATAATTATTATTAATTATCAATAATACTTTCTCTGAAAGTGATTTGCATTAGTGTGATTCTCAGAAGTCACTCTTGCCTAATGTAAAGAGATTAATGCAGAGGTGTAGATGACCATTTAATTTTTCATTCACCTTCGTGAGTTAAATCCAATGGAAAGGGGCGATATCCGACTCGGAAGTTTAGATATGTAATTGCAGTGCAACTGACTGATAAATGGTGACTGGAAGGGGGACATGGGTGGCATCTGATTAAAGTAGATGAGTCCAGTTGGAAGTTAAGTACACATTTGTGAATGATGAACGTGGTGGCTGGGATGGTGAATGAATCATTGAATGGTTCCAGTTAGTTGACACACAAAGTTAATAAGTACCCAGTCGGCCCTTTATGCAGTACTTGTGATCAATTTCAAAGTCTGGTTCTGAAATGCCAACCATGAGCTGGTGCAAGTTGTCAGGGCAATAATGCAAGAATGAACTTAGAATAATTTGGTGTTTAAATTATTGTTCATCTATTAATTTTGATATATTGTATACTTTGATTGATTCATTGATATGTATGTGTTAGACAATTATGTATTAGTGGATAAAATATGTATAAGGGCTAACAATTCTCTTGCAGACATGTAAGTTGAGTGGCTGGAGAGAGGTGTGAGAGAGTAGAGAGAATTATTAATCTGAATTGAAAAGCATCACACTTGAATGTTTTCAGGGTGTGCCTTTCTCTTTTCGGTTTCTTGTTGCTTTCTTCACCTTGATGTCAGAACCCTCACTGTGACTTTTGTCTTGAGAGATTCCTTTGATCGACATATCTCGTCAGGCTAATATCTGCCACAGGTGGTGGTGGTGAGAGAGGAGACATCTATTATCATGGTGGTGAGACATCTATTATCATGGTGGTGAGAGAGGAGACATCTATTATCATCGTCGTTCCTATTTCTAGGAGGAATCTATTATCATGGTGGTGAGACATCTATTATCATGGTGGTGAGAGAGGAGACATCTATTATCATCGTCGTTCCTATTTCTAGGAGGAATCTATTATCATGGTGGTGAGACATCTATTATCATGGTGGTGAGAGAGGAGACATCTATTATCATCGTCGTTCCTATTTCTAGGAGGAATCTATTATCATGGTGGTGAGACATCTATTATCATGGTGGTGAGAGAGGAGACATCTATTATCATCGTCGTTCCTATTTCTAGGAGGATCCCAGAGTGCTCAGCAGACCATGTACAGAGTGAAGCAGACCCTGGTGTTTTATCAACTGTTATGAACTATCCATGTGTGTTTTCGACGACACGACAAAAGGTGGCACAACAGAACAGGCCATGAGCTCAATCAGTTAATTATCTCTTATCTTTCTCTTTTCCAGTCCTGTGTTTGAAAACTGTAAACCTTGATTAGGGATTGTTCCCTCAAATAGTCGTTGTTAAATATTGATTGTGTATGAGTTAAACTTGAACATTTATTTAATAGTATATATTGTGACTGTTTAGAAACTCATTTGTATCTATTTATGATAAGGTTATTTTTATAATAAATATTTATTTTTGTAAATTCCCTCTAATGCATGTTAATTAATACATGTCTGGAGTAGTCAGTGGGTGGATGGGGCATGATAGTCAATGATTGGATGAATGCTAGTAAGTTGATAAATTACATTACTCCTTAAAGAAATTACACCTGCGAACAGATAAAGTATGCGTCTGTAGTAATGTATAGTGGTGTATGAGTGTAAATTTCGTGTTGGAATCCTAAATTTAACCACTGATAAGTGATTATTTTTATTAAATGATAAATGTATGCATAATAATAATCATAATAGAGGCAGAACGTATTATAGCGCCACAATTAGTTTCACACAATCATCACTAAAAATATACATCATTCTATAAAAGTATTCTAATCAATAATATTTGACAATAGTTCATGAGAAGTCAATATATATATACCACTTCCTGATGATGGCTGTGGTTGCATAAAGAGTTCGCAGGTTTTGGTGCTGTATATATGCAGCCATCCAGGTTTAGATCACGAGTTCACATGCGCCATTACCAGAATGCAAATGTCCCTATCTGGGCATAACATAATTTGATTTGCTCCACCTCACTGGTATATTTCCCGCTATACATGTTGACTCCCGTGCATGGTCAATGGACTTCACATAATTCCCCACTGTGTAGGTGGGTATGGCAGATTGCATAATAAGCCACTTTAAGGTCAACATACAACCAGTACACTATAACTATTGCTTATCAAGAGAAATGAAAATAATAGAAAAACAGGGAGCATAATTTATCCCAAAGTCCGATCATCCAACTTATACTTGTTTGATACATATGACTAATGTATTATGCATGAAATTATATATGACTACTATGTATGTGTATTATGTTTATAACTGTATGATACTAAATGTCTGTATTATGCATATAATTATATATAACTACTATATTATGCATGTAAATATTTATGACTACTATACATTTGTAGGCCTATTTTTGATTCAGTTGTTGTGGCTGCTCTTGTCTGATGCGGTTGACGTTATCTTTTTCTTTTTTGACCCTGTTCCGTTGGTGTAGCCTGGCGTTCTGTTGTTACGATTGTATGTCGGTTGACTTGATATTTTCCACTTCTGTTTGTATTATTTTTCTTTTGTCTCTGTTGTGTTCCTCCTAGTGCTGGTGATTCTGTGATGTTTCTTTTCGTCTTCTGCATTGTTGTGATCGTTGCTTGTATTTTTTCTCGCTGATGGAGGAAGGTGATCTTGAAGAGCCGTGTACAGTGTTATAGTGCTAACAACAGCTTGCCTAACTTGCTTGTGATATGATTCATCAACTTCTGTGTTCTTGTGAAAGAGGATCCAGAGTAGACTGTTGAAAGCATTGTTGATTGCTTGGTTTTCTTCTTTTAGCTCATAGTCACGTGGTGAAGTTGAGTATGTGTACTGTATGTGGTTCCATCATCGTTAGTTTTAACACAATGAAGTTCGTAGTCGGAGATTAGACTAGGCTTGCAGTTCCTCGCGCTTCTTCTTAAACCGTTTTGTCAGTTTTGTTACGAAGTCACGGGATAGTGTGTAGCGTGACTGGTCGTATTGTTTTATCAGTTTTGTTACGAAGTCACGGAATAGCGTGTAGCGTGACTGGTCGTACTGTTTCTCCTGCCCTGAAAGTAGGCAGTAGGGCTATAATTCCAGTCTCCCCTGGTAATCGCCTGGCACGGATGCGTCTTCTGTCCATCCTTGTTTCTGTGAATGGCTGCTCGAAGTCGAATGTATGATAATGTGTATATGGTTATTTCACCATTTACTGCAGGGGGTCTTAACATGGGGTCCACGGACCCCCAAGGAGTCCATGAATGGGCTTCAGGGGGATCCGTGAAAGGCAAATATTCACTATGTTTTTATATTCTGCTTATGTGCATGTTTCTATGGAGGGGGTCCATAGCTTTCACGAGATTTTCAAAGGAGTCCGTAAGTAAAAAATGGTTAAGAACCACTGATTTACTGTATGAAGCTGATCTATAGAGGTGTTCATTCCTTGCTGATTGCTGGCTTATAACTAAAGAAGATCATCGGTGTTGATTCATCAGTACGTCATAGACTTTCGGACATAAATTTTAAATGCAGCTGGCAATAAGCCAGGATGTTTCTTTGGACCTGGGAAAAAATATATTGAAATACATGTAAGCGAATCAAAGAATGCAGGCAAACTCAAAAGATGTTTATTTATTCAGGTAACATATGATGGAGTGTTGATGCGTATTTTAAATGAGAAGAATTGAATCTCACAACTTGTAAGGTCATATCTGTATATGTGTACAGTTATGTCACCTTATTTGTACAGGTAGTGCAAGTTTACAGCAATTTATGTTAATTTGTTTGGTTTGTTATAGGCTAAGTGATAAATAGATTTCGATTTTGTTTTATTTATATTGTGAATAATGTTTTGTGGATATTATTTCACAGTTATTTTATATTAGGCCTACATCTTTCTGTTAAGTAGTCTGTAATTGATGCTAGCTGAGTGTAAGGTTGATATTGTTGCTTTGTTTTAGAAATACCGATTTTATTTCACTGTTATTTTATATTAGGCCTACATCTTTCTGTTAAGTAGTCTGTAATTGATGCTAGCTGAGTGTAAGGTTGATATTGTTGCTTTGTTTTAGAAATACCGAATACTATAACTACGACGATGTCAAGTTGGACTCTGGTGTTCTTTGCTGTCATTGTCGCAATGCTCACTGTTACATGGCAGACACGTGATGTTCCCATACATCCAGCCCCACCCACTTTGACTGTGCGTTCACAAGGCGTGGGAAATACTTTGACTTTTGACACTGTTGAAGATTTGTGCAATTGGCTCTGTGTGAAGTAAGTGGCACGATTTCAGCTTACACACGTGAGTTTTGCAAATGTACTACATGCGTCACACATTCGACACACTGTGTTTGGAAAGTAACACTCGCTGATAAATGTACATTATGTGTCACACATTAATTACACTGGCTTTGAGAAAGCGACATTCAATGACCACACTAGGCGTGAGTAGCTGACACTCACTGACATTTGTACGGTATGCGTCTGTAATGCTTGCAGTCTGTGCCCGTGCTACAGTGCGGACATACAAACAAAACGCACGGATTATAAACGTCATGATTGACCCCACCCCCCAGTTTATCAACGAACACTTAATAAAACAAAGACTAAACAAATAAAATTAATAAAGAATTTATAAAATAAGATTTATAAAATGTTTCCAAAGAGGCAATCCATTTAAAACTAATAACATAGGATCTAGCCTTTCCCTGTCTCACGAAAATGCAATAGTTAATTCTTATAGCCCATACAGAACACATTAAGAGCAATTCAAAGGACAAACATAAATATTGTTTGTGAATTGTACTCTTTTGTTAGTGATTATGATTATAATTATTATTATTATTAATCATCCACAACTAATTACAAGTGATGGAGGAATCTTAATTTTAATTATGTTTATTTATAATTCTTCCAGGAGACACCACACTTGGTGGATTATATGGGTGTAGTAAAAGTCTTCTCTCTTCCACAATAATACGCAGACATTTTACTGTCACACAGTAGTTTCGTAGGTGGAAACTTCTTACTAAAAGAGCAATAAAAATCCATCTTTATTTATATTTAATGAACCTCCATCCACTCATTATTACTCCAACATATAGTTTTATATTATGTGCAAGAATGTTAATTTAACAATCAGTTTATTAAATCAACAATCAAATATACATATATATAAATACAATGAGAAGGTTATTTGACAACAATATTCCGTGAAAAAACATTCAAGTAATTCCAATACTTATTCATCTTATATAATAATTCAGCCGTCAGATTAGTGTCAACATAAATCACAGGGCTAATTTTTATCATAGAAGAAATGGAGTTATAGAGTGATATGATAATAGTTTGTACATATATGTTCAATGACGTAAGCTGCAACAGTCCTTGTGGGTTTTCATAACAATGTCACAAGTTTATAGTTCACAATAGAATAGTCAATCTTTCATGTGCTCTGCTATGCATGTTATAGAATGTTCCAGCACTATAGATCCCTCAAGACTAATCTAGGCAATTTTTCTCTGTATTAGTTTCTCGAGCAGGCAATCACAGTAACAAACTTCTAGCATTAGTTTTGCCAGAAAGTTCCAGTCAAACTCACTTGCCAATGCACACAAACAGGCAGTGAATCATCACAACTGCCACGCACTAGGATGGAAACTTCTCAAATCCACCACAAGCATACAGAAAAGAAAAAATGGCTTGTTCCTTTCTAAAACATCAGATCAGAGAGCAACGCTAAGTTCCAAGTTTAATCGTCTCTATTCTCCATTCCTTCTTACAATCATTGTCAGTTTACAATTCCTGCAACTATATTTATTAGCCCAATACATCCATACAACACAATAAATACAACATAATTACAAACGTGTTTCTGCCAGAAACAATATCAGGTGTTTAACATTACATTCACGTATCATAATTCACAACTGTAGAAATAATAGTCTTTTCACATAATGCATCTTTACATTAAATTACAAATATAATTAATATATCAATAGGAAAGTGAATGAAATATTTCTAAGTCATTCTCTCTCAATCAATCAGTTAACTCACCAAAAGCTAATGATCACCTTTCATGACCAGACTTGAGTTACATCAAAATCAAAGTGATTAGAATATAGAACTTTCTTCAACAGATAAGTTTCAGTCTCTGTCCACTGGCTAGGTTGTTATTTGTAAACCTTAAACTATTGGTAAGCAAAAATTACTCATCCACTCTGGAATGGTTTGGATTACACCAGCAAGTTCTAGCATAATCTTTACCTGAGTTGTTATTTTAACTCTGGTACTTACATCAGCAAGTTCTAGCATATTCTTTACCTGAGTTGTTATTTTAACTTTGGTACTTACAAAAATATCGTCATGCACAGTACCCGAAGGTCATGCCACATTGACATTTAACAAACTATATAATAATTAAGTTTTAAAATAGAGACAAGCAAATTTACTCCACCACACTTTCATAAACTTCTTGCCTGAATAAATTAACAATATATTTTATGCCATCCACTTCCTCATTCAATTTCTTGACTGAAATTTTATCAAATGTCTGAAGGAAAACGTCAGAGTCTCTAAATATTAAATCTTACAACACCTAATGAATGAAAATTTTAAAAGACAAATAAATCAAACTGTGTTCGATTCTACTTAAACTCCATTGAAGTCTGAAGTAGACGTCATGTACCTATTTCTACTTCTCAATAAGAAAAAAACTAAAAAGAAACCTGAACTCAAAATTTTTACATTTGAAATTTCAAAATTTAAACGCTTCTCTTCAACGGTTTCTGACTCTTGAATAAAAATGAAGAAACAGAATTTACCTTTTTTATATTTCTGTTCTTAGTTAATTTATTCACATCTAAAAAAAACACCACTTTTTCGCATTATTTCTCATCCTTAAAGAACTTCTCTGTCTTTGACCTTGAGAAATATGAAAGAATTATCATCCAGACATGCAGGTTGAAACAACATAAGCATACAATTCGACATTGGAAAAAGGATGTAAATACCTGGGGATACTACAACATCAAGAAAATATGCAGATTGAAATCCAAAGTTAAGAGAGTGTATGAAAAACAGATTAGACAAGTCCTTCAGTCAAAGCTAAATGGTACTAATAAAATAATATCCCTTAATGCATGTGCAATACTTGTAATCAACTACAATGGAGGTATCATAGATTGGACAACAAATGAAATAAGTTATCTGGACTGAAAAACAAGGTAACTACTCACAATACATAAAACCCTAAACCCAAAAGCATATGTAGACAGGCTTTATGTATCTCGGAAAATGGGAGATACATGATTCCAGAAAATCAAAGATGTCATTTAATGAGAAGTTATAGGCTTTGTGGACTACATCTGGAATATCAACAAGGATGAGCCACTGATAAAAGCAGTATAGATGAGTGGATTATAGCAACTATACAAACAGACAAGAAATAGAAAAGAAAACAATGAAACAGGCATTAGCAAATACTTGGAGCCAAAAACCTCTCCAAGGCCAGTATGTGTGACAAGCTGATGAGACATCAACAAAACAATCAATATACAGATGATTGAAAGAGGCATGTTTGAAAGCAGAAACATAAGCACTCAGCTACACAAGATCAAACACTAAACACGAAATTACATAAAACAGACATTGTGAAAATCCCATATTATTCCGAATGCAGGCTGCAAATCATTGCTGAAACAACAGAACAAATACCATCCCGATGTCAGTTTCTTGCTGAAGCAGAGTACATCGAAAGAAAACGAAGTGACATAAATCATACATAGAAATCTACGTTAAAATTATGGCATAAAAGTCCCTGAAAGAGCATGGTTGCACTAACCAGAAGCGGTTACTGAGACAAAAGAAGTCACAATACTGTCAAGAGTGATTCCTGTATGAAGAACAGACATTGTAGTTCTGAATAAATCTAACAGAACAGCAGCAATAATCGATGTCGTTGTTCCGAGTGATAGAAACTTAAAAACAAAAGAAAGAAAAAATAGAAAACTACCAGAATTTCAGATTAAAAATATATAAAGTGTGGAATGTAAAAGCAGAAGTGATATGAGCATTGGATAACATGACATCTGAGTTGGAATACACTACCTGGAAACCACAGCTACTCAAAGCAGCGCTTATCGGAAATGCCCACATCATTCGTAAAACCTTGGATCTCCCAGAATCTTGATATGATTCCATGACCTTGGTTCACAAGCAATAGTCAAGAGAAGTCGTGAAAAAAGGCTGAATGATAATAATAATACAGACATAAGTCGTAGCTATTTGGGGGGGGGGGGGAAATGCATATTCTAATATCATTACTATGATCATAATTTAAGTCTGTTTATTGAAAGAAACTGAAGCAAAGCAAGGTCGGCGTTTAGTACAACTGATACATAATGATAAACGGCAGAACATTAGACATAAGTATTGTGCAATGTAATGCTCTCCAGAAACGTTTTCATATTTAATATCGCCCATAACTGTGAAATAAAATTATTATGGTAGAAACTCTGATAAATAAACAGAAATTATATTTCTGAATTTTAAAGCTATATTTCCTTTGTTTATGCAATCAACATCAAGACCGTTGTTGTTTGAAGAAGAAAAGTGACACTTGAGATCCGAAGAGCTTAGCTCTTGATATAACTACTGATAGTTAGTTAGATTGCAGTGTGAGCCTTGACATAGCCACTTAATGATCATCAGATGTGAAATACGGTGAATGACTGAAAAGTTATCACGTGCATCATATCATGCTAACAACTGAATTTGTATGAATGAACCAGACCTGGGAATAGTGCGCACGCTGGACTTATGAGAAAACAGGAAGAATGAGGCCAATTCTCACTAGTATAAATAAAATAAAAAGGGACAAACATTGGTCACGTGAGCAATTTGAATCTGTTAATCAAAAACCCATCTTGGTCACTCTTTGTCACAATACTTGACCAGATCAAGTCTTGATAGGAAAGGCCTCTGACTAATGAAATGTTTGTGATCTAATCATTGAATGAATAAAAGGATAGCTAAGGAATTTTAATTTTTCATTTGAGATTCAGAGAGAAACCATTGAGAATAAGGATTTCAACAATTTAAGGTTTTGAGGGTTAAGGTCTTAGTGAGAAGACCATGAGAACGCTTAAACATGTGTCATGTGAAGTAAGATCATGAGAACGATTAAACATGTGTCGTGTGAAGTAAGATCATGAGAACGAGTAAACATGTGTCATGTGAAGTAAGATCATGAGAACGATTAAACGTGTCATGTGAAGTAAGATCATGAGAACTAGTAAAAGTGTGTCATGTGAAGTAAGATCATGAGAACGAGTAAACATGTGTCATGTGAAGTAAGATCATGAGAACGATTAAAAGTGTCATGTGAAGTAAGATCATGAGAACGAGTAAACATGTGTCACTGAAGTAAGATAATGAGAACGAGTAAACGCGTGTCATTGGGAAGTAAGTTCATGAAAACGATTAATCATGTGTCATGTGAAGTAAGATCATGAGAACGACTAAACATGTGTCATGTGAAGTAAGATCATGAGAACGATTAAACATGTGTCATGTGAAGTAAGATCATGAGAACGAGTAAACATGTGTCATGTGAAGTAAGATCATGAGAACGATTAAACGTGTCATGTGAAGTAAGATCATGATAACTAGTAAAAGTGTGTCATGTGAAGTAAGATCATGAGAACGAGTAAACATGTGTCATGTGAAGTAAGATCATGAGAACGATTAAACGTGTCATGTGAATTAAGATCATGAGAACGAGTAAACATGTGTCATTGAAGTAAGATCATGAGAACGAGTAAACATGTGTCATTGGGAAGTTCATGAAAACGATTAATCATGTGTCATGTGAAGTAAGATCACGATAACGATTAAACATGTGTCATGTGAAGTAAGAAGGAAGAAGCACACAACTACTGAGAGAATGTAGCATGTGACTTACAAATCATCAATGATTATATAAATCAGGGCCTCATTGCTGTGTATATTATACAATTGACTGCATCCTGCATATTGTTAAATAACCTATTTTTTCATCTTAAATAATTGTTATTACTTATACATCTCTTCGTACCGTCTTTATCATTTCATGTCACTACATCTTGTAATGTTTGTATTGTCTTTGTATTGTAGGTAGTAATCCGTGGCGTGGGGCCTTTTGACTACCTGAAAACCATTTATCATTAAAGCATTGCTGTGAGTTAGCCACGATCACTATAAGTACTTCAAAGTGGTAGGTTTAGCTGGCAGAGTTGAGTGTTGAACACGAGAACTACACGCAGAGCAAATTATTCTTTTATTCATTTATTTATAATGCTGTGTGTGTGATAACTTAGTAAACACTGATGTTTATCACTGATGCATATAATTATGTGCAGGCAAAATCCTCCGATAACATATGGCTGTCCTCCCAGCTGTGAACAAGGGCTTTTGAATCCGTGGGCAAAACGTGCTGCTGGACGACGTTATGATGACTTCAGGTGAGGGAGATAGTCGCCATTGTTTTAATGATTGCTTCATGTGAGAGGTTCGCACCAATTTTTTTTAATGATTTCAGATAAGAAGTATACACAAAGTTTCTTTGATGACTGAGTTGAGATGGGTACACAATTTTTCTATTATCTCCAGATATGTGTTCTACCTTACTTTTGTTACATCTCAGTGAGAAGCATGCAAACTTCATTGTGTGATTTCAGGAGAGATACGCACAATAATTTTATCTTGGGAGAGAATGATACAACATTTAGTTTTAATGACAGGAATAGAAGTAAATGATCTTGTTTTGACGACTTCTGGAGAGGATGGTATAACATTTTGTTTTAATGACAAGAATAGAAGTAAATGATCTTGTTTTGAAGACTTTTTGAGAAGCTCGATGATTTTTAACTTGAGAGGAAAGAAACCTGTAATAATATCATGATGGCAGGAATACAAAGTGGTGTATTATTTTTTGTATTAATGACTTCGGTAGAGAAGAAACCAGTAATAATATCATGATGGCAGGAATACAAAGTGGTGTATTATTTTTTGTAATAATGACTTCGGTAGAGAAGAAACCAGTAATAATATCATGATGGCAGGAATACAAAGTGGTGTATTTTTTGTATTAATGACTTCGGTAGAGAAGAAACCAGTAATAATATCATGATGGCAGAAATGCAAAGTGGTGTATTATTTTTTGTATTAATGACTTCGGTAGAGAAGAAACCAGTAATAATATCATGATGGTAGGAATACAAAGTGGTGTATTATTTTTTGTATTAATGACTTCGGTAGAGAAGAAACCAGTAATAATATCATGATGGCAGGAATACAAAGTGGTGTATTTTTTGTATTAATGACTTCGGTAGAGAAGAAACCAGTAATAATATCATGATGGCAGAAATAGAAAATGGTGGGGGGGGTATTAATGACTTCGGTAGAGAAAAAAACACTGAAGTTTTCTTGATGATTTTAAGGAAAGGATACATTTGTTTACATTATGGCTTTGGTGAGAAATAAACAATAAATGTTGTCTGATTATAGCAACACGTCGTCTACCTGTAGGACGAAGAAATGACGTAATTAGGTAATCATAGCAACCAAATGTCAAATATCCACATTTCCTCCGTTTCCTGTTATACTGAGCCAGCTTTCAGTAGCAGTCAAGTGTAACATATCCATATGTGATGGGATAGGTGTAGTGTAGTAGGTTACACAGGATACACAACGTGCGTCTCCTTTCTCTCTCGTTCTCTCTCTCTCTCTCTGTCTCTCTCGTTCCGTCTCTCCAACGATGATGCTGTTGAGCTTAAGATGATTGCAGCTTCTGACCTGGGTCGATTTTACTGCCTGCCACAAGGTGAACCACTGTTGAAGAATTGTTGATGAAGATGTACAGAGTTGAGTGGAGGGTGATAAAGGAAAGTTGAAAGGGCGACGATGATGAATGATAGCCGGCAGTCTGTGACATTTGTGTTTTGGGCATTCTCTGGTTGGTAGAGGCCTATAGTAGTCGGGGCTTCCGTAGATCACTTTGGTGGTGGTGATGGTAATGCTTCTAGTGCTTTTTAGTTATGATATTGTTGTTGTTGTCGTTGTCCCCGGCGCTTTCCATTGGGATTTGTGTAGACAGGGGCTGGAGACTAATACAGATAGTCAAGAAACAGTTGGATCATGTCTGCAATGGGGTGAATAAAATATCCCCAATGCGGATATTGGACCATCTGTTATCCTGCTGTTGGTGGTGGTGATAGTGGTGGTGTAATTATTGTTTCTTTTTTCTTCCTTGTTTACATTTGTATATTTTTGCTCTCTTCACATGTGTGGAGATGGTCTTTTTTTATTTTTCTGCTTCCTCTGTATTTAAAATTTCTTTCCCCGCCAGTGTTAACTTGGTTTGGTGAAGGTGTTGGCTCCAACAAGAGTAAAAGAGGAGCTTCAAACACTATTGTGAGATTTTCAAATGCGGCGTTGATGTCTGTATTGTGTTTGTTGACGTTTGTCTTTCCAATGTGGGTGGTTTTTCAGGTCACTTTATTTCAGTCTAGTTTATTTTATTTGTTGTCTTAGGTTTGTTCATTTGTGTGCTGGCTATTTGTTTTTTTTTTCATTGTAGTTTGGATTTCTTTTTCTTCTCTTGTAGTTGGTATAGTCTGGGAGCAAGATACTTTATCTGTGGTAAGATTCTCCATATAATATGTTTGCTTTCTTTTCAAAGGTTCTGATGGGAGTTGTTTGAGTCCATTGTGTAGTTGATGAATTTTCTTATAAAGCCTCCGTTGATCTAATTAATGTTCATGTATTAATATAGCATCTTTAATGGCATGTTCAGTGTGTGTCTTACGGATCTCTGCAGCCAATGGACTGTACGAGGTTCTCTATGACCTGAATGGACTGAGAAGTCTTTCTCTTAAAGGATGTTCATATTCAGAGACCAGGAATACGATTGAAAACCCTAACAAGTAGATGTCACGATTTTCCTGCTCTTATGCTGCAATCTGATTTATCTTCTAGCTATTGTCTTCAAGCTTGGATTTCCATAGGAATGAAGGCTTGTTATGACATACCACTTGAAAGGCTCATAGGAGAAAAAGAAAAACATCCACTTTAGACGTTGTGGCTGTCTGTTATGTCTTTCTATAGGCCCCCTAGCATGCCAATATACTACTTGTGACGGGAACGCCACTTAGTATATGAAAATTATAATAATTATTATTAATTAATCTTTCGTGACCAATTACAAGTAAAGACAATCTTAATTTATTTTATAAATGATCCTCCAACAGACACCACTCGTCTATCACTTGGCGGATATGCGGTCGCTGTAAACGTTTTCTCTCTTCCACAACATAAACAACATTTACAGTCACATAATATTTCCTTAGGTGGAAAACTTCTTACTAAAGGAGAAGACAAATCCGATTTTAATCTATATTTAGCGAGTCCCCATTTACCCACTTTCATCTCCAACTATTAAAAAATTATCAATATGCATAAGAAGGGCAATAAATTTATTAAATGAACAATGAAATATACATATGACAATTACAATGAAATAGATTACTTGACATCAATATTCCATGAACTCACATTCAGATAATGGCTATGTTTCACAGTCTTATATATAAAAATATAATTACAATTCAACAATAGAGTCAATACAAATTGCAGTTTAATCCTATCAGAGAATAGAGATTGAGTTATTAGAGGTAAGTAATTTAAAGTATTTTTTTTACATGACTTGGATTAAATGTTACTTCTACAGCCTTCACTTTTGCAACGTCACAATGTCCTTGTCAATACGTATCTCCCACCACACATGTGGAAAACACTAATTCACTGTTATATTATCAAATGAACTTAGCACTCTCCTCACCATATCAGTTCTTTCAAGCAGAACACAATGATTACAGTAATTCTGGTAATTTCAATATACTAAAATTTTCCTGATTTCAGCATAAGCATCAAAGTGTATAGTGAACTTGTAAAGGATAACTGGAAACTTGAAAGTGCAAGTGAAAAGGTTACTTGCTCACTTCAAAATATAATTAAAGAGCAAACCTAAGTTTTCCGTTTATCACAATATAACTCCATTCTATCTTACATCCCATTCTCAACTTACAATTTCCTGCAACAGTATTTATTAGCCCAATACACACTTGGTAAAATAAATGCAGCATGTCAAAATGTCAAGTGTTAGCACACTACATGTTTGCAGCTTAGTTTAAACATTTGTAGAATAAAAGTCAACTCACATAGAACATCTCTACATAAACACAAGTATAACATATCAATAGTAAATGCATAAAATATTCCTAAGTCCATTCTCTCTTAATCAGTCAGTTTTAACTCACCATCAAGCTAATGACTGCCTTTCAAAGCCAGATTTTCTCCTTTGCCATTCAAATTCAAAATGATCAGAGAACGGAATTTTCTACAGCAAGTAATTTTTTTAATCACAGCCCACTGGTTGGTCTCATTCTCGTAAATAATAATCATTGGATAATGGAAAACTACTCACTAAGTTTGCATTACATCAGCAATCTAGAATATTCTTGCCTCCAATTGTTTACTTCAACTCAGACACTTTCAAAAATAACACCCTAAAGAGTGCCCAAGATCGGGTTACTCTGACAATTTAGCAAATAATATAATAATTAAATTTTTAAAAGGGAGATGCACATTTACTCTGTTACACTATGAAACATGAGCTGTGAAGAGAACCCCTTGTATTCGGAAATTAATGATAGCTAAAAACCATTGCTACTTGCATTTTATGTTTACTCACATTTTTTTATATGTAAATTATTTCTAAATTCGTAAGAGTTATGTGATAACTTTACTATATAACGAAACTACACTAAATAATCTTTGAACATAACTCTTTACTAATAATAATTTAAAAGATAAGGTCAAATTTTTTTTTAAGTCTTATTGGTGCACTATGGGAAAACCATTCACACACACACACACACACACACACACACACATAAATATAAATTATAAAATACACAAAGATAATAAAAACAGTTCTCACATAAAAATACACAAATACAAGACATAAACAATTCATGTTCTAAATATATAGCCATCTACTGCAATTGAAAAGTGCATCAAACAATATACAGTGAAAAAAAGCTTGTACTTTGACACAGTATTGTACATGAGTATACTGTGTTTATATTGGAAGTTTTGGTGTGTGTTTTTTTAAGGAATTTGAACAAAACATACAATTATAATTATTGTGTTTATGCTGTTATTTACAGTTTTGATGACTATATTTTCATGAAGTTGTTTGGTCGAAAGCTTGGTGACAGAGTTTTATGGTAAGTATTAAATTTTTTATTTTTATTTTTATGACATTGTGATGCTGACTTCTTATTTTATTACCACTTGACCTTCTTTTCTTTCATCTTGACATTGCAACAAAATCAAGTATTATTAAGTCATTTATTATTAATGGTGAAACGGATACAAATAATTAATCAGAAAAGTGGAATCATGCTACAGGAATTCAATGTTGGTTTGTCAGTATTACAGTTAATTTTTGTCATTTATTAGTTAGTTTGTTTGAGATAAATGATTTTACTATAATCAGTTGTATCAATAAATAAAACTGACAAAAGGTTTTCCATGGAACACGCAATTTATAGTCAAGAACATGGAGTTTTATCACTATTCAGGAATACAGATTCTTCACGGCGAACAGGAGAATGAATGAAATGCTTGTAGTTATGAACAGGAACTTTATCATTATTAAGGAAATAAATAAGATGGCTCTTCCCATACATATTTTGTGCAATGAATTAGAGCTATTGTATTTATGAACATGGAACTCTATCACCATTTGGCAATGAATTATGATGGCCATGCTCTTGACAATGAACTCTGTCACCATTAGGCAATGCATTATGATCTTGACAATGAACTCTGTCATCATTAGGCAATACATTATGATCTTGACAATGAACTCTGTCACCATTAGGCAATACATTATGATCTTGACAATGAACTCTGGACAACCATTAGACAATGCATTATGATGGCCGTTTCTTGAAAATGCAGCTATGTCAGCATTAGACAATGAATTATGATAGCAATATTCTTGAAAATGGAGTTGTTACCATTAGGTATCTGGACAGAGAAGTCGGTTTCCTTCAATGAAGCTTCTGTCTCCATTATACTAAAGTATTAAGATGGATGCATTGGTGAACATGGTGCTCTATAAGCAACACAGGTAAATGAGTTAGATACACTGTTGCCAAAGAACGTGGAGTTCTATAACCATCAGAGGATAAATGGGGTTTTGTTAGGTCATCTATAATTAGTAAATAGACACGTTTTGAAAGTTGTATAAACATGTTACAGTCCCTAGTCTGAGAATGGGTATGTTAAAATATAATGCAACTAGTAAAATCGACTGAATGTGTCTTGATCGGTGATGACGTACGAGTCCAGAGCCTGGACTTCAGCTACTGAATTAATTTAGAACTTGGAATTTTGCAACCATTAAGAAAAGTGAAAAATGAAAATGACTGTATTCTTGAACACGAGGCTGTCACTAAAAAAAAAAAAAGAGTGAAACAAAATGACCATATTCATAAACATGAGGCTGTGACTATAAGAGGAATGAAACAGAATGTCCATATTGATGATGAGGCTGTGAATATGAAAGGAATGAAACAAAAGGATATATTCGTGAACTAAATTGTCATAATTAGGAATTAGATTCTAAACTACAGCGTCTAATTGCCTTGTCAGTGATAGTCTCTGGCACTTTTCGTCAGTGACGATATGCTGAGAAAACAAGTATACACATCTATCAGTGATCTGGAATATTATTTAATCCACTTACTTTTTCTCTCGAGCATAATTATATTGTCTGCATTCTCTCCACGTGCAATGTATTTAGTTGCTTTTTATTCTCTCTACATGTAATTTATTGAGTTTATTGTCCGCATTTTCTTACACAGGTAATAAACTTGTATTCTCCTAATCACTCGTAACATTTACTATACCAAATAATAATATTACATCTCTAAGAAATATACAGTCTAAAATATTTGTAACACAGAATTCGCTTGTGTCACCACCACAACAAAGAAATGCTATTGCTATAAATACGACATTCGGTCCACAGCGACATTAGTCTTAAAATTGGGAGTGATGTTATGCTTCCATCTAAGTGACTGTTGTAATGTCATCCAGTCCATAGCTAACTTTACTTTAAAAGTTTCGCAGACTACTGAGATATACTGCTATGTTCACCTTTGACTTCTGTCTACCTAGTGTTTGCCGCTTCCAAGTAGCTACCCTACAACATTACTGACCGTTTCTTGTCTCCTGTTTCAGTTTATGTTCTGCCCACGAATTTATAATCAAATTGCTGATCAGTAGGTCACCCAGCTTTCATACCTTCCACACTTCTCGCCCCACTCATAGGGCCCTTCCTTTCATTCACTTCCGAAAATGCCAGGCTTTATTCCAGACAATAATAGTTTCACAGACTAAACTTCTGCATACCCAGAAACAATCCTCTGGAAATGCCGGATCCCACTTAATAAAGCAATATTAAAATTGGCGAACGCACACGTACTCAATGCAGCGTTCTTGTCATTAAATATGGAAATCACTATTAATAGCAAAATATTACTAAATATTTTTATATTATTACAGTCCTTTCGTTTATTTGGTTTCAAGGAGGTTCACAGAAGATTGTTACATCTATTTTTATTATTTGATGTATTTTTAATGTTTCCATTTTGTGCGTATTTTATCCTGTAAATTCTGCTGTATATTTGTTTCTTTGTATTTTCAGAAAATCGCTTTCGTCAGCCTATCCAAGAAAGAGCATTGTCCGTTCCCTTTGAAGTCCTCATGAATTGGGTCTCAAAACAAAACTCTTTCAGTTTCAATATAGCGCAATAAATGATCTACTCAGTCAAATTCTGTTCATAAAGAAATCTATTACTCGCATCACATTAATTATCATTAAACATATCTCGTGTTCTTACATGATATACAAAGATATTGAACTCACAAACATTGTATAAACACATCAAACCTACAAATATGACAGTAACAGCGAGCACAAACAAATATGTTATGCAAAACATCGAATTATATAAAATATTATATAAAACATCATGTTATATGAAAAAATATCAAAATATCAAAAACCAATAAACATCAGAAGAGATAAAGACATCAAACACAATAAACAAAGATATCAAACACAAACATACATGATACATGCATACAAAGACCATTAGGCATAAAAGAACAATATAAACAAAGATATGGTATATTAATGAACTTTATCCACAGACAGCAAACAAACATAAACATGTCATAAACAAAACTAAAATACCCTCAAATACAATATACAAAGACGCAAACATCATCATATACAAAGCAACACAATGTACAAAAACACCCAACATAAACAACACAATATACAGTCATTAAACACAAGCGTACATACAAAGCCGCCAAGTCCTAATACAATCTACACACATATTGCAAGCCAACAAGATATAAAGTACACATATATGATATATGAAGACAAGAGACATAAGCAATATGACATACAACGACACATCGACATCAGACATAAGCAATATGACATACATCAGACACTTACATATGTCATACAAAGATATCAAGCACACAAAAACTTGATATTGAAGTCATCAACAACAAACATAATAAACATATATATCAAACTCAAATAAACATGATACATTTCTTCGAATTCATATGTCTTCCTCAATCTTTTTTTATTTATTTTGTCTAGTATCTATTTATACTTATAGAAAGATGAGGTTCAAATATCCAATTATGGAATTGTTTTAATAACAAATGAGTGTTTGAAGAGTTTGATTCCACATTCTAAAGTATTACCTTTAACCTTGGAAATAAAAAAGAGAATTGTCGCTCGTATGGTGCACAGTATTTCTTTAGCTGCATTTTACTGGTTGTGAATTATTAACCGGCTTTAGTCGATGCATCATTATGTCATTGTGCATGAAACTTCTTTTTCTGTTTGTAAGTTTATTATGTTAATACTCTACACTCATTTCATTTCTGTTGTTTGAAAGTTTATTATGTTAATACTCTACACTCATTTCATTTCTGTTGTTTGAAAGTTTATTATGTTAATACTCTACACTCATTTCATTTCTGTTGTTTGAAAGTTTATTATGTTAATACTCTACACTCATTTCATTTGGTATTTTTGTTAATAGCATGCAATAATGTATCATGACTTTAGTCAAATAATTATCCAGGCCCTTTTGCCAGAGCAAACTAGTGCTGTCGACCCCTGCATTTTGCAAAGAATCTTCCACTAAAGTGGAAATGCTAAATACTACAGGAGGTTCTCAGACAATAAATGCCTTTATGGGGCATAGTTTTGAGATGGATTATAACCTTGATCTTATTATTCTTTAGATGTCTTGCACTGGATATCTCGGACACACAGCTCGCAATGGCGCCTCAATTTATTTATTCCTCTCTCCCCCACTCATCTAACCGATGCTGGCAGCCTGCCACCACCCATCCACTCACCGGATATGAATTGAGAGCTATTGTCGGGTTATAAACCAATGTTTTTTCCCTTGGATGTCTTAACCTTTATGTCTGTGTGTGTGTGTGTGTGTGTGTGTGTGTGTGTGTGTGTGTGTGTGTGCGCGTGCGTGCGTGTGCGTGTGTGCGTGCGTGTGCGTGTGCGCATGTGAGTGGGTGGTAGGTGGTATGTTTGGAAGTGTGGATCCGAAGATTAAGTAGAGAGTGAGCTATCGTGATGTTAATAAATATTTTTCACCCCTACCCATTGCATCCAGGAAGTCTGTTCTTTTTTACTTTCAGTCTTTGCCCCCAGTGATGCCCCTACCGCCCCACCATGTCCAGGGCTTTTCCATGTTCTAGGACTAGCCACCTAAAGTAATTATTGGGAGGTCCACTTAAATACTCAAACTAATCAATTAAAATAAAATAATAGCAAAGTCATAACAAACAAATGTAAACCTAAAATCCCAAATTTATAATTGTTAGAAATAAAATGAATGTAAAATGGTCCTGTGGAGGTAAGGGAGAGAAAATAACTCCAACAAATATCACCAAGCTTGAAAACAAGAAGCACACTTTCGGTGGCATGACGCAAAAGTAAAACAATAAGTAGAACAGTCGACTTACCTCCACTCCCAATGAAAGTCCCGATCCCTATAGAATAAATTCAGTCCTATTGCTACTAGTTTTCATCCTAGAAATGAGAGTTTGAAAGAGGAAAAATGCATAATATGACTGACCTGCTCTCTGCTCACGTGACGTGACTCACTGGCATGTTGACACTCGTCCTGCGTTCATGCTGCTGGTTCTGGTACACACACACACACACACACACACACACACACACACACACACAAACACACGCATGCACACACACACACACACACATGTCAAACAAAACCCTATCAGAGTCTCTGCTGACAGTCTTTTACAAGTACAACCTTCTCCTTAAGGTTGCATGAATAAAAACACTGTTTCCTATTTCCTCTGATCTAACAAAGAGCACAGGTTACTTCCAGCCCAACAATAATGACCACAAGTCTATCACTGGCAATCTCTGCAGGATGAAGTCCCAAGCAACCCAGGGATGCAAACTCTTAGAACACCCCTTGTCTAAAGTCTTTGTCTCATCATGCAGATCAGCTTGGACACCTGGATCTGTAGATCTATGTTAAAGATTCAAATCACCAGATGGATCGACGATTAAAACTGATGGTTTAAAAGCATGATACAAACTGCAACACAAAATGTGATGGCGCATAAATATCTTGCATAAATTATATCCTTTCTCTCTCTCTCTTCTTACCTTGTCAAACTTACATCTCTGCAAAACAATGTATTATCCCTATACACACGAGACTAATTTAGTACATGAACATTGAGATGTAATTGAAATATAAATCCATCATCACAAGTCATTTGACATACTAAAAACTTTTCTGCTTCACATCAGAAGGATACATTATGCAATAAATATTTTCTAAGTCTAAAATCTGTCTATCAGCCAAGTAACTCATCAAGCTATTGCAGTGCTTAGCCCTTGGACTAGAGTTCTCTCGTAGTGATGAGCACGAGCGGTTAAGAAGGATACATAATGCAATAAATATTTTCTAAGTCTAAAATCTGTCTATCAGCCAAGTAACTCATCAAGCTATTGCAGTACTTAGCCCTTGGACTAGAGTTCTCTCGTAGTGACGAGCACGAACTTTTACCCAATATATAAACTATTTACAAACAACAATCCAACACTTATGCAGATAACTGCCCTTTAAGTATGCTATGTTGAACGACATGATTGCTTGTCTCCAACATTCTTTCCACTACCAGTCCACCTTTCACTCGACACTTCTCACCAGGCTCTTATGATCTCACCTGTATCTAGGTGGATGCCTGTCCTTCCTTACCCAGCACCTTACTGGTTTCTATAGATGTTCTCTCACGTCTGATTCTGGTGCAATCTCCTAGCACCGTTCTTTAGACTGGTCTGTCTAGAGAGGTTGGATCATCGCTGTGCCCTTTTCTCTGATCCCTACGATCACCTGTAGCATCATGTGAACCACTAGACTGACTAGAGTAATGGCCTTGAGGCACTACAAATAGCGTATAACTATGACCAAAATGTTAGCATGCAAAAGAATCATTTCATTCAAACTGCAAGACGTTAATGTACAAAGTAATTAGGCCAAGATTATACAACAAGGAATATTTAGATTAAATGATACGATAGTAATTAGGCCAAGATTGTAAAACAAGACAAGAAATAGACTAAATGATAAGATATTAATTATTTCAAGATTATGCGGACGAGTCAAGGAAGATTTAGACTAAATTGATAAGATATTAATTAGACCAATTGAATTCATCACATGAACATAACGAAGCATCAAATCAAAGTCACAAAGCAGAAGAATGGACGACATTACAAATTCTACCAGTTAATATTGCACCAAAAAATTAGAAAACGGAGAAATAATATGAATAAAGATATCATTACAAAATGGCAATCCAAGAGAAATTCAAACAAAAAAATAAACAAATCTGTGACAGGTATATTACCAGATAGAGGCATCTTTTAAATTACGAGAAAATAATCATTTCTCCACCTAAGATAAATTACACTCTCAATTGCAGAGATAGATAGGACTAGGAGTGGCCTCATGTACCCATAACCCTTCCAGTGCTAACCTTAGTATTATACTTTATAGAAGTGTGGTGCCAATGCCACCTAGTAAAAGGTTATGATTATTATTATTATTAATTAATTAATCATTCATAACTAATTACAAGTGATGGGAATCTTAATTTATGTTATTAATAATTCTCCAGAAGACACCACTTGTCTCTTTCATTGGTGGATATACAAGATCTGTAAACGTTTTCTCTCTTTCACAACATTAAAGGTTGGGTCATGAGCCTAACACGTTCACTCAATAGCTCAGAGGTACCACTTATTGTTATCAGTCCCTTCTTGTTTATGAACCAAGAGACCATCCTTCCAGCAAACTCAGTAGCTTTGCTGGAAGATTTGGACATGTACAGCTCTGAGAGTTTGGTCTTTTCTTGATATTTCTCTAGAGAATCATCTGTCAATTGTTCTGGTCTGAACAGAGCCTTTTCCCCTTCAGATTTAGCCCCAGTATGACAGTCAGAAACATTTATCTGCCCTGCCCTGACTGAGACCTGTGTGACTTCCTGGTGACACACCCCAGCAATGACAGTTTCAGCCAATCTCATCGGTGCATCACCTTCACACTTAGCACTCACCATTCTGATTCACCTTGCATACCTTCACACATGCCCTTAGCTTCAGCTTCCTGCTCTGCATCTTGCCTATGTGTGAGTATGCACACATTGTTGAATGAATCTGGGCTGTCTTCACCATTGAAAACATATTTACATCCCATGATAGCGATCTAATACAATTTACTAGATATACAGCCTGAATGCATCCACATTTGCTATGTCTATCATCACAATGGGTACTTTATCCTTTACACAATTGGTGTGATTGTTTGAAATTGTCAAATGTAATCACTTTCCTTCACTAGCCTAGGGTGTACTACTAACCCTCCTCTGCAACCAGTGTCACAGAAGACTGGAATATATTGTCCATTTATGTCAATACAAAGTACCACTTGGTTCTATGACATATAATATATATATTGTGCGTGTATGTGTGTGTGTACACAGTCTTCTTCTTCACTCTGTGTGTTAGTGCGTGCGAATGTGTACGTCTTCTTCTTCTGTGTGTGTGTATGTCTTCTTCTGTGTGTCATGTTAAGAGCTACAAGCATGCCAGTATTGATGTATTGTTATCACGTGTTGTTCAAGCTATTTCTTTAATTTGAAAGTGATTACAACGCGGAAACTGAAACTTTGACTCTTGAATCTAATTAGAATAGTAAAGAACTGTAGTGGATCAATGATGAACACCATTTTAAAATTGTACTAAGAACACATTTTGTTTGTAAATTCTTGCTGTTTCCGTCTCACATATCTGATAATGTAGCGTAACTTCTTTTGTTTGTCGTGGATTGTAACAATAGCGTGATTATATTTTCTTGTTCTCTGTAAAGATTTACATCCTGTGAAGAGCAAATATGGCCCATGCTTATTAAATTTTACATTCTAGTTCATTTTTCAGTTACTATAATTGCTATTAATAATAATTTGTTGTTGACCGCTGGTGAAAACTATTATTTGGTTAGGTGTGTAGTCAACCATATCAACTATTATTTGGTTAGGTGTGTAGTCAACCTCTCACACAACGTAAAAAGAATTAGGTTAAGTCGTTTAAAAAGAACCATGAGTGAAGTCCAGAGGGATGGTTGTAGAAGGTTGGGTGAAGCGATCAGACACACTGTAGCCATATATGGGCATTTGAATTCCATCCATGACATAGACAATATAGTAGTAGAATCCCAGACAGTAAATTTACAACCTAAAACATCTCATTCATGCATTACCAAACCATCAGAGAGGTCACATCTGTGAATGCAAGACAGAAGGGGCACAGTTTGGTACCAAGAACAGTCAGTATATTTCTGTTGACTTCACAAGAATAATTAACTATTTATTAACTATAAATTATAGTATAATTAACTTTTATTAAGATTTATAAGAATGTTAGAGATTTTATTATTTCTCAATGATGATTATTTGTAATTGTATGGATGAACGCCAATGTGTATTTCTTTTCAGATATGTATTGTTTGGCTTTAGCAATAGTTCTAATTGTAAATGTATAATGAAGAAATGTGTAGGAAATGTGTAGAAAGTACAAGTTGTGAGGCACCATTTTCTTTATCCATTGTAAGATCTATTGTTGAACTAAATTATAACCTGGAAGCAATGTAATTTGCTTAAATGTACTTGAATGATGAAGTTAAACCATTTACTGGTGACTATAATGATAAACTGTTGATTATTTGAATTCTTGGATGATTAATGCCAAGTAATTGAGTAAAAATGATGGAAATCCTTCTGGAAATATAAATTAGCATGTATGCTAATGTTATTAATTTGGAATGCTATTGTAAGAGTCATTTTACCCACTGTTGCCACATACTAATATTTATTACAGTAATTATGCCAACTACAAAGGGAAATGTTATCTTTGTTCAGCTGGGTCCTTCTATCATTGTCTTGATCTGAATCTCAATTTGATCAAGAAAGCTCATACAGTCTGCGGTCTTAGAGGGGAGCTTTGACATCAAACAGAGATTGAGTGAACATAGAATCCAGAGCACAAGTCACTACTGTTCATCACTGGCGAGAGGAAGTATTAAAACTTGGCAATCTGATTTAAAATGAACTAAAAGGGATAGTAAAATGTACTCTGTCGTACTTATTTGTATCTTCAAATTATATTTTTCTTTTCTTATTCCTATTATTAATTTTTATTACCTTTATCCCTTAATTCTTTTGGAATGACTGTTAATTAAGATCAGCTGGAGGCGAGCCATATATGGATGAATGATTGCTATGAGAGATAATATTACCAATGATTGCTAGGAGAGATACTATTATCAATCCTAATTTACTTGCTGCTGTATTGAATGTTAATTATCCTATAAAACTTAATCAGTAGAATTCAATATAGAGGATGGAAGAGTAAGTCAGGTACTGAGGTAGTGGAGCTGTTATCAGTTTTACAACTAAAATTCATAATTAATAATTTGGATAATTATAAATTAATGCTGTAACTGGGTCGTTAAAATAAACTCACATATAATATTATCTCTTTGTCCATACATCTACTGTATTTCTATTTTCTCAGTCTATTACTGAGAGGAGCCGAGAGTCAAGTGACCGGCAATGTCACCCATATTAATTATTATCAGAGTAACAGTTACTGATTTATATATTTATAACCAGTAATCCATATATTGCTTTGGCGCTTTGTATATGTATTCTTTCCTTTTTGTTTGTGTCTATGTCTGCCAATTCTTCTTTTCCTCAGTGTGTGTATGTGCACCTTCTTTTCCTCTCAATATGCGTGTACCTTGTACTTTTGTGAAAATTGGACTACAGATTGATTTACATTTACTCATCACTCATGGTTTTGTTTTAATATGTGGTCAAAAAACCAAACAAGGCATGATGGTAAACATTTTGAATATCATTTCTTCAGGCTGTAATTCATTAATCCTTTCACTGTCAGTGCGTGTGTGTTTGTACGCCTTTTTCTTCTCAATCGCGCACTCGCGCCTTCTCCTCGTATCTTGTTCTTGTTTTTGTCACTTTGTGGGAGGGGGGGCGAGGTACCTTGGAGTGACTTTATACTAATGTTTTATGCCAAGTGTTTACTAAAATCACGAATCTCCTGAGCTCTTCACAGAACGAATTACGAAAGTATTGGCACTGTAACTGTAAGTAACCTGTGGCCACATTTTCTGGTCATCAATGCATTCTGGAATCAGTGATGGATGAGTTATATGAACACGATCATCTCTCTTTAAATTCTCTTTACAGTGTTCCCATATATAGTTCAATGATGCGGACACCGTAAAATAAATAATTACTCACAGCCATATATACCATTGTTTTGCACGACACTGAACTGAACCGGAAGTTGTATCCTACACATTACTTTGTTTTAAAGTATAGTTATGGTTTTATATAGATAAATGTGTGCATTTCTAGAAACGAGCAACTTCTGATAACGCACGGAACAGATCTACAAACTTTATAAAATAAATAAGTGGCTAATGTATATACACATACATACCCTAGTTCTTACATTTTAATTCTGTCGCTTATTACTGTAAAGTTTTACATCCGGTTCACCCTACTTCTTCCGGTTACCAGTGACTGCCCAACACGTACAATTATTATACACATATACACTTCAGTATATACAAACAATAGACCAGAAAGTTGCCAAAATGGAATGGTATTCAGGAACAATTCCTGGAGCAATACAATCCTCAAAGATGAAAGGATCCGTTTTTATTGTTTATATCTCGGGCAAGTGGAGTGTTTTTCAAATACTGAAATAGGGAAAATATACGTTTGATTGATAGGCCTAATTATTTGTACAACCATTTTCTAAGAACAAACGTATGCATTACTCTTACTTTGTCCATGTTTCTATAGAGGTTGTTTTAAAACGTGTTGGCTCTAAGGCTGTTTGATTGATATGACATTTACAAATATAAAGAGAAATGTGCTTTAAGTTTAACTATAGCCTGATAAACAATGATTGGAATAAGTAATATATGACTTAAAAGCGCAAATAGTAATGATACTCTTCTGATAAAATAAGCCATCATGTACTTTTGTGAAAATTGGACTACAGATTGATTTACATTTACTCATCACTCATGGTTTTGTTTTAATATGTGGTCAAAAAATCAAACAAGGCATGATGGTAAACATTTTGCATATCATTTCTTCAGGCTGTAATTCATTAATCCTTTCACTGTCAGGGCATTTTTAATAAACTAATTGTGTCTCTACTTGTGGGGACATGTCCATGCCTAAAAAATCTAGGAATACGGCATTCAGCCAAATGAAAATTCCTTTCTGAGGACAGACAGCATATATATTTGCTGAAGTTAGAAGTATGTATTGATGGCATGTTGGTCACTATATCATTATATGAGTATAACTTTATTAACTTTTAAAATAGTTGCCTGATTCTCTCAAAACTGTATTGAATTTCAACATTTATTAGAAATACCTTAATAGAATGCAATAATACAAAGTTACATCACTCTGGTATAATGATGCTGACTTACTCCTAGCAGGTTTCTATAACAAACTTTCTATCAAAAAGTGCAGCATTATCACAGTGACCATATTTCCGTATATTTTGGATTAGTTTGTGGATTATCTTTAAATGGTGCTAAAATTAGTAAAAATAAAATAAATGAGTAGATTATATTTTATTCATTTTCAAGAATATCTTTATAAGACAGTAGCATTTATTTGGTTAGATTAGATTTTTTTCAATAAAGGAATGAAAGAGAATGCATCACAAAATTATATATTTCTCATTGATTTGGAAAAGTAATTATAATTGTATATCAGTAGTCTGGATAAGTATCCATATGGAATTATAGACACTTCATAATGAAGTTCATTATAAATATTAGTGATGAGTAAAAATTATCAGCACTGTTTTCATGGCCATGGCACATAAACTTGAAAAATATGACTTGTTTGTATGATTATCAAAGCTGTCTTCATCGCTTTCAAATAATTTAGAATTTCTGAAAGACTTTTGTTGCTATTGTTTATTAATCTTCATTTTTGCTGATTAAAAGTGAATGTATTCATGTCCATAAGTTGATAGCAGAAATAAATATGCATTAGGGTTTTGCTGTTAGAAAATTCTTTACAGTCAAAATATAGAACAATGTATTCCTTTGAAAGAATGATTTGCATTTTTAAAGAACTGTGTCCTGGGCTGTGAAAAGTTAATAAAAGCAAGCATATTAACAAAATAACAAACATATTCATAAAATTGATTACTGAAGTATGTATACAACTCCGTTTACAGATCATATCAAAACATGGATATTCCTCATTGATCCATCAAATGTTTAATAGTTCATATTGATTCCTTTTAGGAGACAATGATGACACAAAACAAATGGATATATTCTGGACTGATCCAGTTGTTGCACAACTCTGCAAACAGGAATCAGCAGTTGCAGTCAAAATTATGGCCAACAGGTACAACTGCAGTTTTCCAAAAATAATGAAGCACTCACTAATGTGAAATGAAATAAATGGAGGTGGGGATGTAATAATTTGAAAGACAAAATACTTCCATCTATCTCTTAATCTGTATTCAGTCAGGGACTATGTGTTGAACTCTGTGGTGTTTCCATTAAAGCATATCATTTCATTATCAATGAATACACTTTAAAATATCACTTTATGCATTTTACAGTTTCATGGAAAACTGAAGATGAGGATGAGAAACTAAACCCAATACTGTACAAAATGTGAACTTTTGGACTATATATTCAAGGTTATGAGCTAGAAAGCAAAACCATGTCAATTATTTTTTATTTATATAATTGTATCTAAAGTTATTATATGATTAACTCTACTGGTGTGAAATCTGGCTTGCCTACAGCTGTATTCTGACTAATTTGAGCACTCTTCATGAATGGTATTCCACATTCAGTAGTCCATCAGTGTAATAAAGTTATTGGTCTTGTAATCTAATATAGAAATTAGAAAGAATTACTTGTAAATTTAATAAAAGAATGAAGACTTATTTCACATTATAGTTTCACCAATACCTTCCCCACATTAAAATACCATGTTCAAATGGTTAGTATTAGACCTTAAACCAATGCAGTAAAATTTATAGTGTGTTTATTCCCTAAATTAGCAATTGGATGAAATGAGCAAACTAAAAATTTGTCATTAGTTGATTATACTTAAAAATCAGCTCTGATATGAAACATGATTATAGATTAACAGAATAATATATTTAAACAAAATGCACATCAATGTGACAATATTACACCAGTTGTTATAGAAGTTATTTTATTGATAAAAGGAAAAAAGCAATATATTTATATACTAATTTAAGAGCATTGTTACAAATGATTACAAATATACTTATAGTTTATTAATAATTTTTAATTTGAGTCAAAGATACATCCGCATTAGGAGTTGATATTCAAACATATTAATAGTAATACTAATAGTACAAAATCTGAATTTAACACAGAATAATTTAATGAAAGTAATCATCTGTAATGCACACATGAACAATCTTTTTATTTATTACCATAAACATAGCCAATTGTATCAGAAGACATGTTTCTTTAAATATAATTCATTCTTTATGTTCGATGATGATAACTACACCTTTTTAGATTATAATGTCATTCATGGTTTTAGCTGATTGAGATCACTTTGTTGCTGAGAAATGGTATAGTAGCATAATACACATACAGTACAGTTTGGATACATTTTTATGCACAATAATCAATATTTATTTCAGCCGTACTTAAAGAATGATTAATATGGTACATATTTATCTTTGATTTAGTTTGTTAAAATTTAAAGAATTAACATAGAAATAGCAATTGTTCTGATAATTATTTGAAAGCCTCGTTTTTATTGAAATACAAGCGCATGGACACTTTTTAAAAAATATTATTTAAAATTAAAACACAATATTATGATTCTGAGGTTTTTCACTACATTTTCTTTTAGAAAAACAAACCACTTAAATGTTTTGATAAAATCTCTATTTTAATGATTTTATAATTTGTGTGTTATTTTTTGATAGTTGTAAATAGAGAATTAACATTGCTTGCTACACACATCTAGTTAGTTTGAGCACAAAATTTTATTTCTAACTACAGAAGTATATTGTTTTATTCCAAATGGAAAGACAATATTTACTAGGTAGTTCTGTGTTATGTTGTAGCCACTATGTAATATAAGATAAAGTATGAATATATGTGTTATAAATTTCTTATCCACTTATCAACCATTACATTACTACTTTTAGATAATGGGCAGCCCATCCACTTTTGTGGTAATAAAGAAATGTGTCAGTAGAAACATCTGCTCTTAATTCTAAATGTTAATGATAGCAACGTGTATTAATATAAACTGATGAAGGATAATTATTGATGATACAATAGTTGTACAAGCTGCAGTAGTTTAATTATAGGCTTGTGTTTATATTCATCATCATCATTCATGTACCAGCTTAATCAAATTACTACTTTGTATCTTTCCAGTGAAGAATGTTCATTTTTCTCACAGATATGTATCCTTTTGTTTATTGTTGTAATTGTATTTAAGCTTGAAATAAAATTCTCATATTAATGATATTGTTTTGGTAGGTACAAAAGGGATTTTTTTTTCTTCTAAATACAGTTTGTTAATACCATTGTGATGTATTTAGTTTATAAATGATTTTTTCTATTTGTATGTATTAAAACTAGTTGATATCTGTGTAATTCATAATCAGTTGACTACTAGTACTACTATCAACTGCAGAAATGGAAAACAAATTAGCACTAATTGAATTTATTTATTTAGAAATTTGATAGATAGATTATAATGATTTTTTTCAATGGTTTTATTAATTATAATAGATTACTGCACAAGAATATTGTGACATTTTTTAAGGCTCTTTCTATTCAAGAATCCATGACCATTCTTAACTGACATAGAGTAAGAATTACTCTGTTGTGTCCATAATAAAGTCCACAGATTCCCTTAATCAGGAGATAAGTACTTAAGTGACATAGAATGGATATTGGAGTTGGCATATAAAATTTAAAATAAATTGGAAACTTGGATAAGACACTGTAATATAGAGATAATAAAAAGACAAATTAAGTAGTAGTAGTAATTTTCATAAGTAAATATTGTTTTGAGAACAATTTCTAAATAACATATCCATTTTCGCCGACTGCCTTTATCAGAAACAACTCAAGGTTCAGTCTTTTATTCAGTCTTTTAAATAGAAGTGTTCCAAATTTACAGATCATTTATGACCAATATTCCATTTCATTTTTATAATTTGAGTCACTATAGGCCATCTACTCTGACCATCTGGTCCACATCAGATGAGTTTCATTGTTAAATGTCATTACACTTTACACTTACAAAAGTTACAGCAGAAGATCCCACCTTATCTTTCATTAAGGTGGTGTGTAATAATTGGATAAGCAGAGGATGCACTCCAGAAAAAAAGTTTATCCTTTAGATTGCAAATGGAATTATTTTTAATGAGATTGAGAATAGTTGTGAAGTATGGGATGTATTCCAGAAAAAAAATAGTTTTGCAAATGGGATGCATTCCAGAAGAATAAAAACACAGATTCACAATTTTTATTTTTAAATCTTAACAGTTTTAAGGCATTGGGTATGTCTTTTCTTTTTACCATAACTAATTTTTGTTTAAATATAAAACATCCAAATGATGTTTTAATTTTTCTTTTTACTACCTGTATATTAAATAAATAAGTAAGTACCATAATGAAATTGTATTCACTAAATGGAACTTGATAAGTAATATTGTCTTCTGAATTAGATAGCATTGTAAAGCTTGGTAATTTTGAATAGAATGATAACACTTGGCAGTCTTTCATTCATTCATGTAAATTTGAGTAGAAATCAAATATGACCAATATTCCATTTCATTTTTATAATTTGAGTGACTTATAGTCTTAGTCTTACTAGTATCTAGTATAAATTGGTTTTATTGTTCTTTAATAAACCATTCCAGCATAGAATCCTACTGTATAAAGTGCTAGATCCCCAGCTGGGTCTGAAGTTGATGTGCACTGGCTGGATTGGAAGCCAGTATGTGCAGACATATTGTTCAACCAGGTTTACCCCATTTGTAACTGTGACACAGTATATAATTGTTCACATGTGTTTGCTCATTTCTACTAGAGGTCATGACCATCTGACACAATCTTCTGTCACTTTGACATTCCAAACAAAGTGTTTAGTGCACAGTCCATTAACAGGAATTGTATTTCAATAATTGGCACAATGATCCTATGGAGAGTTAATAATATTTCCTTAAATTCCCATAGAATGCTACTTAAAAGAAAACTCACTTCCAATATGGTAATTGATTCCATCGAATGACATTTTTTTCCTGTACCCTAATGAAAGTATATTCATGCTAATTACTGGAAAGTGGTATGTAATGACAAATAAAGTATTATTCTGTATCACACTAGGCAGAATTGAAGAAAATACAGTTTTAAATACATATAATTTACAGATAGAATCATTTTCACTAACATTTGCTTAATATAGTTTTATCTACTTTTACTTATAAGTGATAGTTAAAAAAGTTCAACATAAGTTTCATAAGAGAAGTTCAAAGTGTATTGTTCACCTCTGAATTGCTTTTTCTCAAAATAATTTCTCGCTGGTGGAATAACATTTTTCATTAGTGATTAAGGGCTAATCAGGCTAGGTGCAAGGGTATTTTGCACCCTAGATGGACCTTCCACTTTGTAAACTGAGTCAAGTTCAGTTCTTACATATGTGTGCAGGCATCTTTACATTACAAAAGAGCATATGACCTACAGATTTTCTTTGTAATACCAGATCAAAAAAACCAAAAATCTAAAAATGTGTTGATTAAAGTCTCATTCTGCATGCTCAAAACTATTCATCAAAATTTTTTCGCCATGTTATATTCCCCATTGATAATGTTTCCTTAACATGAATAAGATCCAGTGGTTATTGTACCAGCAGCATTTTTTATTGGAAATGACGGCATGCCTCTAGAAGTTGTTGGTGGTCAAGTAATGCTTGAAGTCTTCCGAGAAAAAGTCAAGAAAGTTCTTGAGGTAACTAGTAGTACATTTTTAATTTAATAACTTAACTTTTTTATAATTAATAAATGGACATTCTTTGCTCATTTAATTTTGGTGGTAAAAGTTAAGAGTCTGTATAATAGTACCTCTAAATTGTTGTATTCTGATATTTTTTTACATTACAAATATTCACCAGATTAACAGTATTTTGTTGGTGTTTTTCATTTCTATAAATTCATCAAAGACGGGTTTTTTTGACCACATTATTCAATTTGATTTTTCAGGAATTTTTTTTTTTAAATCATCAAAACTGAAATAAAAAACAAATAAAAGTTACTCAAGAATAAAGATATGTGCACATGTTTCACTCAGAAACATTTTTTCCACTTAATCATATGCTTGCCTTGCAATCAGGAGCCTAAACATTCAAGTCATTGTTATATTTTCAACATTTGCGGGTTACAATAAATATTTATCACTATAAATCCATTCTTCTCATTTATTCTCTATTACTGTATTAGCATTTTCCCACTCTCATCCTTATCCATCCCCATCCATACTTACTTTTATTTTGCTATATTCCATGAATTGAATTTGCCTTGTTACTTTTCATTCATAATATATTCCTCAACATTTCTTGTGATTACATATACTTTTATTTTATTTTATTTTTGAACAAGAAACAATAATTCTCAGGATTGAACATCATTAGTATACTAATTAATGTTGACAATTCTGAAAATATATTTGTGGCAGTTTATTATTTTATCCTTGCTGAAGAACTATTTTAATTTACTGACTCTAAAACTAATCTTTTCATAATTGCCTATTAGTAATAATGCTTAATAATGATGATGATAATGTATTAATAAAGAACCTATTCTTATAAAAGTTTTAAGCATTTTCCAATTTTTGTATATACAATATGCAACAAAGTCTTTATATACAATACATTTGCTTTAAACTTATGACAAAACTAAAGATACTATAAAACACAAAAATTATAAATTCATGTGCAAAATGGCAATATGTAACAAATAAATGTATTTTTTAAACATCCATAAATAAATTGTAGTTGTACATAGAGTTAAATAAACATTGATATAGAAGAGTGGTTTTATTTTTGCAAATGAAGAAGAGGTATCTTGAGAGCCTTCTTAAAAATAACCCTGATCACTTTTTGTCACAGCTCAAAATTCAGTGTAAACACTCTGGTAAATATAAATTGTATATATAGATAGTCCCAACATCACTGTTTTGCAGGAATTAGTAGCATTTAGAGCATATATTTTGTGATTTTCTGTAACAAAATTTGATACTTTAATACAATTATTTGTTGATGCAACTAGGCTAAAATTAAAGATCATTTCTTTATCCAGTATTTTATTTAATGTGACTTGAAAGAAAAATAATTACACTTGCTAAGTGTTGGATGCATTTTTGCTAAAAATGTTGCCTCGCAGCCTTATGTCAATGTGATAGAACAATTTGGTTTGGTTTGGATTTCTTTTTGCACGCGACTGCACATGACTTTTTTTTATATCAGTAAGAACTAAAAATAAAAATGTAACTATTAGCTTTCTCCTGGTACCACTTTTATTAACAGAACTTTAAAATGTAAGCTTTGGTAATCAGTTAAAAATGTGGTTCATTTTTAAATCATTGCCATAAATGCATTTCAGTGAATATTTTATCTCTGAAAATTTGTGAAAAGAGTATTCATTTCTCTTTGAAGCTTCATCTGTGGTTTAGTGCAAATTGGTTAACCGAAAAAGCATTTGATTCTAGCAATGGTTGCATCATGTGTGTTACAAAATTTAGAGCTGCAGCAAACTTCAAAACGATTAATTTTGACACTTGCTACACTTATATCAGTTAGTATTGCTTTAAATAAATATATTTGTTTATGAATTTATTTAGTAATTGCAAGCTAATTTTAGCAGCTATAATTACAAGATTGATGTCTCTGATTCTCAGTTCTATAGTTTCTAATTATTTCTTTGCGACTCCCTAATCTATTTCAAACTAATTTTAAACTTTTGCTAAGCAGACTTTGGTAAAAATAAAACTTTAGCTTTGTTTTCACAATAGTATTTATTTATGTTAAGTTTCTCTAGACTGTGTTATTAGTTGATTAATAATGTATCTTAAAGTTAAACTTTACTGAGATCATGACTATTTTTTATAAACACAATTTTCTGTTGGATTTTTTGGGGGGTAATGCTTTCAACAAACTGTGAAAATCAAGCTGAAGTCTCCTGCATCTTATTTTTATTAAAAATGTTTTTTTTATCATTTAATGATAAAACTTAATCAAATTGTTATATTTTCAGGGTTTGGGCTTTACAAATATTACACATAATATATATTATAAACATAATATTAATTAATATATATAGTTTTCCAATTCAAATTATGTTTATCCATCTGTGTCAAATGTTAAAACGTCCTTGACCATCAAGCACATGGGAGTTTTTTTGAGTGAGCTGGCTAAAGCACCCAAGGACAAATCTTTTAGCATGTGCAGCCCTGAAAATGAAAAAAAAGTCCCACTAGCCTTTGGCTAGTAACTTAAAAATTTTACTAGCCAAACTAAAAATTTTACTAGCCAAACTAAAAATTTTACTAGCCAAACTAAAAATTTTACTAGCCAAACTAAAAATTTTACTAGCCAAACTAAAATTTTTACTAGCCAATTTAATTTTTTTCTAGACAATCAAAATAGCCTAACATAAAAAAATACTGTTTTGTTCAGGTAATCTGGGTGGTCATGTGGTTATTAGCTATAGTATCGTATCAATTTTATTAATAAAAGTAGTAGCTAGATATTATTAAGATAATTTGGGGGGGGGGGGAGTTTGAGAGAGAGAGAGAAAGAGAGCGAATGATGTCAGTGTTATACAAATCAATGTGTGATTCATCTATGATATTTCAGTTTGAATTTTTTTTAATTTTCTGAAGGTCTTTTACAAGGAAAGCTCAATTTTGTGTTGTTTTACAGTGATGTTTTTATTTTTATTTTCAACTTAATCTGATAAAGTTATCAATAATCAATCATCATCATCATCATCTGCTGGGATCAGAACATCCGGCCACTCAGTGTATTGTAACTTTCTAGGCCTGCCAGATGAATTTGTCCACTTGGCAGCAGAACTCTCAGGCTGGAAGTGTACAGAAACAGTTAGCGCACCACGGAAGCTTGATCTTGAAACAGAGATAAGAAATGACGCCATTATTAAACACTTAATACGTGTAGATTTTGGACACACACATACACCTCCGTGTACGTGTGACACCTTGATTGACGGAAGTGAATACGCATGAGAAGATAAGAGGCAGATTCTATCAGTTGTGTACCGTTAAGGTGTGATGAAACTTCTAGCAACACATTGACTGATTTTACTGATGGGACGAATACACACGAGAAGATAGGGACGAATTCTATCAGTTGTGTACTGTTAAAGGGCAGTGACACGTTGACTAAGTCTACTGACCGAACTGTTAGAGTCATGAGAATGTGCTCGCTACGAAGACCGATATCGGTAGATCTCGATCTCCGGTAAATGACGTGAGTCATGACGTAATTTTGAAACACAAGATTATTGCTTTATGCGAGGTTTTAAATCACTTAAAGGACTTAGTGACATAGACAGAAGCCACGGTACATGGACTACCCTTATTGACTCACTTGTTGAGATAAAGGAATGTCATGAGTACGTACCAAAAACAATAGAGAGAAGAAGAAGGGAAGGAAAATTTACAAACCCATAGTTGTTCACAAAAAAGTTCATTTTAGCCCACTCGCAGTTGGCGACTAAAGTTTTTTTTTTAGTCGCCAATTTTTTTTTTCACTAGCCATGGCGACTAAATTAGTCGCCATTTTCAGGCCTGATGTGGGCAGTTGGTTTTTTGAGGGAGCCTGTATTTTCACATGGCCAGTTTTATGTTGCATTGTCACATTCATGAAACAGACATCAAAGTACCCATCAAAAAAATAACAACTGTCAAGGTCATCATTAAATATAGCAAGTACTGCTTACAGAAGCAAAGTGTATAGAAATTAGAACAGAAGTTTGAGAGTGATATTAATAGGGAGGTTTTATATGCAGACATTCAAAAGAGATTTTAGGATATGTTTGTATATTATATATGTTGTTTACAGAACGAAGTCCAGTGTGCATTAGGGTTTCATAACATCATGTAATCTGCATCATAAGTAGTTTAATGTCAGCAAGCATAAGTAAATTTCAATTGGATCACCATTTTGAATAGAGTAGCGAAATGCCCAGAAGGAAAGATACTCACTCACATGACCAGGACACAAGAGTCATCTGGAAGAAAATACAAGCATGTGAGCTTGATGAGCCATACATAAAATCATCTATAGAAATACCCAAAGTACACCCTATGAGAATATCCACCCCTCAATTCTGTGTATTCCTCTGTGCAAAATGTTAGTGCCCTCTAAATGTCAACTTGATGATTTCATATGGAAAGCAGTTTTCATAAAATGGTGAGAGTGACTTATTTCAACCAAGTGATGTCAATTTGCCATTCAAGTTGAAGCACCATCATTTCCCATTAATGCCCAATGACAATAAGTTGCAAGGACAAACCTTTGAGCATATGGGAGTTTTTTTGAGAGAGCCAGTATTTTCACATGGCCAGCTTTATGTTGCATTGTTGCATTCGCAAAACAGAGACAACATCAAAGTACTCATCAAAAAAACTGATGGTCAAGATCATTTGCTAAATAATGCTCGAATTTTCACTCGCAATGTGACTTATAATTCAAACCTTACCCAATAAACAATATGTTCCTAGCAGTGCATTCATTTTTGGTGGTAAATACTCTAGTCTATTTAATATTAAACATTAAAAATTTAATTCCTAATAGTAAGTAATATCTAAGTACATAAAGTATTATTATCTGCATTTTTAAATTATATTTTGGTTTTTAGATGACTTTTACTTTGTAATCATTATACTTTTTTACTTTTATTACAGTTCTTAAGAGGTTAGACTCCTGTCCCTACTCAAAATTATTTTTCTTTTTAATGTGTTCATTTTATTGAAATAAAATTATTTTCTTTAAGAACTAAAAGCTGCATCTTATCTTTACACAAAAAGGGTTGTATCAAAATTATACTTTGCAATGATTCAATAAAGTGAATGATTGATAACAATTTGAAATTACTCTCTAACCATTCTCTTTCTTTCTTTTTTCTTATTAGCATTTCTTTCTAAAAGACCTGCCACTTTTAGATTATTTAAAAGTTGTATCTGAAGGTTTTATTAGACAGGAGTAACATGTTGCAGTGTATTGAAACAATTTAAACAAATTTTTGTTAGGTATTCAGGGTTTGTTGTACTAAAATGGCAAACATAATCTTCAGTAAATAATTTGGTCACTAAAACTTTGGTGGTGGTGGTGGTGGAGGTGGTGTAGTATTGATTATGATGATATTATCTCTTAAGTTTATTTTGCATGGGATACTGAGTTGCTTACTGTCAATGGCAGAATGTGGACTATATCTGGATTTGATAAACAAGAGCAATCTTATACAATGTAAAAAATCTTTTGTATTGTTAATGGAAGTACAATTATGAATGCTGATGTAATTAGTTGTACAAACTTTCATAACTTTCCTTAAATGCATATGTTAATTTTCTTTGGCATCACTTTAATTATAATAAAATATATCTATATTCATAAACACACAATACAGTTGTAAATTCTATATGTATTGAGTTATAAATTACGATATTTTATTCACAACAAACAATAAATATCTTTTTTTTTTCTAAATTATAGACATATGGGTAATTATATATAAAATAAGCATACATACCAACAAAAACAAAAAAATGGCAAATTGCAGTACTGTAAGTTTGAAAATATTTACATAATTTTGCAAAATTTAGAATAGATAGCATAAAATAATTGTTTCATATATATTATATACAAATTCCTCTTTCTTTTAATATTTGAACCATGTGTATAAATTATTTAGTTCCAGAGATAAGACATTTTACAATCGGTATCTTAACATTTTTTCATCTTTAGTCAGGATGTGTTAAATTTGCTTGTTTGATGATGTTGGAGACCTAATATATCGTTGGCTTTAAGGGCAGTGTTTCTGGAAAAAATTGGGCTAAGACACCATTGTACTTTATTGTTTTAAGTACAAACAAAAAAAAATACATTTTAAGCACCTCTTTGAATGCTATGATGTCTTGAATATGCACACCTTTGTAATATATTACAAGCATATTTACATAATGAAGAGCTATTGTTTGTACACAGTTTGTAAAATATAATACATTCTCTGAAAAAAAACTTCTGCATATTTATCATTTAGAATATTTACTTCTGTTATAATTTTAACTTAGCCATTTCATAAATGAAGATTTTACTTTTTACAGTGTATCAAAAATGAGTATTTATTCATCATGTAAACAGTAAAGTGATTCTATTATGACTAGCTTGTGTATAAATTTCTTGAGGCTTTCTCTTAGAATTTTGCATGCAACCTTATAGTTATATCATCAAATACTGTTATGTAAACACATTTGTTTTATCCTAAATCAAATTAGAAAAATTGGTTGGGACTACCTAATATATATAATTTTTACCCCAGTCAAAACAGAATACCAATTGCTAGTAGAATTCAGTCTTGACAAATATATTTACAATGTCATTTGTAGAGCAGACTTTAAACATGCTTTACATTTTGTTGTATCTATCACTTTTTATAGCTGCATTGAGAGTAAAATTAAAAGTTATTATAGTTTGCATGTTTATTACAACTTCAGATAACTGCTTTACTTTCCTATCAGTCATACAGATTGAACAGATCTGCGGATGCTCCTCTATGTCAGACACAAGTTGTGGCAGAAAGTCTCCCCAAATCTTCAACAGACACAGCTTCAGCATCACCAAGCATACTCAAAGCTGAAGAAACAGAATCATCTGAGAAGAAGCAGAAAATGGATCTTGAAACAAGATTGGAAAAGTTTCATTCTTTTTATTTATTATGTGTGCATGCATATGTTTTCTGAGGCTGTTAATTTTGTTGTTTATTGTATAATTTTTAGTTCAAATTAAATATGTGGTTCTATCAAAGAATAATTAAGCAGAAGTATTGTGGAGTATTTCTTCTTTTCTACTAGTATTTAGCCCTTTAAATTGAAAATAATGGTTTTTTTTTTTTTAAATGCCTTAGTGGTATATAAATAATATTGTAAGTACACTGGAAGGAATTCTCTATGTGATCCATGGTGTATATTTTTTTTAAAAGATTAAGCAAACCCGAAAAGAAAAATCTATTCTTGTGGCTTCTAGCTGTTTTCTTTATCAAGTTGTTCAGGCCTGCTTTAGAGCCACATCTTTAAAAAAAAAAAAAATTAAAGAAGCATTGTGCTTTAAAAACTTTTTTAGATAAAGGTTTGGTCAGGTGGTTTTATTTTTTGGAGAGAAGGGGGTTTTTTTGGTGGGGAGGGGGTGGAGGATTTGATTTAAGGGAAAGTATTTGATATTACATGAAGCAATTAAATTTATATTATACATCAGGGATTAGCAAACTATTTAAGTCCAGTGCCATATTAGAATTTTGAAGGCACTTTGTTTGCCAATATATATGTAAACAATTAAATATGCACAATTAAAAACAAAATCAACAGAAAACCATGACACTATTCTCTAAGTGTAGGTGGTCCCACCATCACTGCTTTATGGGCAAAAACTCGCAAACACACACAAATTTGCTAAACTTTACTGCCTAAACCAAGCATATTTTAACTAGCTCACCATCAGTAAATGGTTTACCTCATTTTACTATTTAAAGTACCATTTGGAAGATATTGCAGCTTCATTCTCAGTTTTCTTCTTAGATATCAACTGTTGTGATAATAAACTACTTTTCATGGATGCTCATTTGTTTGAACTAGCTTTCCCACAAACTGAGAGTTGTTCAACAAGTGCTTAGTTTCAAAATGGCTGTGAATGTTGTACTCTTTTAGCACTGTTTTTGTTACACATTAAACACAATGCTTTGTTTCCAGATTCAATAACAAAATAGTTCACATGCACTGTTCTTTAAACACAACATTCAGAATTATATTTTTCTTCTCTCTTTTCCAGACATAATTGCCCCAGTAGTAAAGGATGAATATATATTTGTTACTAATATGACACACACTAAGTTTAAGATAAAACAACAGTGCCCCACAAAACATTTATTCCCTCTGCTGCTACTACTTTGTTTTACATCAGCTATGTGACTGAGACAGGAAGGGACTGATGTCATGAAGTTGTAAATAAATTAATTGAAAATATAAAAAGTATATTTCTGGACATAACAAAACAGTACATGTAGAGTATATCAAAACTTTATATAGCATTATGTACAAAAAGCAAGAACCAGAAATTTGAAATGGATCAGATCCAGACAAGAGGTTCTTTACTGTAATTCAGTTTAAAGTGTTGAAATTTTGTCCTTCCAAAAATTTAGAATAAATTATTATTATAAATTTATTTTTAAATGTATAACTTTTTCCTTCCTAATTAGAGCCAAAGAACTTCTTGAGCAGAAGAAAGCCGAAAAATTACAGAAAGAAGCAGAAGTGAGTTTTTCTTTATCTTATACCATTTCTTAATATGTTAAATGTCTGTTGAAAATGTCATTTTCTTGTTACCAACATCTCTCAGCCACAAAAACTTCCTTAATTTTTTGGTTTCATTAACATGCTGATAAAATGAACTCTGTTAAAGAAAAGTTTTAACTATACAATTGTTTTTGGTTGGAAGATGATTCTTGATATGACAAGCAAAATTGGGTAGACTTGTATGCAGGCCCAGTCAGTACCATCAAAGATGTAGCGCTCCAATCACCATCAGTTTTACTGATCGATTCTCATGGTCATGAGTCACCACGATTCTTGCAATTTCTCGTTGAAGTTGGCCCACTGTTTGATCTGATCAGTCCTATCCCCATTCCCTAACCACAATGATACAGCAACAAAGTAACGGTTTTTCACCTGCTGCATATAATAATCAGCTGTTGCCAGCGGATAGTTTGGTGCAACAGTTGCCATCAGTTTAATAAATCTTCTTCCTTCTACCATTGCCATTGGTCGCAAATCTTCAACGATACAATCAACAATCCTCACTGTTATTTCTTTGGCTTTATTGTCAGTTAAACACATCTTTTTGCCAACATATGCTGTGATTGGAAGCTGTTGCGTTAGTGCAGAAACTCCAATATAAACAGCGTTCTCAACGGGATGATATTGTGACAGATGATGAGACATATTTGTGGTATAGTGTATTTCCATTGTAAGCAATCTCAAGATGCTTACAACCCATAGCAGTGCAACACACTTTGCTCATGAACTCCGCTATTGGCATTCGACCATCATTTGATTTAAAACCAAAATGTTTCCACAGACTAGCATTTTTTGCCTTTGCAAGTGGTACATAACTGTAGCTGTTATCCATTTTAATGGTATTTAAAATATAGACATTAAGTCTTAAATGTGCACAAAAGTTTTACATTGCTGTCTATTGTTTAACTGTATTGCCATCAAGCCATGCACACTGCCATTATTGTTTGCACATGTGCATGTATCATCCAGCTATGCTGCTGCTGTCCTAATTCATGAATTTCCTAAGTTTTCACAATTTGACAGCATTGAATTACTGTGCTTGGGCTGAGGTGCATTCACAGCATTACAGTGCTGAAGACTGTGCATGGGAGTAGTGGTTTTTGATGTCATTGACAACGATCAACCGCCAGTAATGGAGCGCACTTGGCGTATTTGGCAGGGGATGTTTTATGTTTACAGTTAGTGTCAAGTTCAACCATATTAGTGCATGATCATGAGATTGCGCTGCACGTGCGATCTTTTACAAGAATTAACACTGACGACCATTCTTGCGAGATTGACTGATCGATCGAACCCTACAAGGATGGCAGACAAAATTGAGTGTTAAAATTTATTTCTGATATACAGTGAAGCCTCATTTATCTAACATATGATTATTTGAATTTTGCATTAACCGACCTATTTTTAAACAGTGCAATAGTTCAGTTTCTTCTACCTATGGATAGTACACTGTCTAATAATTAATAGATAATATAGCTGTAATTCAGCATTTATAGTCAAATTAAAAGATACTGTAACTGTATTTCAACATTTATTATAATAATTACTAACTGTCATGCAAAGCAAAATTCAAAAGTATTGTGTCTCTGGTATATAATGCAAAAAAAAATAAAAGATTTTGATACTGAAGATGTCATTCAGCAATATAATTCTTTTATTGATAATATTTCTACATTTGGATTGCAAAATTTTGCTGATTTTGCTGTGAGATCTGGGAGAGTTGATGAGTTGTTTTTTTGTCTTTTATGGTGGACAAATGTTTCACCTATACAAAGTTTTTGAATGTCATGAAACTTTTAATTGTTTTGTTTCATGGGCAAGCTTCTGTGGAAAGAGGATTTTCTGTTAATAAAGAAGTAGATGTGTAGAATATGTAGAATATTGCAACACAAATGATAGTGGCTCAGAAAATTATTTATGACCAAGTGAGGAATATTGGGGGGGGGGGTGTCTGAATAATGTGACAATTTCAAAAGAACTTCTTGTGTCTGCTTCACAAGCACACAGTTGATAAACTGTTTTCTTGGAAAGTGAGAAAGCCCAAAAGGTTGAGCAAGAAAGTAAGATGAAAATCTGATGTTCTACAAGTAATTGAGAAGTTGAAGCAAAATAAAAAAAAAGACTAAATTTGACTATGAATAGTTGACCACATCAGCTGATGAGTTATGCAGAAAATGCTGAGGCTACTGGGAACTTGACTTTTATTACAAAATCAAATTCTTTCAGAAGAACTGCCAAAGGAAAAAAGGAACTCTTAGATAATTAAAAATCTGCAGTGTAAATTGGATGAGAGACTTGCATTATTGAAGCAGTATTCACTTGCTGAAAATATATTAACTCTTGTAAATATTTGACCAAATTTGTTATTTGATGAACTTTGTCATAATTTATGATGTACCACATTATCTAATGCTGAATGACTAAAGTAACTGCCACACAAAACTTTCATATAATTAAGTTCTTTCAAAACAAAAGATAAAACTGTTAGATAATCTATAGAGTATATTCACAAAAGGCTGAGTCAGTAAAGCAGTAGTCACTGGATTTTTTAAAAATCATCTCTTCATTATAAATGTTTAACTAGATTTTGTTTTATATGTTGTTTCAGATTAACTTTGATTTTATTTATGATGTACTCTATGAATGCTTTGATAAAGTCCAAATGAGGCAACTGGAAACTTTTAAGCAGCATTTTTGGTTACAGAATAGCAAATCCGTTTTTGTAAATGCTCACTGTGTGAATCCAAAATTTTAATTTTTACTATAAACTAGAACACAAAGTATTTTTTCAGTGCTTTCTGTTAGCAGTGCCATTTTGGCTTAGAGTTATCATTTTCAGTAAGGACTACATGAGTTCTTGTGGACATTAAACTAATTCTTTTCAAATACAACAGTAATTTTAACATTTGCAGTAAACATTTTACCCTTTTTTTAGTGGTAATTTATAGTGCTAACTTTTGCTAATGTTATTGTAACTGTTATTGTTGGGACTAGTTTGATAAAGTGTACTTCAAGTAGTTTAAGGCCTACTAGACACAATATTTTCAAGCTGCAGTCTTCAAATTTAGCAGACTAATTTTGATGAGAAAAGTCACTTCTTGGATTGAAATCAGTGGTTGGAGAACTTTTGGAGGTATTACCCAAAATCTGTTTTGTTAAATTAAATTCCCCCAGACTTCAAATAAACAAAACAATTTAAGTCCTCATGAAGAATAACTGCTCTCAAAGTCAAGAATTAATAAAATACTTTAAAAAGCTACACATACAGTCATAAGAATAGCACACATACAAAATTAATAGAAAGGATTGAAGAACTGAAGAATTTCAATCAAAACATTTCTTCAGATTCTGGTAAAAGGGTGCTGTTTCATTTTGATAAAACAACATCCATATCAGGGCTTTTTGATGTCAGAGCAATTTCAGGGTCCAACCAATACTTTCTTTTCAAGTTCATGTGGTTTGTTGCAGAATGCAGAAGCATTGTTGTTGCTTCTGCAGGTGCAATTTTTTAAAACCTTTGCAATTTTTCTTTTCAATCCAAAAAAGCCTTGTTCTGAAATTCCATGCATGTTTCATTGTTGGAGATAAGCTCAAGAAGTGCCTCTGCAAATCCTTACAATTTGAACATGGTACTGCAACAGTTAAGGTTGCAACAGTTATGGTTTCAATTGTTTTCTGGTTTTTATATAAAGAATCAATGAAAACCTCAAAAAATGTTTTGCTGTAGATTCAATAGTTTAAATATAAAAATATATTACTGTCGTTTTCTAAATTTTTCACAACTTGTTTGACATAAATAGTATTAAAAATGTTATATACTGTAATAGTTTTGGATTGTTATTTACCAGATGACACATCATTAAAATACAATAGAAATTCCTAGTTTTAAATCATAAGAACTTTATTAGCTATTGAATAGGAACAACTCACCATGTAAAATAATGACATATCTACACTCAGTCGACCAGAGAAAAGGATATTGGAAAAGAAAAGCTAAATAATAGCATGTTAATATGACTCAAAGTACTCTCATAAGATTACATCACCTCCAAAAATCAAACCACCTATCTTGAAATAAATACTTGGGGACTGACTGGGCTAGCTCCTTGTTGGGAGTCGAGATCGTAACTGACATTTTTAAGGACTAGCCAAAATAACGTCTTTGATAAGGTCATTTGACTTAATTATCAAGGGGAGTTAATTTTATAAAAGTAGGAATTTATTGTTGATCTATTAATATTGGGAATTGGATGGGGATGAGGAGAAACACTTAATAAACAAATGAGTTCGATGATCTCAACAATACTTTATTTTTATTTTTTATTTTTTTTTTAGCCTTTATTACCCCTAAAATCTTCATTTTTTACCCCATTTATGGTAATTTACCCCCATTTCCTGACCCCTGATTTAAATGAATCAGTAGGGAAATAGAATATTTGTATTGCTTTAATTTATATGATTAATTGCATTCATTCTGTAAATAGCTATTATGTTTTCATGTCAGTTGAGTTGTGTATACTTTATTTGTTATGTGGTTTAATTGGTCAGTTTGAAAGGAACAGGAGACAGGCCCATTTACATTACAGGACTTAATCAATTGAAGTTGAAATCACAGCTTCTGGGTTACCTGCTCAGATATGCATTTGTTTCACACACAACAATTAAGAATTCAATACTCATGAACTAGTGAAGCTCCTTTTTCACTAAATATCTTTTCAAATTTGTAGGAACGTCGTCAGAAAGAGATTGAAAGACGTAAGCTGGGACAGAATGTGCAACAGTTAAAACAATATCAGCAAGAAAGAGAAATACAAGAAGTACGAGAACAGCTGAAGAAAGAAAAAGAAGAAGAACGCAAAGCTCGTGAAAGAGTGAAACAGCAAATTGAAAAAGATAGGTAAATTAGCTGGTTTTGCTTTTTGTTTAAGTGCATTTTTGCCAGACTTAACAATTTAAAATGGATTGTGCATACCTATCTTATGTCAACCGTTTGGTTTTTTCCCAAACCAGGATAGAATAACTGTTTCTCTTGAATTCTGAACAATGCCATATTTGCAAAGTGTTATCTGTACTGCATCTGCAGAGCTGATCGAAATGCCAGATTCCTAAAGGAGAAAGCTGTAAAGGAAGAGGAGTTTGAAGAATCACGCAAAGCCAAACTTTTGCAGCAGCAGCAAGATGCTGCTGAAGCCGAAGCACGAAGATGGTAATTATACACCATTTTTTTCTCCCTTCCTGCCCCACAAAAAAGTCATTATTTGATAGTAGTAAAAAAATTGGAAAATTTGGCTCACAGAACTCTTGAATATTAAATTTACCTTAAAATTGGGTCTTTATTTGCTCGTAATTATTTTTTTTTTATATTTAGAGGTTTACAATCATAAATGTTAAACATTCACAAATGTGTGAGAATTGATCAAGGAAAATTTAATTGACCAAGGCTGGACTTGAATCCTTAACCTGCATGCAATGTTAATACTAAGTTCCCCAAGTGTAAAACACTTGAATTTTCCTAAGATCAGGAGAGCGTAGTAGGACCTTCAGCACAAGGGAAATAACTCTTGCTCTTGCACAAGTTATACTGTGTAAAATCTCTGGTGATAATTAAAATAAATACAAATAAGATATTTTCAATCTTTTATTCATGCATAGCTTAATTGTCCATTTAAAACTTACTTTTGCCGATGAAAATCAAAAATCTATATTGTAAAACTTATAATTTAGTAACTGCTCCTATCTCCATAGCAGACTTGCAGTCACTGATGCCAGCATTGATAATATTGATTTTGTACTCTTTACTTTTGGCTTTGCCTCAACCTGATGGTGAAGTGAAGTCTGCCTTTCTCCCTTCTCCCAAAGTTAACCATTTGAAACACATTTCACATTTTTTAGTGGTAAGTAAATAAATCATAACATAATCTGTACAATCCTCGAAAGTGCTTGAATTTGAGGTTGTCCTTTTAAGGTCTCATGAAAAGTACAGTGATACCTCACATAACAAACACAATTCATTCCAGGAGTACGTTCATTATGCGAAACACGATATGCCATAGACTTCTACAGGAAATTGTGCAATCCGTTCCACATCGCCATGAAAAATCAAAGAAATTAGGGGAAAATGAAGACGGGGCAGTGTTCGTGGGAGGGGGGGGGGGCAGGAGGACACACTCACTTGTACAGTTCACACAGATGGCAAAATCACATCAAAGCAAGGGAAAAAGGACAATCAACTGGGGACAAACGTGCCCTGCCTTCGTCTGAGCCACACAAGATACAACTGGCTGGATTCAGCCATTTATTCACGGGAAATACGATGTTTTCACGGCATATATACAGTTTGTTATGTGAAACAAGTTCGTTCCACAAGTCACACGGGAATTCGCAGTGACATTCGTTATGCGGGATTGTTCATTCTTCAATTATTATATTAAATCATGTAACTGTTACTAATGTGTATTCAATAATTGTGTTGAAAGTCAGTAATTATTTTAAGTCATGTAGTTAATACTAATGTGTATTTAGTAATTGTGTTGAATCACATAAACTATTATTAATGTGTTTTCAATAGTTAAATCATTTAAGTAGTACTAATGTGTAGTGGTGTCAATGGGTACCCGTTGCCGTGCGAATACCCGGGTAGTAAAATTGTGAAGGGATACCCGTGATAATGTGGCTGATATGTCTATACACCAGCTAGGGCACTGCACAAAAATGGGCAATGCAAAGGGTGTACAAAGAAAACATAAGAGGGAGAGCAAGCCAATCTCACGTACTGACACTGGTGGCTCAATTTAGCACACTCCCCATCTGGTCACATTCACTTCCCGCATGTAGATGTTCGCCTGCTAAGTGTTGTAAAATAATTCCTCACCCAAACAGAGTCTCCCTACAGTGGATTCATTTTAAAATAAAATCTCCAAGAGGAGAAAATGGATTCTCTCAGATTAAAATAAAATCACCCATGGTTGTAAAATAAATTCACCCCAAAATAAATTCACCTAGGGTAAAAAGATTCAGACTTTAATCAATTAAATTTACGTTGTGTCTTCAGTTTTATAGACCAAGCTATTCCGTAATTCTTTGTTCTAGGCTGCTTCCGTCAAATTATTTATAAAAATCTAACAGTTTGAGAATTGTTTTGAGTGCAATTAAACTTGCATCTAAGCCTCGCCCCATCAGCAGAGAGCCAGCAGTGCAGCGCTTGATATTGGCTATATCATTTGGTTTTGCGACGTCATACTGCAGAGTCCTGTTGCCTTATGCAGTGCATTGTTAATACAATTAAGGGGGATTATATTTTAATTAGGAGCTTTTATTTTAAAACAAAATATCCGTCGGAGCACTGAGCAGCCACTGTACCTAGATTATGGACGACATGGATTACCATAGCTCATGCCCTTTCCTTTCACTTGTGGTTGTTGTGCTCGTTAACACGTGTAGCATGTTAATAATACTTCAGTAAAGAAACTTGTCAGTATTTTAACATCAATAAATTAAATAATGTTGTAATATTTTTAATATGGGTAAGACATCGTCTGGTAGAGTCATGCCAAGCGATTGAATAGTGACACAGCGAAATGCAATCTATGTGATGAAATTCTGTTGGCAAAGTTTACTTTAGTTTATGTAATGATTGATCATATTAAAAATAAAGGTTTGTATTGTACATATAAGGATCATAACAGTAAGTCACTAGATGCACACCATTGGCTACTGTATGAAATAGAGTGCATGCCTAATGATTAAGTAGCTTTGTGTAGAGATCATAAGTTGCAATGGAGATTATGCTAATTTTTGAACGGGTACCCAGGTACTCGTTCAAAATCTGGATGGGTATCCGAGCAGCTTTTTAGAAAAAATTGACAGCCCTACTAATGTGAAAGATATTTACCAATTTATCAAGGTGTGGCTCAATTGAGAACAATGCTATGTCAATAGAGACTGAATATTCTCTCCTTCATCTTAATGACATTCATGGTTGAGACAGCAATGTCACAGAGATGTGTCAAGGAAGTTCAAGAGTTTCCAGAGCAAATTCCGAATATTCTGCTTTAACTTTAAAGAAAGCAAATGGATGTTGTAGTTTGAAACTCATCTTCAGTCCTTGTTAGTCACCATTTCCAACTTATCTTCACACAAGTTCACAGGGATAGTCAAATCATTCTTCAATATAATCCATCCAGCCCTTTCCGTGGATCTTTTTTTACCAGGAAGTAGAATTCAGAATTCTTGTCAAGTGTTTATTTATGAAATTTTGATATCCTGTCTTCACACTTCATTGGTAATGGTTGCCACCAGGTTGTGAAACATTAAAACAATTTCTTGACACTTGACTCCTCTATGATTCTATCTAACTTTCTTTGTTCATTGGTCTTGTCTGCCATTGTCAAGCATGAAGCCATCCTTCTTTGCACTGAGGTGCTGAGCTCATTCAAGATATCAACCATATAAGATATAAGGCAGACTAGCTATCCAGTCCTTAGTTTGAAATAGTTCTGACCAATTTAGCTTTTATCTTGGAGAAACACAGAGGACTTATTTCGGAACTCAAATACTCTTATCTGGATTTTTCCCCTTGATGAATAATACACATTAGCATTAAGGCCACATGCAAAAAACAAAAAAAAAATATTTTCATGCTACAGCCTTCAAATCCGGTACACAAAGTGTCTTTGATTTAGATAAGAATAATCTATTGTTAGATTTGGAATATGCCTAGTGTGTTTTTTTTAATTTTTAGATTTTTTTAAATACCCAGAATACATTTCTTTTAAATACATAGTTCAAACACTTGCAAATGTCAGAAATTTTTTTAAATAACATTTTTATTATTCTTGATGCAAGTTTTAAAAAGAGAGGGATGCCTTTAAAAAAAATTTATATAGGAAAAAAGTTACATTTTTTTATTGACATACCTGTCAAAAATATGCAGATGACTAACAAATTAATGCTATAAAAGCAGTGAGGATAAATTTTTAAATATTAGATCAGTGCTCTTGTGCTGCTTCCACTTGTATCAATGTTGTTGATTATTTCAGTGAAACTGCAAGAATTCAATTTCGAATGCCAAATGGTTCCTCAGTATCTCAACAGTTTTCATCATCTGAAACCCTTCAAACAGCATACAACTTTATTTCTCAGGTATTATCATTAAGAGATTATTTATAAAAGGATAACAAATGTTCATACCTTACAGTTTTCAAAATGATTCAGGATATTTATCCTATTTGTTATTTAATTCCTTTAATATTTTTTATTTTATTCTTTTCATATGGAATTATTTTTCTTAAATATTTATAATGCTCCTACTACTATTGCCTAATTGTATCCCTATAACTATCAACAATGTACTTGGCAATAGTCACTGTTCTGGGCAAATTATGCCAAGTTATGGAAACATTATTTTCAGTTTATTAATCATTTCTTAACTATCTATTTAATTTATGAGAAGACACTTCTGCAAGGCAACTTGCATTCAGATTATGCAATAACATGTTTACAAGTTGAGAATATATAGGTCACTCTAGAGGTGAGGGAAATGCAAGACGCCCATATTTGGTCACATGCGTTCCGTATCGTGATGTAGTGTTAATCCGCCAGCTGACCTAGAGTCATTCATATATATGCGTGAATTAATCGAAATTCCTTAGCGCTCAGATTTATTCATTCACAGTGCCCATATCCAAGGGTTGGCCATCACATCCTTTTTGACCGTACATAACATTACATAGTGGTAAATATAGTTGACTTCTCTAAATTGTAGTATTTCTCATTTGTAGAATATTGTGTAAATATTTATGTGATTTTTAAATGATTGATGTATTTTTCTCACAGAGGCTAAGTGGCATTAGTGATTGATACAGTTGTAGAATGAACAAGATAGAATAACCACATGTGTATTGCTATATTTCCGCTGTTAAAATTGTTATAATGGGAAAGCGCTAACGGTGAATAGACAATCGTTAATAAGCATCATGTGAACCACAGGCTAAAATATATTGTATTGAGAAGCTATACATTTGTAAAGCTAAATCATTTGTTTATTTAGATATTTCTACTGATTTGGAATTGTGAATTAGCTGTAGCTAATTAGTGTGGAGATTGTAAAGAGTAATCTGTTGCTGTTGCCACAAAGCCCATATAATCGCTTATCATAACATGATACTGTAGAATGATGTTATTCATTTACAGCCAGTTTGGAAGTCTTGGAGATGAGACTTGGATCTTAGAGTTTAAGGCTGTGAGTCTTAAGCTTGGAACCTTCAGAGTCCGAGACCAACCATACAAGGACTACGCCAAGTGCCGTACCCGACATTGGAGGGACCAGACAGAAGATAGCTGCCGCATGACGTCAGAATCACGCCAGTCGAATAGACAACAACAGTTCACTACTTCATGAAATATTGATAAATGGGATATATCCCAGTGATAGAACAGACTTTATTAAAGCATATATATAGCCATTCGGAATTTGGGCTAAACAGGATAGATTGACTGTAACAAATAATCCTCGTTTCACTAACATTCATTTTTCTATTATTATGAGTTGTTATTAAATTTGTTGTTATCTTACCCATTGTTACATAATTGTAGCATGACTGGAGATTAGCTAGCTGTGGGCCGAGCCTTAATAAAGGATCATTTATAATTTATAAATAAGTGGGAAATAACGTTGCTAGCTAGGGCAAATCAACTGATTTATGTCAGTGAGTAATTGCCTGAATCATCTGGTAATTCTTATTGGATAGGTCAGGCCTATTGTTAGAGATTAATCAATTACCAATATTGATACCTGAAAATCTAAAATAGGACAGAGTCATTAAACCTAGACCAGACACGTGACAGTCACTCTATACTGATGTGCTGTATTATCTTACAGGCATTTGCTGGCTTTGACCACACATGCATGTCATTCACTCTTGCAATTAGTGCTCCCTCAGCAGGAATGGTGAGAGTGGAAATATTATATAAAGTAGGGCTGCATTCAAAACACATTGTCAGCCATTTTTCTCAAGGTTAACAAAATCTCAGGTTTTGGCCAACCAGAAGTAATGAAAAATATCCATAAGTTGGAGAGACAAAAAGGGCATCAAGAATCATAGCAGGAAAATGACTCAAAATACCTCACCCCAAAGATTCATAGTTGTCAGAAAGTTATCAGAAATCATCTTCGAAAGTTCAGCACTTTCATAATCAATTAGAATATCTTTCAATTAGAATAGCTGGATGGTAAATCAATTTATTTCCAAATATGGCAGAAGTTATACTCTTGAGTCTTTGTTGGCTTGACAAGTATCTAAATATAGTCTTCTTGAGTCAAAATGTGTTGAGGTCACTGAGTAATATTATCATTCAAATTTTGAACAAGTCAAAATCTTAAATATTTTGCACCTGTCATTTTACTTTTTAAAGAAGTAATGTGATAAAATATAGAGAACACTTTACTGATGGATTTGTTTACACACTTTAAATGGGTTAAATGACTCTGGGTTGTTTAATTGGTTCATCACTTTAGTAAAATGACTAGTCTTAAATTTATAATTGATCCAACAGTAACTAAGTAATGAATTTTTAACTGGAATAAAAGTAATTGCTGCTTATTAAATTATTCAAGTCGAATATTTTCTAGTCTTTTTAAAGGGTGGAATTATGAAAAATGCTCCTTAAATTAAAATATATATATATTTAACAAAAATATTAATGATTTGCTTTGTTATAATATTAAGCATTATGATGGGCACATGGATTCTGATTGTCATTGTTTACTGGTTTAAAAGTGAAACTGCTAAGCCACTATTTGAAATAATACTGTTTAACCTTCCCCATGTTTAAAAGACAGAGGTTAATTATATTTATAAGAATCTTTATTTAATTAAACTGATATATTGGCTGAAGATAAATTAACCTGAACAAGGTGTGATCAAAAGTTCTAAGACTTTTTTTATTACTGGTGCCAGTACAGAAACATTGGCCTTCACTAAAGTACAAATAGTGATCTATCCTGCAAACAAGCCATATCTCCAATCCTTATATCTGCATTGAAAAGTGTTCATTAAGATAGACATATCTCTTACTGTTGCATAATGGCTTATGTAGCCCACACCCCATCCCTCCTCTAAAAATAGACTGTGTGTAAACCTACCTTCTAGATAGGTGATCCTTAGCCTAGGGCTGGAAATACCTGAGTGTTCCTGACACTCACTAAATTAACCAATCATAGTGCAGCTCATTTGTGCTAATGAATGTACCAGAAACTCACCTATAAATTGTCAGTTGAATGCAAGCTGACCGTTGAAGCAACACGTATTTTGGCTCCCAGTGTTAACAAAGTATAATCATCTTATTAACCTTATCGCCAGTTACCAACACAGTAGGAAATTATCCACTGCATATATTACTGCCGAAAGTATGTGGTTTCATTTGCCTAACTAATATTATATTCATATTTATCTCTTGACATTAATTATATTTTATATTGTTATTTTCGCTTATATGTAAATATATGTCAGTAAGAGTGTTCTGTCAGAAAACACATGAGGATGATTTCTTAGCCTGTGTGTTTTACTGGCAGATCAGCATTTTATCTGAGATGTGATCGACGAATGTTGAACTGAGAAACAATGCCAGAACAAGACCACTTTATCCTAGATGTCTTCGGCAAGTATTACACTGCAAAGCAACACCAGAGCAATGACCCATGTTCCAAGGACCATTTCAACACACCACATGTGTCTGCTAACAAAATTCACTGGGACCCTGGACTACACTTCAGGAGATTCTAAAAGTTACATAATTATAAAGTCAACAGCCACACAGCTTCAGTCAAGATACAATTAAATTCACTCAAACTTTAATCAAAGTACTTTTAGAGTTCACTCTCAGAAACATTCAGTGTTCTTGTATAAACCCATTTATAGTTCACTCGTATAAATGAATCCAACAACTACTACAGTGCCATAGGATTCAAAACATTCTCTTATGAACTCAATATATATAAACTCTGATTGTAACTGTGCAGTCTTATGTTATTTCTTGTTGAATACATTATTGTTGATACTTAGACCACTCATATTAGCATGACTCACTTACATGTTATATGTTGTAGTCTGTGTCCTTTATTTACATACTGTCCTGGCTGCATCAGGGGGTTCGAGCTATCTTCTACAACTATCACTCTTATATTCTACATTATCTATCACTCATCTTTCTAACAAGTGTGGCCAGCCAGAAGGTGTGTTTTGGGGTTTAGCCTAAGGTTATGGGTGGCCCAGAGTGGCGGAGAATTAACATCTTGCCCATCTCTCATCAAAATGTCACACTTACCCCTTGTTGTAGTCAAATGGACAGAAAAGAATAACAACACGTGTGCTTCAAGTCTTGTTTTGAAAAATGGAAGAATAGAAATCCTTGAAATGTTAAATTATCTTATTGCATATTCGTTTTTACACATAGATGAACCTCTAAAGCATCTTTACAACATATTATTTAGAAATATTGTCCAGATAATTGCTTTTATCACCTGAGAAAATTACCAGAATTTTACAGAAGACTTTTAATTTTAAAGTTTTGTAATTGCATGTAAGTCAGGTACAAGCAGACAGTGACTGAAATAAAGAGAAAGAAAATAGCATACTTTTGGTTCCCTCTTTCTTAGCCATTATCATCCCAGCTTCAGCTTCAGCTGTATTGTCATTTCTCTTGCCATTATTATCTAAGCCTCAGCTTCATGTCAGAGGTACAGGCCAAGTGAGGAAGTTGATTTGATTGAAGAAAAGTCAGTTCGGGCCTGACAGTTCTAAAATTAAGAAATTAAATGCTTTTATTGTTTTAAAGAAATAATGTAGTCACAAAATTTTGGCATGCTTATTTGTATTGTTGAAAAAGCTTTTTTTATTGGTCATAACTGACAAATATTGATGAAGCAGAATTCCTAGTGTGAATTCTTATTAGACTCTTCAATCAATTTTTATTGTGTTATGCTGTAAATTACTCTCTTTATTATATTTTCTTTTCTTTCATCTATTTTACAGCACTTTGGTGGGGCTGTTACATTATCTACAACATTTCCAAGGCGAACTTTCACTGTAGGAGACATGGCTTCCACTTTTCTGGACTTGCAGCTTGCCCCTACGGCAGTAATTATAGTGGTTCCAGTAAGTTAGAAATTTTTGTTCGTGAAACTTTTTCATGACTTTGTGAATCAAGTTTTAATTTTTAACTTTTTTTCATCTAAGACTTAACATTTTTCACTTTAATTAGAAAAAAAAACTTCAATAGTTTACTGAGAAAAATATTGTTTACTTACACACCCCAAACATGCTTCCATACACAAAAAAACTGGATAAAGAAAATACTAGCAGTAAAATGAATGGGTCCAAATAAAAAACTCCCATGGAATATCTTCAAATGAATTTTCATTGCAGGATTGCATTTGCATACACATTTATTTGAGATAATGTGACTTCTTTTTCTAAAAGATATGAACTGACAATACAGAATGTTTTGAACAAATCTTTAAAATTCAGTGTTTTTGTGGTTTGATGTAGTTTCAACATATAATTACTAAATAACAACAATTATCATACACTTCAAATGTCCATGTCAATCAAATATGATTATTTTAAAATACTTGTGATTTCCAGATTACAAATATCTGACTTAACAGCATTCCATGGATAAGAACCAGATTGTAAAAAGTCCAAGTTACCTAAAACAGTTCCTAATAGCAAGAGCAATTATGAATTTTCTACAGTGGAGGAAAATAATTACTGTATAATATTATTATAATACTATTGGTATATTTTTTAAAATATATAATAATGCATGTAGAATATGTAATATTATTTAATTAGAAGAAAGTAAAAGTATAATTTAATTTTTGTCTTACCTGCAGTGTGGCCAAGCATAACATTTTTGCCATTATAAGATGGATCTTGTATTCGTGTAGACTTTTTCATATCTATACATTATGTTGGTGTGTCTCCTTATTCACTTCTGAGAATGTACAAACCTCTGTCATGGGTCTTAAATGGAAATCTAATAGAAGTACCGGTGATGCATCAAAACAGAGAAAAACAATAACAGTGAAAGAGAAACTTGATATTATAAAGCATTCTTAACTCTGACAAGCATCAGCAAAACATTAGATGACAGTTGGTCAACAGTCAGTTCCATTTTGAAAGACAGAGTTTATATAGTGAATCATGGTTTTTGTTTTGTTTCTTTTGTAGGCAGACTCCATACACAACCATTTGACCCAACAGCTCCGTACTAGACTGTTATGTTTGAAATATTAAAGGGATATTTAATGTAATATCGAGGACAGCATTTATATATGTACATGCAAAGGGTTAATTGATGCTATTTTTACTGCAATAATTAAGTTAACACAAAATTAACAGAAAAATGAAGAAAGTAAAGTTTATGAATGATAAATCTAAATAAAAAGTTTTAGTGTATGGATTTATTTTCAATTTTTTTTTATTGGCAGCTATTCCTAACCCTAACCTTTCTCTAAAATAAAAACTAAAACAACCCTATCTAACAAACTCAAACTGTAACCTTAAAAACATTTGTTGGGTTTTCTGGTTGTACACAGAGACACTTCCTTTTTTTCATTTGGTTCCAAGTTACATACAAATTTGACTTAATTTTGAGAATGGAACTTGTTCAAAGCCTGAGGACTGCCTGTATTTAAGATTTAGTTTTCTTAAGTGAATTTTGTTTTATTATTGATATTTTTAATGATGGCTATTTGTTATGTTAGGGATGGAATTTTTTTAAATTTATTTTTCAGTAATATTTTTTTATTTTTTTCAGAACATAGGAGCATTGCAAAAGAAAATAGTGCAAGGGGGAGGAGGTCTGGTATCTCTTCTATTGACTCCTTTAATGTTTGTCTGGAATTTCTTCATATCTTTTTTCACAACATCACCTACTGGATCCCACAATTCCAATTCCAGTGCTTCTAGAAGTCTTAGTTCAACATCAGCAGCAGGAGGAGATCGGAGATCAACGTATGAAGATTTAAGTTCTATTATTTTCTTAATAGTAATATCTTTGTTTGGGAAATATTCTGGTTTACATTTCCATTCAACATTTGTTTGGCACAGTCTAATTTTAGTTCAAAGTGAATTGCTAAATATGTAAATGTATTCTTCAACCCAAAAGCTTTTGTATTCAAACTGCAATATATCATCAGCCATAATTTAACAATTCAACAATCAGCCATATTTTAACAATTGTGTCCATCACATTTCAAATATTTTCTATTTCTCATACTCTTGCTGCATGTGTTAACATGAATTTAATGCCAGTTTTATCCAGTGATGCTTTCTCTTCTAAAGCCCTCCTCTTAGGATTAATAAATCATAGGCCATTGGCTAAAATTATTATTTGTTTTATTTTAGTCACCAGCTAGAAATTAAACACCAAAAATATCAATAAGTGTATATGTGGGGAGAAGTGCACCTCTGACATACGCCCTGCTGGTTATGATTATTATTATATTCTAATTAATAATTCATACTAAATACAAGTGACTGGAGTCTTAATTCATATATTAATAATAGATCCCAATAAGAGACTCAACTTGGCGAATCACTTGGCACTGCAGAAACTCAACCCCCTTACTCACATTTAGATAGACATTCTACTGACATATAATTTCTTCCATAGGTGGAACTTCTTACCTAAAGAGTAATTAGATCCATCTTTTATGTTATTTTAAACAAGCCCCCATCCACCTACTATTATCCAAACATATAATTTAAATTGTATGTAAGAAGGATAAATAAGAAACAACAATAAATTTATTATATCAGCAATCAAATCATACACATGAATGTAATTGAAAAAGAACACAGACACTTATACTTCTACTGAGGATAAATATTCAAATAATGTCCACCACCTATTCAGTCTCTATCATAACAATAAAATAGGTTAGTAATCAATAATCAGATTGTGAGTCTATTTCTCATCATGGAAATCAAAGCAGGAGTAAAAGAAGCAATATTTAGTTTTACTTGACCTTCATTATGACTTAAGCTGTCACTGGCATAGTTTTCACAACAATGTCACAAGCTCACATTGCCTGCTTTGGATAATAGGTCTAGCATGCACCTCTAGACATGCTACCCAAACTGTTCCAAGAATTCGGTGTACAATCTCTCCAGACTGGACCCATCTTCTGCCATATGGGTTTGGAATGGAGATTCACATAGCCAATTTCCAGCAACCCTGTTGTCAGCAAGTGTAACAATAGTGTAAGACACATGTATCAATGTACTCAAGTAGAGTGCAGTAGATCATTGCAGTCTGAAGCGAATAACATAAAAACCCAGAAAGGCTTGTTCTTCCCTGGAAAAGTCAGATCAATGGATTCAGGTTTAAAATATTCTACACTCCCATTCTCTTCATAAGCATTCTTAAACTTACATTCCTATAGTAAAATTCATTAGTCCAATTCACAAATGTGGACATAAAATATGACATAATCAAACTCATGAATAACATTTCCACTAGGGACAATGCCACATATTCAATAATGTAATATACAAAGTCTCTCTAATTACAAGTCATGAATATTAGTTCAAAAACATGAAAACATTTCTAACTGCAAAATCATAAAAGTCAGCATACTAAAAATACATGAAATCATCTCTGAGTCAAATGACAAACCATAAATTGATTTCTAAGTCCACTCTTCCTTTATCATTCAAATAGCTCACCAGCTCAGGATCAGCCTTTAATGAGCAGACTTGACCATAGAGAAAAGCAAGTGATAAGAATAAGGGATTTTTCTAAGAGGTCACTTTCTGTTTGACTCTTATTTGTTAGATTTGTTATTGACCAGTATCAGCTCATTGGTCACTTTAACTAGCCAGCACCTAGAACTGGTTAGCTTCACTAGATGAAGCCTGGTTTGCTGACTTCAAGAAACATTGATCATGAAAAATTACAAAATAGAATTCAAGTACTTTTCAAGACCACTCTGTTTTTAAGAGCTTTTCAAGGTTGCTATGGACCCAGTTATTTGTTATATAACAGCTTTGATAAAACACTTTGCTGCTGGTGTCATTTGTTAATTTAACAGCTTTGATAAAACAAGTTGCTTCTGATGCTGAGTTGAACAAATGTTATTTGTTATTTAACAGTTTTAAATAAAACTGCTTCTGATATTGAGTTGCTTAGAAGAGGGTTTTGTGTACACTTGCTCATTGAAACATGATCAGGTTAAATTTATAGCATTTATTTTTCTTTAAATTATGATTATATTCACTAGTATTACTATTTAATAGTAAAGAAAAAGAATATTAAAAATCTCAATTTAGTTTGAATCAGAAAATATAATTATCTATATTCCACTCTACTAGTTTTTAGTCAACCCAGTACTGAATTACTGTTCAAAAATATACTGTGAGTGGGGTTGGAGGGTAAGGGCGCTTCTGGCTTTCATGCAAAATATACTATTGCAATCTGAATCACCTTTCATTGAAATGATGAAATTATAAAAGATTAAATGCATTTGAAATTTAATTTGTTTATTTCTGAAATAAATATCTCTTACATTTCTAATTTTCATTTTTACTTTCAGTGCCACAAAGAGATCACCAGGAGCCAACAATTTCAGTCGACAAGATGGTAGTAACATTCGTCGTTTGAGAAATGCAGATGATGATGATGATGATGAAAATGCAACTTGGAATGGCAATTCAACACAGCAAATGTAGTTTTATTACTTCTGGTATAAGGCATTAGCAAAAGTAATAGTCTTATATTTATTTTTTATATCTTTCGTTAAATTATGACAATATAAAAGTGTTAAATAAAAACAAAAGTTCTAGACTGCAAACAGTTATTATATATAAATGCACAATATGTGCTTACATGTATTCAAGTCATTGAACTGCCCGATTCCTGGAGAAATCGTTTGTTACAAACAAGTTATAAGGTATTATGGTTATTTTGTCATTTTATTGACTGTTTCCATCTTTCAGATATGGATATGTAGTCATTAAAGAAAACTATGTTTGTACATAAAATGTATACTTTGAAATAAAAATTTCAACTTTCAATGTGAGATTGCAAAATAAAGAAAATATGTTGATTTAATCAGCAATTACAAAATATTTCCATTGCTTTCTAGATATTTAGTATATGAAAGTCACAGACCTTGCTTGCTTGCAAAATATAATAAGAATGTTGGTCCATGGCCTTTAAAATTAACCTAGAGTCTTTTGTAAGCACCTGACAGGCATTTGCTCACAAAATTCAGTCAAGGGAATTATTATTGCTTTTATATATTTCTGTGGTTGTGCAGATCCATTTCTGTAGTTACTAAAAAAAAAATTCTGAAGACAGTTTTTTTAAAATCCATCTGCAGAAGAAAAATGTAAAACTTTTATTTTTATTGATTTCATTTGGCACACACAAACTCAATACTGAATCACTGTTCAAAAATATACTGTGTGAATGGGGTTGAGGGGTAGGGCACTTCCAGCTAGTTAATAAATGAGATTAGTACTATATAATAGGCAAGCTCTGGATTAAGTATATGTGATATTTTTAGTATAGCGAATACTTGGACAGATTTTATTTAATTTATTACTTATTAGAATAATAAAATGTAATTATTAAAAATAAGCAATTACATCATTTATATTAAACAATGTAAATAAATATAAGAGCTCAAAAATATATATAATAAACAAGACTTGAATGTTTTACCTGGTGGGTGAGTGGATGGGAATATTTTTTTTTTAATGAAATATAATCTGCATGTATAGGAAGCATATTATTGTTAATCTCATATATTAAAAACAAACAAATAAAGTTTGGAGTTTTTTGTTTAGCATGAGTTTTGCACACAAAAAAAACCCATGATTTTAATATTTCTCACTTGGAAAAAGTAAAAATATAATTACATTTCCTTTTAATAAAAATTAAAATAAAATTATCTACCAACTTTATTCAAATAGTTTTTAGCATGCCATTTTGCACCTGCTTGTCTTCATGAACAAAATTTAAATTATAATTTTTTTTTTTTAAATACATAAATGTATTTATTGGCTTATAAGTTTAAAATATATTAAAATTAAATATTTCAGTTTTGAAAATGAACATTTAAATTAGCACTTCAAAATGGTACACTGAAAACTGTATCAAATTATTGTAATGCTACGTAAAATATTAGTTTCCATTCCATTTTTGTATTTATAACTTTTGTTGTACATTTACAAGCAATAGAAAAAAATAATCCAAAGTTAAATTTTCAAACTAACAAACATTGCCCTAGAATTATGGTATAATAACAGTTCAGATTTTTTCTTAAGAGCATATATAAAATATTTTATTTAGCAGAATAAATACTTTTGTTAATATTTCATAATTTAATATAGTCATGTCAGATTTTTATGCCTAGAAAATCATATCCACAGGTAAAAATTGGTAATTTGCTAACATAACTGTGGCCTAAAACATCAGTAGATTTATGGAATTTGTGTCACATACACCTATGCACATAAATGATCTTTCCTTCAATAAAATATTTTTTGTTTGTGAACAGTACTAATATTTAACCAATGAAATTCAAAACATAAACAAAATGGAGTATGTTTACTATTCTGTGGTTGAGATTCTGTATCAGTGTTCAAGGACCAGTAACTCCATATTCCTATGTTTTTTTGTAGTGGTACTGTAAATTGCAGACAGATTTTTTTAAGCTTTCTTGACATTGCTTCTGGACAGCATCAAGTTTTTTATGTAGAGATGTCATGCCAGACAAATGTCTCTCTTCTTGGTCAGAGTGGTGTTCCTGAAGAACAATTACTGGACATGCCTATTAGAGTACAGTCTTACATTCCACATTCAAACTCCATCACAAATATCTTGAAATGTGAAACATAAAGTTCCATGAATTTGTGTAGCAAAGATGGTGAGTGATAAGGACCAGAAACTCCATATTCCTGGATGTATGTATTGGTTACTAACCATTAAAACTGCTGGAATAGCGCAATACATATTTCAAACATATAATATTTGTCTCTTGAAAGTAAATGCCTCTTATAAATATCTCCTATGGTACCAATGTTGAGTTATATGTATCTTTATATATATAGTATTATTTTTTTTTTGCATCATATATCATGGGGTACATAATATTATAAAGAAGCAATGCTGGCAAAGCCTCCCTTACATGAAAATTTCATGACTGTTTTAAGAAATATTTTGTAATACATATAATGCAAGGGTTAGTATTGCTTCTAAATATTTTGTTATAAAATTTTAAAACAAAAATTTTTATGATACAAACTAATTGTTGTGTTATGAATGAACGATAAGTGCACTTTTATTAATTACAATATACTTTGCTGAACATATGATTCTGGGCTTCTTCGAAAACACAAAAGCTTGTGATGCCAAATGGTGGAAACAGATATGACGAGCAGCATGGCTACTAGTCAAGACAGAAGTGTAACTGTCAGCAACAATGAATCACTGGAGATATCTCAAATCTGTTATAAAAGAGGATTGGCTTCTTGCTATAAAAAATCTATTTTTTTTTTTATTAAAAGAATTTTTAATGATGTGTTTATTATCAGTTTAATGTAATGTGTACATTGAAATTTTGTGGTGAGATACAAATAAATAATAATAATAAAATTACAATTTGTTATGCCAACGCCACCTAGTTAATGGTTATGATTATTATTATTATTTATTAATCATCCATAACTAATTACAAGTGATGAGAATCTTAATTTTATGTGTTATTAATAATTCTCCAGCAAAGACCACTCGTCTCTCTCACTTGGCAGATATGTGGGCGCTGTTAACATTTTCTCTCTTCCACAACATTAAAGACAGACATTTACCATCACACAATATTATACTAATCACATAATACATCTCTACATAAAATGCAAGTATATCAAAAACACAAATGCATGAAATATTTCTACGTTGATTCTCTCTCAATCAGTCATTTAACTCACCATTAAACTAAAGGCTGCCATTCATGACCAGACTTCTTGCCACACCATATTCAAGTGATTAGATAATAGAATTCTCTACAGCAGGTAAACTTTTTATTTCAGTCCATTGACTGGACTCATTCTCATAAATCTTAACCATTGGATAATAAAAACTATTCAACCAGTTGGAACTGGTTTGGATTGCATCAGCAATTTCTAGCATATTCTCAAGTTGTTTACTCCAACTCTGACACAACAAAAAAATACCATCATAAGGAGTGCCCAAAGTCATGTCACTTTGACAGTTTAACAATTAAGTCTAGAAATAGGGATGTGCAAATTTACTCCATCATGCAAGTTAATAAAATACATAAATAATGCATTTTTTTTAAAAGTTACTGCTAATAAAAATAATAAAATTTAGAACAGTAAAAAATTAATAAATAAAATTATTATGCACAACTTTTAATTATAAAATGTATGTCAATATAATTAAAACTACATAAAGAGTATACATAGAAATTATTTCTTTTTTCATTATTCATGAAAAAAAATTGATTGGCTTCAGTCCTAAGATGCTATCAGTAAATGCTTATGTTTCTTGTTATAATCTCTCAAGATAATAAAAATGCATCTGACTTTTACTTGGCTTTAAAGCTACATAGAAATAATAAAATTAATATGCACAACCAGTATCTGTAGTTTATATTTTAATAACAAATCCATATATGGTACTCAATATAATATTAATTCTAAATAAGAAGAAATAATAATTCCAATACTTTCACTGTAATTTTTTTTTAAATCAGTGAGCAGTTTTAAAATGCTTCACCTGAATACCAAATATTATTTAAACTTATGAAAATTATTCACCAGAAACTTATTTGAGATGAATACCATAACTTTACACACAATGAATACAGTATGGTTAGGTGTCACATTTACTTTTCTAATCTTTAAGAGTGTGAATCAGAAATATAGAAATAATCTGTCCTACCAATAGTATTAAAAAAGACTTCTATATGATTGTAGATTGCTATCCAGTTAAATTTGTTAACTACATTTTAACTTATATAAAAGACGTGTTATCTGTGCATGCGCACGTTAGTTCACGTTGCTGGATGAGCTTTGGGACAAACATAAATGATCGTTTTGATGAAGCAATAAAAAATGCCGGCCTATAGATCTATTATTGGATCCAAAACTATATATATATACTTGATCATCTTCACCTCACAGCATTCTTCATAAATATATTGGGGGAGGGGGGGCTGCTTTGTTTAACAACGTTGTACATTTCGAAGACTTCGGTCACTTGGCATTAGGCTTCAGGCTTGTCTTCTGAAAGATAAAAACCACTCTAAAGAAATGATAACATGCGAGGGCAGAACTCTATATTTAGAATTTCTTCAAGATCACGTGATTCGCGTGTTTTTGAGAACAAACCCGGCTAGAATGGCTGGTTTCTTTCAACTTTTTTAATAGGGGTACAGATGTTTTATAAGTGAGATTTATTCGATTGTTTGTTTTTAATTGATTACAGGATTTAACATCAAATGGATTGATAAGGATTTAGACGACAATATAGTGAGTTTATAATAAGTACGCAACATAATGGTCCTCTCTCTCAGACATTTTACAGTAGCGTAATTTTTAACTGCTCCATAACAGGGCTCAAATTTCAAAGTCACATAGTGCTGATTTAGCGTTTTCAAAAACAGGGGGCATAATTCTTATCTTTACTTTGTAATACTATTCATGTATACGTTTTAACGTTTTGTTATACAGTCGTACTCTTATTATTATTTAAACTTAGAATAATGAGGATTCGGTTAAAAACTAGGGCAATACTTATATATGTAAGTGTTGTCTGCTTTGTGTCGGTATTTTTTGGACTCTACCTCTTACTTACACCATCACCTCAACATTTGTCGGTAGGTTAGCGAAATTGTAAACGTGTAAATTGCAAGACAGTAATGTACTAGCTGTTATTTAACAATATTTTCAGCTGATTTTACAACTTTACATTATTTCATCACTTAATGTAATATGATTTTCACTGTCGAAATAATTGGCTATTACATTATTAGATATAATAGTAATAGTTTCTAATACTGTTATTAACAAACATAGCAAGTAATAGCATACATCTGATATGAACTTTCAATTTGTTTCTTGTGAAATAGTCTAGAACTACTAGAAAACAACTGAAGTGAACTGCCCGATGCTCTACTGACCATCAGTTCAGTTTAAATCACAACAGTATTAAAGCCCACATATAACAGATCAATAGAACTCACCATTTGGCAGTGAAAGTGGTGATTGATACAATGATAGTATCAAAAACAAATTAATTGAAAAGTTAATTATATTTCCTAAAATGTAGTACAGTAATGTAAATCATCTTGCATGGTCACGCATGATCCTACCGGTACTTAAAATACTATATTCTCTTCTGCAGGAATGCAATAACAGCAAAATTTGTTAACACTATATAACAGCTGTCATAATTTCTAGAATATCTTGACAGCAGACAGTATTTCACCATCTATTTTGTCATTTGAGAATGCCCTGAACCAAATCACTTTGTAGTGTCAGTATTCATTTGACTTATTTTAACAAGAGAAATTCATTAACTGTAGCTATTGCCAAAGACAATATTGACATCTACTTCTTGAGACATCACATGATAACTACGGGCTGTATGGTCAAAACTTTGACAAGCATTTTCATTGGTTACATAGAATATATTTGTGGAATTCCTTTTCTTTCAAATATCAAGGCGTAATCTGATCTTAATCATAAATCACAGTAATCATAAAATTATATTAAAATTGTTTGCATTGGGGGGAGGCTGCATAAATCAGTATGCATGTACTAAACATATACAATGCTTCTTTTCACTGTTTTAATTTAATCAGAAATTAGATTTTACAATCAAGCACAAGCTTAAACTTATTTTTTATGTCATTTACTATGCAATGATTAAAAAACCTTGCACCATTTATTGACTGTTATGTCTTTTGCATGAGCAAGGAACATCTTACATCATATTCACTCTTAAGTGCAATTATTTTCATTCATTCATTATCAAAACATCAGCTTCTGATTTTGTCTTTGATGTCAGTTTGATCATTGGTATTGACCCTTGAAAGTATACACCAGTCATCTCTTACTGACCTTTGAAAAGGATACTCCAGTTAGCTCTTACTGACCTTTGAAAACTTTACACCAGTCATCTCTTACTGACCTTTAAAAGCACACACCAATCAGCTCTTAGTCTTACTGTCCAGAAAGAGTTTTAAACATGAATTAACTCTTACTAACTTGAAAGCTTAACTTGAATCAACCCCTACTAATTACAGAAAGCACAATACAAATCAACTCTACTGACTATGGAAAGTATGCATAAATTAAATCTTATTGACCAGGGAAAGCATACACAAATCAACTCTTCCCAACCACAGAAAGTTTAAATACAAATCAACTCTTCCCAACCAAAGAAAGTTTAAATACAAATCAACTCTTCCCAACCACAGAAAGTTTAAATACAAATCAACTCTTCCCAACCACAGAAAGTTTAAATACAAATCAACTCTTCCCAACCACAGAAAGTTTAAATACAAATCAACTCTTCCCAACTACAGAAAGTTTAAATACAAATCAACTCTTCCCAACCACAGAAATTTTAAAATACAAATCAACTCTTATTGACCACTGAAAGCTTAACACCAAATCAGTAAAATTTGACATGTAAGTTTGTAGCTCCTTACTCTCCAAGGTGGTGCTGAGGGTTTTCATGAACTGCTTATGAGAATAATTTGCATAAAACTATAATTGTATATTTTAGCAGTACTTTAAAGATTACATTTCATTTTAATCCACTACAACATTTAACTTTGGAAACTGATCATTGTGATTTTTTAAGGATTTTTTAGCAATATAGATAAATAACATAAAGTAGTACTAGAATTGTATTTTGCTAACTGCTGTTTAGCAATATAAGCAAGTATTGCTTTAAACTAATATTAAAATTGTATTGTGTTAACTTCTGTTTAGTAAATTATAATACATATACATATTATTGTTATAAACTGGTATTAAAATTGCATTGTGTTAAGATGTTCACAATTTATAAGTCCAAGGAACTGTTCGGTCTTGATACACATACACACACACAGTCCTTAAATAAAAGGAGAACTATTCAGTCTTGATACTTATACACACACAGTCCTTAAATAAAAGGAGAACTGTTCAGTCTTGATACATATACACACACAGTCCTTAAATAAAAGGAGAATTGTTCAGTCTTGATACACATACACACACACAGTCCTTAAATGAAAGGAGAACATTGTTCATCAGTCACTTTGAAAATCTGTTTTCATTTAAAATAGAACAATATTTCACTGTTCACTCTCACTCTAATGGTAAAAAATAAACACACAAATACACACACACACATGCAAGTGCACACAAATGTATATACTAAAAATAAAATAATGATTAACTTGTACACTAAAGTACATTTTAAAAAAAACCCAGTTATTACAAATCTAGTTAAAACCACTAGATTTTGCCTCTGCACTTCCAAATTTGCATCAAACATGGGCACACTATCTTACACTTCTGTCACAGGATAAATGTTCATCTGTATTGATGAACAAATCACAGTTTTAGAGAAACAGTAAATAGCTTTTTAGCAAGAAAGCTTCTCAGCAAGCATTCAAGCAAGAACAAAGTTCTAAACACTTTATTTCCCACAATGTGTACCTCTCCTGTCAAACAAGAGTTAGAATACATGAATGTATACACTAAAATTTTTCAAGTAAATGTATAAACTTTTTTGTAAATTAATCCAAATTCATTTGTATATTGTTCAGATACTTACTAATCAAATAGCTTATATGTGCGTTTTTTCACAAATCAATTTCTTAAGTATGGAAGCATTAGGATACTTGTGGGTTTAAATTATTAGTTAAAATTACTAAGCTAAATTTTGGAGTACATTGGGTCTTTTTGTTGGTGATTTACTAAATTCTATTATGGCACACCTCCCATGTGACTTTGGTCCCCTTTCTCATTTTGCTAAAGGAGTAATCATTCTTTAACCTGACCTTTGTCTTCTGATCCCCAAAATACCTATCTCCCTAACAAAGTTAAACAGTTGCATCTTCACTAGTCTGACCACTTCTTTCACCCTCATACCTAACATGCCTAAGAATCATTTGTGACATCAGCACGTGTTCATAGCATAGCATCCCATTTCTTAAACGGGGTTAAGTTGTAACTTAAAGTTGTGAACTGGCTTGACCTTCCCCATTCATACTATGATCTGTGTTGCTCTATCTGTGTAACAGTAATCCTAACAGAAACAGTCTATATTAAGCTCATCCAAGATTTCTGGGTTACCATTATAAAAATAAAATTTTTAAATATATTTACATGACTTTGCAGTTATGAATATTAATTATTATACACATTAACAATTGTGAAATAATAATATTTTTTTATTTTCTTAATGTCATATGTACTAATAGTGTACTTATAACAATTTGTTGTTGGAGTTTGATAATTTTATTATTAAACAGAGAGACCAAGCAAAACAAAGCATGTTCATGATGCTTCACGTTAGTTATGTTTTTACTTTAATAATTTCTCCATTTTATTAATTTTAGTTAAAATGTGAAATACTACCCTTAGTAAAATCATATCTTCATTGTATATCCTTATCTAACTTTATTTAAAACACTATCATTTGGACTATACTCTTATCCTGTTGAAATTTAATTTAAAACACTGCAATTTAGACTATATTCTTATTCATGTTAAAAATTTAATTTAAAATACTGCCATTTTATGCCCAGAGTAAAAAAAGCATAGAGAAAGCTGCAAAAGACAGGTGGTCACAAACAGGACAGGAACATAAACCAGGTAATTTTTTATTTCTAAAATGATCCAATAAATGTGCTATTTCTTGTATTGGTGAAGCCAGAATCTTTTGTGTCAATTTAAAAAAAAAAAGCTATATTTTTAATTAATTATTATTGAATATATATATTTATAAACAATAAGAGTAATCCATTGTCAACATATGGATTGATTTTTTTTTTAAAGGCAAAACAGTATGTCTAAAATTCTAAAGTATATGGATTAAAGAGATTTTGTTAATCATGTCCTTTGTTCAATCATTAGATATTCTATTAGTTTTATAAATACAAAGAAAAAGTACAGTCACATAAACATGAAATACAGTGGTGTAAAGAATAAGATTAAAACAATATCATAATTATTATTATCTAATTTATTGCAAAGCAACAAGACTACTTACAGACAGTACCATACATCTCATACCAAGTAAAATTTACAAAGAGTAAACCTTTCTCATACATCTCTTATTTTATTTATCTAAATTTGTAAATGGGGAAAGAAAAAAAGAACTTTAACACCACACATACTCAAACTACCAAGTAATTTTACAAAATTTACAAATATCAAGCCTTTCTAAACTACATCAGTTAGTTTATTTATCTAAATATCCCACCTTTGCCCATTTTATAAAAGTGGGGGAAAAAATCAAACTTTTATACCACAGGACATAAAAGAAGTTAGATTTATAAAATATTTATGATAATATTAAATAACTGTGAGTACACAAAAACAAGGTAGATTTGAAAATTTGTTACAATGTAATTTAAATTGTTATGGTTATTTCACCAATCAGTGTACTCCACAGTCTTGTTCACATACTTGAATTTCTTAGTTTAACAAAACTTTAGTTGTCAAGGGATTGCTATTTTTGCAGTAAACCTTCTATATTCACAATTCCAGTATTCATGTTTTTGCTTTCTGTTTATTTATATTATTCATGTTGCAATATAAAATTATTTTTGTATCAGTTAACAACACTTTTAGTTAAAACTATGACAGATTATTGGAAGCTTATTTAGCTCATTGATTCAGTGTCAGAAGAAAACATTTTAAGTTAAAACTAATAAAGGTTGTTACAAGATTATTTAATTCATTGGTTCCATGTCAATTGAAAACATTTTAAGATAAAGCTGTGACAGGTTATTACAAGATTATTTAATTCATTGGTTCTATGTCAATGCTTATGTATATACCTGTTCAAAACAAACCATGTGCCTTTTCATTGCAGTTTTATTCTCTTCTACTTATATATGGTACCTGTTCAAAACAAACCATGTGCCTTTTCATTGCAGTTTTATTCTCTTCTACTTATATATGGTACCTGTTCAAAACAAACCATGTGCCTTTTCATTGCAGTTTTATTCTCTTCTTCTTATATATGGTACCTGTTCAAAACAAACAACATTTAAAACATGTCCCTTTTCACTGCAGTTTGTTTCTCGTCTGCTTTTGTACAGTACCTGTTCAAAACAAACAACATTTAAAGTGTCCCTTTTCATTGCAGTTTGTTTCTCGTCTGCTTTTGTACAGTAGCTGTTCCATACAAACCACATTTGGAGACTTATGCCATTTTATAGCAGTTTGATTTTCTTTTGCTTATGTACAAAACCTTCAGAAATTAGACCATGATAGAGAAGGAATATGAAAGAGATTTATACAAAGATGTTTTTCTAAATTTATTATTGAATAAAGATCACTTAAGTAGTATATTTCAACCTAGCAATTTTAATTAGTTAGGTCATTAAATGATCATTAATTAAGCTTGTCTAGGGGATCGGAAATCCACTTTCATTTTCTAATACCCACCCTTCAGTATACTAATTGTGTATTACACAGATATAATTGAAGAGTACATATTTACCACATATGTAAACAAAATACATAAACAGCATTTAGTATATAGAAACATATTTCTTTTTGTAATTGACTGTATTAAGTGTTTAATAACACTTGTAACAAGTATATCACACACCACTCACTCAACAATATTCTTTACCTGACAATCAATATTCATTTAACTAAACATAAATTAACAGCCAGAAGGGACAAACATAATTATATAAAACAATGCATATAAAATGTATTTGTGTTTTGGATAGCATCATAAGCTGACTGTCATTTATACATGTGTTTCTAATGATTGTCAAATATATATGTTGCTGACTATATCTAACTCTAAGACCCTTGCATGTATGTCTACAAATGTGACTAAATGGAAAATTCATTGAAAATGTTTGGTTCTGCTGTTGATATTTTATAAAGTGATTCTTATAGTGTGTTTGTCTTGTTTAAAGTATTGTTTGTAAAATATTTAAAAACAATAACGCCAACATTGTCTTTCCTCTATTAGTCTATATTTTATTTATTTTTTTTGGTAGCTCTTCATCAGGAAAACCAAATTTCAGCATTCATTTTGAAAAGAATGCAAGTAAGTTTCCTTTTTCCTTTTAATTTTTTCAAACTCATAATTTTTTTAGTTCTTAAAAAATGTATAAAGGTCAATTATGAAAGAACTTTCACAATCAAGTTGTTGTGTAACTGCATGATATAAGTGGCAATTTGCACTTTATTGCATTAACAAAAATTATATTAACAAGTTTCCAGTTATATCATATATATGAAATAGCTTGATAATTAATTTTTGCATACAGATTTTCGTATTTTCTGATGTTCATTCTTTTTTTTTTTTTTACTGAATAGGCACAAGGTCTTACATTTCTCACAATGAGTAATAAATATTTTACACACACACACACACACACACACACACACACACACACATGCATAAATAATATTTTAATATCACCTTCAAACAATCATGTAGAAAGCTTATATGCATTGACATATGTTGAAAAAATATCTGGAAATTTCAAGTCTTCCTGACAAAACATACAACAAAATGTATTACTGTCAGAAACTTTGGAGTAAAAATACCTTATATCTTTTTAATTCAGACATTAAATATAATAATTTAGCTATGATAACTTTTGAAGTTTCTCTCTCAGTACTTCTTAATCAGATCTTATATATTTAAATACAGGATTTGTCTTATATGTTTAAATTCAGAGTTGTAAATTATGGTGTCATTTCAGGATGAAATGTTAGCAGATTCTAAGATTTATTTGCCCTCTAAAAGCCAGCTGCAGAATATGACATGGGAAGATTTGTCAAACTTGTATCACAGGTAAGCATGGAGAAGGAAATGTTACTAATTAATATCTTCAACCACAGGTGTAGATAGTCATAATTTGTGACTTGTAACACAAGATTACAAGAGCTGTTCGATGGTCAGGCAGGTGAATCCAAATGATCAAGTAAAAGTGTATAAAATGAGTATCTAGTCAGTTCAGTTTTAAAAGAATGAATATATTTAGTCAATAGTAAATCATGTACCGTATATACTCGAGTATAAGTCGAGATTTTTTTTCTAAATTTCGAGGCCAAAATCAGGGGGTTGTCTTATACTCGCATAACTGATTTTTAAATTTTCAGTAACACGATAAATGTAATATTTTCGCTCAAAATACTGGTAGGTTTCCATAGTATGGATGAACAGTTCAAAGCAAACACCTACCTTTCGGTTACAGTACTGATCGATAGTTGAACAATAATTACCGTAATAAAAGTTGCACTACCTACCGGTATATCTACCATTACTTTACAGCTTTTGATAAAATATTTTTTTACTGATTTCAAAATGTCCGCGATTTCCTCTGTATTTTGGGCTAAGCATACGATCGCCTTGCATTTTCACCAATATTATTGTCGGATCATAAAAATCTTCCCGGAAATCTCTTGAGCACAATTTTTTTCGGATTATCAATTTACCGGTAATTAATGTACCATAATAATGTCCATATTTTACTATAACCGGTACCGGAAACGTTCATTAGTAACAATTGCCCCGTGCTAAGTAAATCATGGAGAATTTGAGAAATCAAAAAAGAAAAAGGCTGACAGGGCATGAGTTTACCGTAGCGATCGTCAAAGAAATACGGTGTTAAAATTCCACTTTTTAAGGCTCAAATTGGGGGGGTCGTCTTATACTCGAGATCAACTTATACTCGAGTATATACGGTATTCCTTTATGGCTTGAACTGTTCCACTGGACCAAATTTCAAAATTTAAAATTATAATTTGACTAATAAATGCAATAAAAACAAAATATTTATAGACTTAATCTTAGTCATAGTTTGAATCATTTAGCTGTGTTAAATAGAAAATCTTTTAAAAATTCACTTTGGCACTACATTTAGTTAATTATTGGCAGAATAGTTTTTAAAATACACCAAGCAAGCTAGTAAACTGAAACAGCATTCTAAATGCAGCATGGAATTAAGCAATACAACTCTACAATTAAAAAAGCACTCTAAATCAAGCATGGAATTAAAACATCTTGTGCTGCGTTTATTGTGCAAGGATGAAAGATAGAAATCCAGTGCCACAGATTTCTGGCAGTGTCCTTAACCATATTTAATTTTTAAAAATCATTTCTTGGGTGTGTGAATGGGTATGGTGTCTCTGATTGTTTAATGTGTGACAATATTCATATTTTAATAATTATTTCTCCACATTCAATTGATCTGCTCATACAATCATACACCATAGCCACAACAGGGTCTTTGTCCTTCGCAGTCTGGAGTGACTAAGTCAAGCCCTGGGGTATGTCACTAATTACCTCCTTCCCCAAGTGTTACTTGTCCACTGGCCCTAGCTGAACTATCTCATCTGTCTAAGAGTTGTTATCTTCGCCCTCACATTACCTCCCAATTCGATGATGGGCCTATCCTAAGAAATGTGTTTTTAGACCGTCTTTGTCGTCGTTATTATGTCATTGGCAGAGCCCCCATCGTCATCTACACAATAACAAGAGTGGATAGGTAAAATAATAACAATTTATTAAAAGAAAAGAAAACAATAATAAATCATTTTTCAAATAGAATAACAATTGAATTAAACTCAAGGCGAGATGTTATAGATTCACAGATCTCTCAAAAGCTTATCACACTAAACTTTAAATTAGGAATATTAATCGTGTTAATTCCCTAGAACAATTAGTAGGATATTATACAATCAGAAATGGATAGTTTCAGTACATTGCCTAAAACAATTACTAGGACTTCAAGTAATCAAGAAAATATATCTACGTTACAATCACTATAAAATAGACTATAGAGAAAGGATCAGAATCAGAAATTACAATAATCAAGGAACATTACCAACATATGACACAAGCATAAATATGTATTCACCTGATGTATTTTGTAGTCGCTGTCTTCTGTCTATGTCCTGGCATAGTCGGCTGGTGAACAATGCTGGCTACAGATTAGCAAACCTGGAATAGTCTTTCACTTCACTCTTTGCTGGAATGTTCGAATAGTACCTTTCTGTCAGGAACTTGGTTAACACATACACAGTTGTTGTATTTCACTTTGCTAACTAAGGAGTCCTGGGTTACAGTTCAGATTCAAAGGAATTCTTACACAAAAATCAGCTGTTAATTTTGTTGCACTTAATGCATAAGTCACTCATTAACTCTGTTGGTAGGTCCGTTTCATCAGCTTCCCCACTTGGCAGACAACACCTTGTTACTCATGAGTTTCGCGTACCAATACTCATCTCCTAAATAGCATTCTCAGGTCCGGAAACACCTTCCTTTCATAGACCTTCTTGTCTGCGTCACGCGTAACACCACGTGGCGATGTCTCTCCTTTTCCAAGTAGTTCTGGCTCAATGAAATGTACTGCTTGCCTTCCCTTTCCATTGTCTTCTTGACCAACTGGGATTTCTCACAGCAGCCTGACGGTACTCAAGTGACAATGCCCTTAGACCAAGGTTAATCAGGGCCTAGGCCTCTTAAGTTGAAGATAAAGCTGAAGCTCTCAGTATAGATGGACTGTATGACTGGAGATGGAATTTGTAAATGGAACTTTGACTGGTGGAACCTTTGACTTCCGAAGCTGTGAAATATACAAGTGTTTGCGTACATCAGCTCATGTTTTACTAAGTGTTAAGTCTGTAATTTTATTCTTGGTTCTCATTTGAATTTCTTTATAAGCATTTAATCAATTCTTTCTTACACCAAGAATAATATTACAAAAGTTTCAAGTCATTTTAAAATACAAACATTTGCAAGAAAAAATACAACTCGAAATTTGCAATAAGTAGATTTTGCGAATCATTATTTACAAAATATATTTACCATTTCAGATATTCCTATTTTGCCTCTTTCTCTGCAGGAAGTATTATGGGACTGTGAAAAATTTCATAGTGAAATTAATTTTCGCTCGGTGTGGTATTTAAGCAGTTTGGTTTTTTTGTTGGGGTTTGAGTACCTTCTTACCCTCGGGCGTAACTTATCCCTTTGTCTTGGTCTTTTGTTGAATAGTCACAGTTGGCTGACTGTGTTCTAAGGATCGGCATTCCTAGCGTAGTCTAGTCTCTTGGAATGTGACCACAAGAGTGCCAGGTATCGCTGTCTCTCCTGTGATGTGTGGGTGGTTACATCATCAGAGCGCTCTTACAGTGAGCGTCGATATAACATGCAGACCACATCTATTCAATTTACGCTCTTTGTTCTTCTGTTTCCCAGACTGGACCAAAGTCGGCTGTCCAAAACGGCTTATGAGGATTACACAGCACAATTTAGAATTTATATTTAAATTAGGTTAATGTAGTAATCTGCATTTTTGGCTTTACAGGGTGTATAGTTTTCATCCTGTTCTGGCAAGGGAGGTTATTATGTATTTGATATAAATGTCATAATTTAATATTGAATCATGATTTGTTAATTTAATGAATTATTAAGTTTTATTTGAAATGTTTAAGACTTCAGAATTGTTAGAATAAATAGGACAGCTAAACTTAGACATTATTTTTAAAAAGAATATGCACTGACTGTCTTGTGCCTGAGGTATTAGGTAGGGTGTAAAGTGTGTTGCATGAACAACATGTGTGATGCTCAGGATGAATCTGCTCAGACCATAACAACAGAGTTTAATTTTTAGTTGGTACATATATACACACTTTTAACGCATCAAACAAAGTTGTAATTCTAGCCACCAGAGGGCATTAAGATGGAAATTGTATGAAGTTTGCTTTGGACTAAAGACAACAAGAGACCAGGGAAGTTTGGGGTTGCACTATGTGAGTCACAGGGCTTGTATGGCATCATCTTTTCTCTTTATACTGGGGCTTCATTCTGATACCCATTTATAGTTGATTTGGAAATCAACTGGGTATTTTTTTTAAAGTGTACAGGGTGGCCCAAAAGTAGGTTTACAGTTATTAAACTACCTTTTATATGGTTGAAGTTACTTGCTTAGTAATACCAACATAAAACATTCCTCAGAGTATAAATCTAACTTAAATAAACAGCTTTTTCCTTGCTAATGAATTTCCCGCTGTTCTAGTGTCGAATTTTCCACACAAAAAATAAATAGTCTACGTGATAACTGTAAACCTACTTTTGGGCCACTCTGTAGTTGACTGAAAGAGTGTCAAAGGCTGGAAGCAAACCAGAACAACAACATGACTAGAGACCAGGATTTTTCACTGACATTATGTGAGCTACAGGTTGTGTGACATTCTCTTTTTTATGATGCTATGTCAATACCTGTCTCTAGCTGATTTGGAAATCAACTGGAAATTTTAACTCTTTGTAGCTGACTGAAGAAGAGAATGTCTCACTTCCTCAGCAAGATTGTTTTAGACTAATTAGCCATTGCTGTGAACTATCAAGAAGATCAAATCAAACACCCAGTGTGAACTTCTTGGTATCTTTGACTTCAGCAATGATTCCTGACTGGACCAATACACAGAATTTCGGTAAAGGGTAATACCAGGTCTGATGACACTTCACTGATGGCAGAGCGCGACATCAAGCTGTCACTGATGTGAGCAGAGTAGAATGGAAAGCCACCAGCCTCCAATGGACTAGCCCATTCATGGGTAGTTGTTTTGTTTTGAGATTATGCCAGGAGCTGATCTGGCACTAGGAAAAGTGTCATATGCTGGAAGGAGACTCATTCATAAGTACTTTCAGAGAGGGACGGGAGACAGCAGATGACATAACACAGTGATGTATATTTAACAGTTGAACATGTGCTCACAACACACACATATTTGACCCACTTTCTTTATTTTCTGCCCAGGAGCGTTACATAATGCTAGAGCTGCATGTGTTGTTCATACATCTGACCAATATTTGTTTTGAATCAACACAACACCCCAAGGACACTCAACTTTTTGAAGGATGCCCAGAAACTTCATTAGTATAAAAAACTTAGTTAAAAACCTCATGCATATAAAATAGTTTAAATAAAAGTGGACAGGATTATATTAGGCTAGAACCATAGAATTTAAATTTAAAATTTAGATTTAAATCTTTAATTACTTTTCAAATTAGTATATGACAGAATAAGGTAGCTTAGGGAATCTAATTTTGACTTTCTGAATAACTTTGTTTATGCTTAAGATAAATTCTTCTGCTATTTTCTTGATAGTGGTGGTTACCATGAAAATTATTAGAGTCTGTTATTTTCATGATTTCAATAGGAGACTCTTGCTCAAAATGTTTGTTATATGAATGAGTTTGAATAAATTCAATTAATATTTTCCATTTCCCAACCATTGTAACATGAAAATTCAAAACATTTTATAGGTACTCTATCCTAAAACAACTCTAGTGTATTTTGTATTGTGTACCAATAAAACATTTTGAATTTTCATGTTCCATTCATTTCTATTTTTTTAGCATTTTGCAGTCATGATATTTATATTGCTAACATTTTCTAGCCTGAGAATTGAGATGATGCATATACTGTCTATAAAAGACAGGCTTATAAGTATTCTCCAAACAAAAGACATTTGGTTGGAATGAATGCTTAATTGGTTTTTGAGTTACATATGCTGTGGGCAGGTGCTCTTAGTGTTGAGGACACTGTAAAGCAGTCTGCAAAACTTATTTTTTTTATAATATATTTTAATATGTCAGTATTACAGAATGTTGCAGGTTCACCACACAAGTGCAAGTTTGTAATTTTATGTACAAAACATGTTTACATATATAATATATAAATGATATCAATAATATTATGACTATTTTACTTACAAAACAGATTTACATATCAGTGTGTATATAATGTATAATTAATTTTGTAGGTATACCACTCAAGTACAAGTTGTTTGTAATTCCATTGAACGCCTGGGACGAGTTACAGATGGTGGGTGGGAAGTGTGTGAAGACCCTTCTTACAGACCTTCTGTTCCATGCCTCGTATACTCATTTGGGTATGTAGACTTGATAAGATTTTCAGTCTGTCTGTTTTCTGAAATCTTCCTGCAGGCATCAACCTTGGTCTGCCTGTAGAGTAAGCAAAGTCAAAATCTAACAAGAGTATTGCTGTCATAAGTCAGACATATTCTTTAAAGCAGCAATAATGTCATATCCGTAATGACCTGATGCTACTCTTTATTTTTACCTAAAATCTATCAAAATTGTGATCTGGGGTTCAAACTTCATGATTAAAGGTTTAAGCAATGTAGCCCTTGGTATGAGTTGAGTCTGATAATAATATTGGAATTTTCAATAAAGAATTTTAATGTAGTTAACTATTTGGGATTTTATATGTTGAATAACTTTGAATTATGTCTAGACATTATACTGCAATTGTAAGACAGATTCCAGGAATAATATAAACTTTTGTTTAATATCTGCCCATGTAACTTTAAGAATGTAATGGTCTTTTATTCTTCATAACTTGAATAAAGATGTTGAAGATGTTCTTTGTGCAGAGTTGGAGATGATTTTAGTTTTGATGATGCTGTCGCCAGACGATACCACTGTGAAGTGCATTCATTTGACCCAAGGTAAAATCCATTTTTCTGTTTTTCTTTCCAGTTAAAAACATACTTAAATACTTAGATTACTAGAAAGGTAATTTTTAAAAAAATTATGTGCATCTTATTTTGTTATTGACAGTTATGCCATGTTTTTTTGCCATGTTATTGATACTTAGATACCACCAAGCTTTATTATGGAACTGTCCTTATAAGTTAAAGATTTAACTTTTCCCTTTCACTAATTTTCATTTTTGGTTATCATTTCTGCTGTAAATTTTATTAACAATATTTGATAATATCTGTCAGACAATGATCACACATTGATCCTAGATCGTTTTTCCCCACTGGTTTATTAACGGAAATAAAGATCGTTTCTGTACAGACGGCAATGCGTTCGAGATCGTCATGGACATGAGCGAGAGTCGACAAGTATAGGCCTTCTAAACAGTCGTTATTTATCATTTCTGCTGTAAATTTTATTAACAATATTTGATAATATCTGTCAAACAATGATCACACATTGAACCTAGATCGTTTTTCCCCACTGGTTTATTAACTAAGTTATGATGGATCACAAATGACAGCCATTTAAATTAATTAATCATAACGGGTAGCACCAGTAGCAACTGCCTCAAATACGCATTAATTATTTAGTTTTTGTGAGGCTATACCCCATCATTGTATCTTTTAAGAGTTGGTAATAGGTTAAATTATTGTTAGGGTTCATTTTACTTGTAAAAATTGGCCAAGACTTTGAGGGACCATGTTTCAGAATACATAATACTATTGTTTTTATTTCAACTTGCCACTAGGTTTCAATTAGCCCTATACACTTATTTTTAAATAATCATACATTTTAAAACATAAGACATCATTAAGTGCATTTTAACTACAAATGTCAGCTAATTTTAAGTTGTTATTTCATTATAATTACTTAAACAAGTCAAATGGAACTCAAATTAAGCAAAAATGCATTAATATGGTTCATTTTCAGTGTTGGCTCAAAGTGCCATTGCTCAATTTGTGTTTTTTCTCATTTTTGAGAATCATAACTCAAAAATTAAGAAAGCTATTGCCTCAGAATAAATCAGGCTTCATGTTAGCATTGGATACATGAGGTATGCAAAAATTTAGCTCTGTCAGATAGTCAGTTTTACTTTAGGGTGATGCAAAAATGGTAAATTGTAAAATATGTGTATAAAGCATTTTTTCCCCATTTTTGAAAATTGCGTTAAAAAAAAAGTAAGAAAGATTATGCAACCATTTTTTGTAAACTGACTTCTTTCACCATGATTGTTATATGGTGTAAATTTCATTCATTTCCAAAAACTTTGAAAAAATAGCTGGTTCTACCTACATGTTATTATTAATGACAAATATATATTACATACAAATTGATGCACTATAAGATGAACTTTTGCCTTTCACTAATTTTTATTTTGGGTACCATGTTATTATTAATAATAAATATATAAATATATATTACAATACAAATTGATGTACTACAAGATGAACTTCACTAGTTTTCATTTTTGGTGCCAGGTTATTATTAATAATAAATATATATTAGTATTATTATATACAAATTGATGTATTACAAGATGAACTTCACTAGTTTTCATTTTTGGTGCCAGGTTATTATTAATAATAAATATATATTAGTATTATTATATACAAATTGATGTACTACAAGATGAACTTCTAATAAATGTTTGAGTGCTGACATTTTATTAGCTGTTTTACAAGGTAAACTTTTAATAAATATTTGAGTACTGACATTTTATTAGCTGTATGAGACAGATCTTGTAGTGTTTTATAGATATATGTGTTCATTTTAGCTGACATTGTTGGTTTGAAGTTAGCACCCGCCTTACTAAAACATACTTTTTGGTGAAGTGCATAAGTTCTTTAACACACTAGAACACCCACCTTACTAAAACATACTTTTTGGTGAAGTGCATAAGTTCTTTAACACGCTAGAACACCCACCTTACTAAAACATACTTTTTGGTGAAGTGCATAAGTTCTTTAACACACTAGAACACCCACCTTACTAAAACATACTTTTTGGTGAAGTGCATAAGTTCTTTAACACACTAGAACACCCACCTTACTAAAACATACTTTTTGGTGAAGTGCATAAGTTCTATAATACACTTGTACACCCATCTTACTAAATCATACTTTTTGGTGAAATGCATAACCTATCTGTAAGAGCACTTAAATAAAAAATAACTGTAAATAATTTAGCATTATTGTTGTAATCAATAAATTCAAAAAACATTATATGATGAGGGGGTTAATAAATTAATCATTCACATAATGATTCCCTATAACCTTGCACATAAAGGATTTTATAACTATGGACGAGAAATCTCTGTCAAGCTTCAATACACCTTTAATGAACAATAACATTACTCAAACTGAGTGATAGGGATTCAAACTACCATTGTCAATTTATAAACAATGATGCTAAGAGTACTTGATGTGATACTGATAGGCTGGCTTCATTTTCCCTTCTGCACACAAACATGAACACACACATGACCTGTGTTCAGTTAAAGTGACACCTATAGGAGTTGAACATCTATCAGTCATTACCAGAGCAATACCACCTTTCATATCATTATAGCTATTAAAAATAGACCACATGAAGAACAAATGTTTTATTTAATTAATTAGAAAAGATAAATTAATAAAAACAATTGCACCATTTTGGTTTATATTGTCACACTTTGCACTTTCTGCATTAAGAGACATAATTATGGACACCCAAAACACAAATAATTTTTTAATGCAGTAATCAAAGACAAATGGCTACCCTATACACAACAAGTAATTTTTTAATGAAGCAGACCTCTTTAGCATTATGGTTTTGACATAGTTTCTACAACAAACTCTTTTAAACCACATCTCTACTGTCCCATCCACCATAGAAAAAATAGTTTATTATCTCCTGAAAGTGGTCATTTGAAATTGTATTATGACTCTTAGTAACTAGTAACTTATAACTGTAAAAAGTATGGTATACAAATACTGGCATGATAACTGTAAAAAGTATGATATACAAATACTGGCATGATAACTGTAAAAAGTATGGTATACAAATACTAGCATGATAACTGTAAAAAGTATGGTATACAAATACTGGCAAAGCTGTAAAAAGTATGGTATACAAATACTGGCATGATAACTGTAAAAAGTATGGTATACAAATACTGGCATGATAACTGTAAAAAGTATGGTATACAAATACTTGCATGATAACTGTAAAAAGTATGGTATACAAATACTGGCATAATAACTGTAAAATATATGGTATACAAATACTGGCATGATAACTGTAAAAAGTATGGTATACAAATACTTGCATGATAACTTTAAAAAGTATGGTATACAAATACTGGCATGATAACTGTAAAATGTATGGTATACAAATACTGGCATGATAACTGTAAAAAGTATGGTATACAAATACTGGCATGATAACTGTAAAATGTATGGTATACAAATACTGGCATGATAACTGTAATAAATAGTAGAGTACATGCTTGTGTCTATCATGCTATTTTACATTTTCTTTTCCCAAAGCTGTCTGATAACTTCAGCACCTTAATATGGCATGCATTGCTTAACTTTCTCTTTGTAAAAAGTTATATCATTCACTGTTTATATTGAGTTTACTTGTACCTGTTGAACTTAAATAGTTCATAATCATTTAATAAAAGGTTCTTGATAAATAACTCTACTTTCTTTTTCAATAAGAGTGTATGCATAGGGCCTTTGACTGATGAAGCTATATTCAAGGACACTGTAATGCACTATTGAGGGATACTGAACTGTAATGCACTGCAATGGTCAGAGATGCCTTAGCTCTCTTTAAATAACTTAGCAATATTTACATGATGTTGGTTGGCTGCTTGACATTCATAACCAAGTTTTTTATATCACCATAAAATAATAATTATATTTATTTGTAATAAATATGTTCACTCAAAGTAAACATGTTTTCTTTTTATATGGATGCAGGTTTAGTCTTGTCTTGAATATGTGGTTTAGTAATAGAATGATAAAGGTTGCACTTAATATTCAAAAAATACATCTATATAATAAGAAAATGCATTACATACAATTCTCTTGTTTATTATATAGATGTATTTTTGTTTATTATATAGATGCATTGTCTGTAATGCATTTTCTTATCTGACACACTTATGTCATATGCACATTTAATTTTGTAATGGTTTGTTGAGTACACATGCTGATGTTGAATAGTGCATTAATGTGGCCTGAGTAGTGCATTACAGTTCAGTATCCCTCAATAGTGCATTACAGTGTCCTTGAATAGAGCAATTTAATTAATTGAAAGAAAGCTTCTACAAGTTAGTTCTGTTAGTTCCTGTTTTCGAAAAGTATTTGAGACAATTGCTATGCCAGCATAAAATGATGGCAAACTATTATGCTGATTTTATAAGTGGCATTGTTTATATGTATATTACTTTATTTTGTCTTTTAACAATAAACAATGGCTGATTTAGAAAAATAAATATATTTTTCCTTCTCAGAGCACGTTTAAAAATTGCCACCCATGCCACCTGAAGACAGTTTGGTTTTGACTTCACTACTAATGCTTGCCATTGGGCAGGTTTTTTATAGTTTAGTCATGCTTTAATCTGTCAACTCATCACCTGGTCAGATTATTATATTAAATAAACATAATTATTTTTAAAGTAAAAAATCAATGGAATATTATTTTTTTATTATTATGACAGATGTTGGCCATGGTTTTATGCTGTTTCCTTATTAACATTATTATCCATCTGATTTTTGCACCGTCAACAAAACAATTTGTTTTTTAATATTTATTTTTCTTTATTTTTATTAATTACTTCTGACCACACGTCCACTCACACTTAAGTGGTGTCAGGTATTACAAGTATTTGACAATTAAAGGATACTTTGAACATTAATAATCACAAAAATTGCTTTGAGACCCCCAATCCCGACTTAACATAGAGACAAAGACAACATTTAACAGGCAAATACTTATAAATTTAAGAATGGATGAAAACTTTATAGAAATGAGTAATGGTGGCAGAAAGAATTATAAAATCAACATGATTTAAATGCGTTCTTACAAGTCATAGTCATGATTTCGAATATGTGTTCACTATTAACAGAATGAGAGTTTTTGTATATTTATTTCATTAAATTTGCTGGGCTGCAACCATGTAGACTGGTAGTTTTCACATTGACCTGGTCAGCTGTGGGCTTTTCATCAATTTGCATCTGTCAAGGAATTAGCCGGCCGGAGTCTGATCTATTCGGTTGCTCATTGAAGTGCAAAGATGGTGCACTGGTGTGCCAATAGAGTAGATAGGGTGTCGATATGAAAATATACAATATCATTTTCTAAATTTCTAATGAACACTAAGATAATGAATGGTATACCAGATGCATATGCATAGAAAATAGGAGGGGACAGATGATAGGTGAATGAAAGAAGAAAATAGAAAAGGATGAACTAAAATCTAATATATATAACTACTGTACATAATTCAATCCTAAGTTCAACCTGACTGACATTCAGCAAAAGACATTTTACCACTGGTGTCTGGGAGAACTTTTCTGAGTGATGTTACTCTGACAATGGCAGGGTTGACTGATATATTGGGGCTGATTTTGGTGTGAACAGAGACAGATCATGCTTGTCATATGGTCGGTTGGGCTAAATAGCTGGCGAATTACTACAACTTGACCTACTAGATCAGCCAAGATTGTATAATATTGCCAGAGATTGCCAGAGCCTCGCACACGAGAGAAGCTAACAGATAGATATGAAAACACAAGGTCTAAACCCTAGTCTGCTCTCACAAGTCTAACAATAGATTGAGGCCCTGTGAATCTAAAAGATGAATGAAAGTTTGGCAGGCACTCCTTGTACAAACTCTTCTCTGTTACAATTTCTATAAAATTTATATTGCATAAGTCCAAGGAAGTTATCCCATATTAATAAAAGGACATTTTAATTTAAAATGTAAAATTCCAGATATTAAAATTTAAAAATGTAAATGTATTCCAGTGAGCTCTCGATTTATGTGGAACTTTTCACAAAATCTAACATAAGTCCCCCCTCACAAGTCTTATAGTAGATTGAAGCCCTGTGAATCTAAAAGAGGAATGAAAGTTTGGCAGCCACCTTTCATACCATCACATTAAGCATTCACCATTCAATCATTTAGTTTAGATTAAATCAATTCACTGATTATAAAATTGAGATGAATATATCTGCACCATATTCTTTTCTCTTAAATGCCACAATTTTTTTGCTGACATTTTTGCTCCTACTTTTGTTTCAGCTGAAATCAGTAAACTGGCCAGGTGATTGCAAGGTTAATTTCATGGTTTGTTTTAAAATGGAATTATTTATTTTTACTGATAATACTAATAGGCATATAATATATAGTTTATTCCATTTGCAAAATTTTGTCACTAACGTATTTTCAGTGCAGTATTGTGATTATATATGTATTCCTTTAAGGTTAATGTAATTTCTAATGTTTAATTTGTTGTCATTTTGAATGGTCACCACAAGAAATGTTTTTGTTTTATCAGCATTAAAAGTGATGATTATCAACGCGAGTCTTCAGTTCACTTCCATGCACTGGGATTAGCTGACTTTACTGGACAGTCAGACAGTGGCTGGAAGATGTCAAATTTTGCAGATATCCGCAGAAAATTACAGCATGAAAAAGTTAGTGTTTCTTCCATAGCTGTAGTATACTCATGAAGTTAATACTTTTTCATTTACTCATTATTATCAGTAAAATTAATAAAGTAGATTTCTGTGATGGTTATTTTAATCAGAAGAGTGTTTTTATATGGAGTATTAACTACTGAATGTACTTGAGGCAAGTTTATTTGTGAAAAACTACCCAATAAGTTTAATGCAGTAAGTTTATTTATTTTATAGAAGACTACCCAGTATATTGATGCAATACATTTATTTGTGTAAGAATTCTCAGTATTCTTGATGCAAAAATAAGTTTATTTATTTCATGGAAGACTACCCAATATATGCGATGTAGACTACTTCTCATTTAATTTCTATTTTACTTTATTTATAAGCATACAGTATAGAATTTATATCATTTGTATTTTGAAATTATTTGATATTAATAAGATATCATTTCTGCTTGAAATTTCTTGCAGAATTTAACTACAAGTCTCAAATAAAAAGGCATCACTTGTTATGGTTCTTCTCCCTTTATTTATCTATGTACAGTTAAATTCCATACAAAAAATAAATTAAATCATATTTTGTAACATTATGAATTGACTTTGTCGTCAATTTTTTTTAAAATAACAAATTATTCTTGTTTATTCATTTTATTAATCATTTATGTTTTAATTTTTTAAAATATATAATCTTTGGTTTATCATTTGCTTGTCCAACTTTTCTTTTTAACACCAAAGAAAATGTTTGTAAGCTAATAGTGTTCAGTCACAGTGATTTGGAAGGTATGACAAACTGAGCAGTGATACTAAACAAGTTTGGGAGACATCTCAAACTGAACAGTGATATAAACAAGTTTGAGAGGAGTGACAAACTGAACGGCAATACTAAACAAGTTTGAGAGGCATGACAAACTGAATAGTGATGCTAAGATACTAAACAGACTTGGCCAAGTTATTCCTCCTTTATTACATTACATAAATTTTGGTTGGTATCACAAAACTCCACCAAAGGCATGGTGGTTTTGTGATTTGTTAGTACTATATAGGACTGTTAGCTGTTCACCACAAATCTACATGCACACACACCATGGGTGTTTGTCTGGCTCTTTTATTTATGCATGCGAGGGTTATGTATACTCCATGCTTGTATGCAAGATTTCATATGGAATGGAATGTGTAGACAAATACAGGACAAACTGGAAACAACAACACCGCATTCACTCTTTCAAAACAAAAAGCAGACGAGATACTATTTTTGAAGAGTTTGATTCAGTTTTTATTGCTGTATGAGTTGTCTTTCATGCAGCGATGATCATTTACCCTGAAAATCATTCATTCGTAAATATGCTCTCAGGGTGGGGGTAATGTCCTTAAGTGATGAGTGGTGATGTAAACAATGTCAAAAAAAAACCAATAAATTTAAACACAATAATGTGGTAATCTCCACTATCAGCAATGATATTACTGGCATAAAGTTTACTTTAAAAAGTGTCAAGTGGCTACTGAGCCTTTCTACAAGTACATAAAATAAATAGCAATTTAGATTCTTAATCAGTCTTATTAATTATGTGCACTGAGGTTTCTCTGAACAGTTTAAGTTCTGGTTACTCACACACCCTTTGAAGATTGGATAGGGTCATTCCAACAAAAAATTATGTTTTAAGTGCCATGCAGAAACAAGGAAGACAACTGAAGTCATAGTCTAAATGTAGATTTGCAGGATTGCATATACCTGGCCCCCCCTTGTGACATGCTAGCAGGTGTCGAAGATCAGTGGCCTTCCATCACATGGTTGCCCGGGTGCAATCAGTCCACCCATGGAATAGGTCTGGTTCAAGGTTCTGACTGTCTCTGGATATATAGTACACTATCCAAACTTTCCCAACATAACTGAATGGGTGCTCAAAAATGGCAATGACCACAGGAAAATAGATCCAGTCCTCTCACTGTCTCTTTCACTGTGATATTGAAAACAAGTTACTCTCTCTTTTATTACTGTCTGAGTCCTTAATGTGTGAGAATTCTGTTGAAGAAGAAAATCTCACAACATATGCAGTTCATACAATTCTTCCTATACTCGCTCACTGCATGCTTTCCTATCACCTCAGGCACATGGATGTACAGTCGAACCCGGATATGTCGACGGACTAGGGGTTTGCCAAAAAGTGTTGAGATAACTGATGATCGAGATTACCGAAAACCAATATGGCGGCAATATATTACAGTACTATAATATGCGCTTGAAATTTCTTTATGTACATGATGTGCGTTAATGAATGAGAATGTACATGCATGTGTTTGGTGATTTTTTTTAAACACCAGCGTTGCCACGATTTATTTGATGAAGCGATCAGCATGCTATAAAAATGTACATTTGCTAACAACAAAAGGTTTATGTACACGCGGTTAATATGGTTTCTTTACAAAGTCTAAAATGCTTTGTTGCTTTTTGCCTTTAACAGTCTACTTGAAAACAAATGCTCCAATATTACATGCAACGTGCTTGAAATTTCTTTATGTACATGCATTAATAAATGAGAATGTACATGCACATTTTTGATTTTTTACACAACAGCATTGCCGCAATTTGTTTGGTGATGCGGTCGGCATTCTATAAAAATGTACATACATGTACATGTACATTGTTTGCTAACAAGAAAAGGTTCATGTGCACCAACTAACAGCAGAGATTTATCAGTACATGTATACAATAAAAATGTACATATCTTTCATTATATTCTCCAACATTGCAAACACAAAGATCGCTCACAAAATCACAAAAAAACCTGTAGTTCGTTTTTACAAAAAAAGCTAACCAATGTCAAAATTAAATTCGAGAGTCATTTTGCTCTGACACAGCTCTGAAAAGTATTGTACATGCGGTTACTTCAAAAGCAGGCTAATAACATAAAAGAGGTGTGTAAACCAGTTGAAGGGCATTGATAACTAAAAACATTTTCAAAAACCAGCGACGATTAGTCATGGGGATCGAGATAACTGATGTTAAGTGGTGATTTGGGCCCTCTTTTGTGCTCGAGATACAGTACAAAGAAAGAAACAAACAAAGAGACATTGTATTAGTGTTCGGCAACATAAAAGAATCGACATAACTGATGAGAAAATGCTACGACAAAGAGGGAATTTGGCCCACTGTTGATTCTCGATACAAACCTTTCATTATACACTTATGTACTGTACATGTATTCTCCAACATTGCAAACACAAAGATTGCTCACAAACTAAAAAAAAAACCTGCAGGGTATACGTGTAGTTTGTGTTTACAAAAAGCTAACCAGTATCAAAATTAAATTCTCGAGTCAGTATGTGTGTGTGTGTGTTTCGCTCACACTTCCCCAGAAACCGCAATAGACCTTTCATCTTCATGATGTTCTCGGTCTTGGTTTGCTTCTAGGGGATCCCCACAGCCTCGTGGTGCATCTAAGGTGGAGGGCAGGAGGAAGGGGGTGAAACAGGTTGCACCTATTAGGCACACACCCTCAACCGCTCTCCGTCAGGAGGGGGGGGCAAAGCTGCCTCTGAAAAGTATCGTACAAGTGGTTACTTCAAAAGTGGGCTAACTGGTGTGAGCCAGTTGAAGGGCAACAGTGTGCTTATTTTGCCCAATGAAGAAAACAATGCCCTTCTAAGTTTAAGCTTCAGGTTGGCCATGGCCATTTATTGTTAATGAGATTGTGAAGTGGCATCGATAACTAACATTTTCAAAAGCTGGCGATTAGTCATCACAGGAGTCGAGATAACCGATGTTAAGTCGCGATTTTGGCACTCTTTTGTGCTTGAGATATTAGGGTTCAGCGACATAAAAGAATCGACGTAACCGATGAGAAAATGCTAAGACAAAGAGGGAATTTGGTGGTTCCACTTCAAAAATGTCGACTTACTAGGGTTGGCGAGGTAACCGATGCCAAGATAAATGGATTCAACTGTAGTTACCTCAGTGCACTTCAAATTACAAATAATATATTCAGTAAAAATATACAATACTGATCTTACACAAGTGTTTCAAAATTAACAATACTGTTTAATCAATTATTTCACTAAAAACATTACAATAGTGAAATAAATGGGGATAAAACTGCACACACACACACACACCAATGCATAAAACTAACAATATGAGTCTTAGCTTTACATGAATAATCAACAGAACAGATTTATTAATAATAATCTCAATGTAGCTTTTAATTATAATTACTGTAAAGAAATGTAGCGAGAGTTTGTTAGTTGTGTATAAATTTCACTCTCAACTAGCATTTAAAAACATATAGGTTTATTCTTTCCAGTGTGATACAAACATGAAGTTATGCGATAATTGTGTGGCTCATGGCCTGACAATAGAAAAAAGGACAATGAAAAAGTTTATGTGCAGTTAAAATTAATTTTTAAAAATTTCTTTGGCAAGTTCACTCCCCTTCTCTGTGATTGTTGGCATACCCACTTTGGGCAGGCAAGGGATTTCATGTCAACACATTTGAGTTGTTTTACTACAAACATGTAATACTACAAATGTGTTGATTTTATTTAATAAAATTTAATAGAAAATGAATCATAATACATTAACAACAGTTGGGGGGAAACTAAGTGAAATTATTTGATCAGCACTAGAATTGTCTTTGTACTGTTCAAATTTATTGTGCAGCACCAGCTTTCTGTGCTCAAACTTGACATTGAAGAGTGGGAATGGAGAGTATTACCTGAACTTTTGCAAGGCAAACATTTATTGTACACAAAGCAACTCTTGATGGAGCTACATCAGTGTGACGGCTGCTCTGTCTTTAACCCCATTCAGTCCGATAAAGAGGCCACTAAGGAGAGGTACATCTCTGCTCTACAAGTGTTAAAAGATTTATATGACATAGGGTTTAGAATATTTTGGCAGCACCAAAATCCAGCTTGTAAATACATATCTAAGTTTGGTTGGGTTGAGAGGAGTGGATGCTGTGAACTGCATTTAATACAGACTAATTTACAGTGAATATGTAAATGTACATTTATGTAAAAGGTTTACCTGTGAATTGCAGACTAATGTATAGTGGTGACTAGTACACACATTCACACAAATGTATGAATGCAAGTTTACTTTTTAAAAAATATGCAAAAAGTTTAAATGTACAGAATTATGTTCATTTTATGACCTTATTTGTGCCTTTGTACATATACCTAGGACTATATGGAAATATATTTTTCATTATGTTTATGTGTGTGGGACTGTGATATATGCATGGAATTGTATCATGAATTTATGGCAAAGTGTTTTGGAATCATGAATTTATGGCAGTTGTTTGTGCAAGATATATGACATTGCTTTTGTAACATGTATGCATGTATTGAAAGTACCACAAAATATTACTGTTTGACAACACTGATCATTGCTGATACCAGTCAATTAAATTTTCTTGTTAACTGAACACTGTTCAGATATACTTGCAATTAAAATCATGTGCTTATGTTACTTTTCTATAAAAAAAAATACTTGATATTATTACTGAGACAATGGGAGTAACACCAATACTCATTGCCTCTAGCAGAGGTAAGAATTTAGAACTTTAGGAGAAACAAGCAATGATTTAAGATTCATCATCATTCACTTGAAACTTATTATTCATCATCCATATCAGAAACACAATGTAGAAATTTCATTAGGGCAACTTGATTTGTACCAGTTCAATATCATCAGTGTACAGCTGGAACATAGGACGGAGAATTATGACATTGGATAGGGGTTGTGTATAACTGGAACATATTTAACCAGTTCAAAGACATGGTCAACAGAAGGCAAATGACAAAATGACATTACTGGCAAAGACAGCAATGCTCTACTCTTCATGTAGGATGAGGAAATGACTTCATCTCATAGCCATCAGGCATTATACATTTTTACTACTGTTCCTTTGCAATTCTTAAATCCTTAGCTCACTTTCCACTTATAAAAATAGATTCTATAATGATAGTTCAAAGACATTTCAAAGAATATATGACTGTTTCAGTGTTTTACATAAGTACATGCAGCTACTTTCTGGCTTGATTATAAATGTATGTCCTCTGGTGTAGAGTGTGTGTTATGGGCACAGCCAAGTTGAGAGATGAAAACAATGATGATAATGGAGGACAATACATCACACTTCCACGACAGCCACAGCAAGAGATGACAACACGCAACATTGTGTTTACAGCTTACTCGAGGCCTTTATTTATGGCAGCACACTGCCAAACTCTGTCTCTCTGCTCAAATAGCTCTCTATACGCATACAACCAACCAAGCATCATTTGACACACATGCGCACTAATTATATTCCATGAAGGTGGCCTTCCCTGAAGACCATGTAGGCCAAAAACAAAAACTAGAGCATGAAAGCATTCTAAAAAAAAGGCTTCTGTGTTTTCTTACTTTTTTTCTAATATAATTTACTCCTAAATTACTTAAAGAGTTGTATAATACTTTTAGTATCTAAGGAAACTACAGTAAATATTCTTTAAATACAACACTTTCCCAACAAATGATTTAAAAGATAAAATACAAAAAAATTAAATAACTATATTCATGTGCCATTAAAAAAAAACATTCTCGCATGAATAAATATTAAAATACATTAAGAAAATAATATAAACTAGCATACAAAATTATATAAATACAAACTACAAACTATCTAAATACATAAATATCAACTTTAGTTAATAACTTCCTAAAGCATTGTACAACGATTAAAATATGCATATTAGCATAGCACTACACATTAGCATTGACAAAGTTTACTCAGTACAGTGCCGCACTATTTAAAACAAAGCGAGCAGAATGCTGACCTAATTGTCCTTCAGTGCAAGTGAAACGAAAAGGGCTATAGTAATTAATTTAAATATTCTATAATTACAATTAGAGTTAAGTGCTTTTACACAATGAACATATATATTAAATAAGTGCACCCTTTATAGTAAAGTTGTTTTGTTTTTTTTAAGGTGAGGGTATTGTTATGATAATCATATTGGAAATCAAAATTTTACAAAGCAAACCTGATCATCTACTATATTTACTTCATGTAATGTTACATAAATGAATTTGAATGAATGTAAACTTTTCAGTGTAGAATAAATTATTATACCACACTATTACCATACATTCTCACCTATTTCCCCCCCCCCCCCCCCCCCCGACACATGCACACACACACACACAAAGCAGATAAACAAGTCCTACTCATAAAATTTATATGTATAAATTAACATATAAATCAAGCCATGCACATACAACCTTTGGACACATAACAGATATAAACAGGTCTATATTAGTCTACATTAAATATTTAGCAAAAAATAAACACCAAAAAAATCAGTAATAAATTTTCATACTGGTTTATATTTATTGAACCACTAATAATGTATTTCTTATACCAGTGACAATGCAATCAAATATCTTTCTTAGAGTAGCAAGTATTGCAACATCAAAAGGATAAAAAAAATTCCCACTGCATCATATTCAGTTATTTATTTGCTAATACATATATGCCACATATTCAGAGTTATTGATATGCTAAATACACTGCATCATATTCAGAATTATTTATAGATTAAATGCAATGTATCATATTCTGAGTTATGTATATGTTAAATATACTGCAAATGATATTCAGTGTTATTTATACTAAATATACTGCATCATTCTCAGAGTTAAACATATGTTCAATATAATTAATGTAATACACTGTTATAGTAAAGGTTATGCTATATAGCAATAAACATATTAAATAACAACACCATCACTGTAGCACTAAATATGTTTATACATAGAGAAAAGGACAAGAAAAACATGAACAGTAGATTGAAAACTGAATCAAAGTTACATAACTCTATCTTTTCTCTCTTTACAACAGCCAAAATGCAATTTTGCAGAGATGCACAAACTAACTGTCTAATCTGAATTATGGCACAAGACTGCTTAATATATTTAGGTGACAAAATAAGATAATTAGTAAACTATTTTAAATGTGCATGAAGTTTGGAATTTCTAAAGACATTCAATGTTGCTAAGTGAAGTACAATGTAACTTAGTTGTAAAAAATGGCACCTTAGTGAAGCACAGTGCTACTCAGCTCAATAAATGTTATGTGAAACACCACAAACTCTAGATGTTGCTAAATTAAACACAATGTAACTCAACACTAAAAAGATATTAATAAGTGAATCACAAAACACTCAGCTCTAGAAATTGTTAAGTGACTCACAATACTCTCAGCTCTATATGATGCTAAGTCAATTACAACCCAGCACTAAATGTTGCTAAGAGATTCACAATACCCCTAGCTCTAGATGTTGCTAAGTGAATCACAATACACTCAGCTCTTGGTCTTATTAAATGAAGCACAATATATTCAGCTGTAAATGTTGCTAATCAGAACACTAGGAGTTGATAAGTAAAGCACAATGCAACTCAGCATGTATTTAACTGGTGCACTTGTGCAAAATCAAGATATCAAATAAATAAATGAAGCTCTTCCAGTTGATAATAATTTAATAACAGGTTGAGAAACATTCCCAAAGTTCTAAATTAAATATCAAATTATAATTAAATAAATACATATAAATAATTTTTTAATGACCATTAAGTACATTATTTACTGGTATAAATACATTTTGTTAAAAACGATACAAAGGAACAATCTTAACTCTTTCAACAACTGCACAATTGAACAGTTTTAAATTTACTGAAGTTGAATATAAAATAAATTTTGAAATAATAACAAAAGATACTCAGATCCCTATATCTACCTAACTTCACCTTATTTCACTCTGGAAAGGAGACAAACAACAATAAGCCAAAAATATAATAATTTGACATAGATTTAATTTTCGAAACCATGCCATGTGGTAACTAGTGACTAAAGATTTAACAGACTAAAGTGTCAATAAGAAAAATGTTGCAGACATTTCATCAAATGCTAAAAGAAAATGACTGATTATAGTAAATTACACATTTTTAATCTTAAATCACAAAAATTAAACATCAATGAAAACGTGGCAGACAGAAATGTACTGCATATATTCACTGTAGTAACAGAAATACAGTTTACAAGCTCAGGTCAGTTCTGGAGCACAATTCTGTTTAACAATAAATTCAACAAGAGAGAAGATGCCTGGTAATAACTTGCATTTTAAAACAGGGAAAACAATGTATAAGTATGTCTGCTGATAAAGCATTTTACTTTTTTTTATTGAGAAACAATATATGCTATGGACAATGAATGACAAGCTTACAAGTGCCTAACAGCTAAACCACAACCTACTAGCATACAAGTATTCTCAGTCAATCAAACCATCATTCAATTATACATTCATATCTATTGATTAGGCATTTCACATTTTTTATTATATCACTTAATTGCAAATTATATTTAATCACATATAGAGTCAATTTAAAATGTTTACCGTATATACTAGAGTATAAGTCGAGATTTTTTTTCTAAATTTCGAGGCCAAAATCAGGGGGTCATCTTATACTCGCATAACTGATTTTTAAATTTTCAGTAACACGATAAATGTCATATTTTCGCTCAAAATACCAGTAGGTTTCCATAGTATGGATGAACATTTCAAAGCAAACACCTACCTTTCGGTTACAGTACTGATCGATAGTTGAACAATAATTACTGTAATAAAAGTTGCGCTACCTACCGGTATATCTACCATTACTTTACAGCTTTTGATAAAATATTTTTTTACTGAATTCAAAATGTCTGTGATTTCCTCTGTATTTTGGGCTAAGCATACGATCGCTTTGCATTTTCACCAATATTATTGTCGGATCATAAAAATCTTCCTGGAAATCTCTTGAGCACAATTTTTTTCGGATTATCAATTTACCGGCAATTAATGTACCGTAATAATGTCCATATTTTACTATAACCGGTACCGGAAACGTTCATTAGTAACAATTGCCCCGTGCTAAGTAAATCATGGAGAATTTGAGAAATCAAAAAAGAAAAAGGAATTCATATGAAGCTCAATATAAGATGAAAGTTGCAGAATTTGCTATTGAGAATAATAATTGTGCTGCAGCCAGGTATTATGGGGTATCAGAGAAACAAGTGATGTTAATGTTAAAGATATTTCTGGAATAAAAAAATGAACTTGTACACTTTTAGATTTATTGATTATATATTGCCGCAAAACCATAGTGTCAGTGGCGAATGCATTTACATACACACGGCTGACAGAGCATGAGTTTACCGTAGCGATCGTCAAAGAAATACGGTATTAAAATTCCACTTTTTAAGGCTCAAATTGGGGGGTCGTCTTATACTCGAGATCGACTTATACTCGAGTATATACGGTATTTTTTCTACTCAAGGCAAATGTCTACATAATTTTATTATCCCTGATTTTTTTTTAAAATTCAACTATTATAAAATATATAATTATATACAGACATAAAACAAATTAAACGTATTTAAAAAGAATACATTTTGTTATATTGTTTTACTTTTTATATACATACTGTTTGCTTAGCAAAACTTTGAATAAAGCATTTTTGTCTGCTAAATGTGAAAAATAATGCATTATTGTTTGCTTAGTTTGAGAGTGAAGAAAAATATATTATTTGCTTAGCCACATGTATGAAGAATAATGCATTCGTGGTAGCACAGCCTAAGTGTGAAGAAAAATGCATTAAGAGGTTGCTAAAATCACAATTTCCTATTTTAAACTTTGAAAAATGTTACAAACTATTTCAGATTTAACAGATAACATTTCAGAGGTTTCCAAAACAAGGCAATGTTTTTGCCATTACATGTATATAATGATTCCTATAAAACCAATAACCATCACAAATTACTTTCAATATTAACATATAATCTCACATTTTCCAATATTAAAAATGAAATATTCAAATTATTCCCCACCCACACCTACCCAGTAAAACGTCCTTGATCAAGTTTTGCACAATTTTTAGATTAATCACAATATTGCCACTGCTGCTAAGAAATCTAGCCAAAAAAGTAAGTGTTTGAGATATAGGTGATGTCAGAGGCTGCAGGTAGAGCACTAGCCGCTTGTTAAAGAGGCCTGACATTTGATTTCTGCTGTCTCTCAAGCACCCACTATCTTGAATTGATTAGTACAGCACTTAAAACATAGTTAATGAGCAAGTTCACTGTACTAGAGACCTTTATTATATATGCTTTGGGAGGTGAAAAATGGAAAGAGTGAGCCACCTGTCACTCAGTGAACAAAATGGTACCCCAAATTCTATAATTTTTTATTCAAAGTACACTATCTCTTCATTCCAGAACTTTCAAATCTCTCCCTAAACACTTGCACCCCTCTGCAAAATAAGCACAGATTAAATTAGATATGCAGTCTAAACAGTGGAATCATTGCAATCATTACAGAATAGAAAAGGATATCAGCTCACTTGATTCTGATTTGCTGGTGATAAGACTAGATTGGAGAGAAAATGCTTTATTTACATGAGGTTAATCTACTAAGAGATGCTGCATTTAAGGGACCTGTAACAAAACAGGAGAATAATTCTTAGCAATAATGCCCACTTTAGTAAAAATCAGAGGCAAATACATGGATCAATACAAAACTTTCTACAACTAGGCAATGTCTGCTCTTTAGTTAATAATGATCAGTGGCAGATATATATCACTATGTTAAGATTTTACTAAACAAATATCTATATTCTAAATGTCTGCCCATATTTCAAATTGAAGCTGTTTTAGAAAAATATTAACATATTAATCCTGGGGCATATAAGTATTGTTTGATTCATAAAAAATTGTTAAGCTGTAAGTTAATGTTTATTTCCAGTTGTACAACTTTACTTTTTTATTCCAGCAAATGCTCTTCTCCATTTTGCCGCCAAAATTCTTGAAGAAAAATGCACAACAGATTTTAATCCTTTACATTAGTGGTTTCAGGACTAAGGAGACTAATCAGAACACTGAAAGTAACTGAGATTAGGAAGAAGACCATAAACTGTTGCCAAGACTCTTGAAGGAAAATATCTGAAAGTATTCTTAATCTTGCATTTCTAGCTTCAGGACTAGAGGGGTTTCTCAGTAAACTGAAAAAAACATAGATCAGGTCATGGGAGAATAAGCTGCTGAAAGTTGAACTGCATCTACATTAGACAAACTGTTAAATTAACAAATTCAAGCTATGGGGTTAGACAGGAGTAAATAAATGCCCAATATATAAATGCAAAAACTGAAATTTATAATGAGTCTCTATAATATGCTGAAAGTATCAAAGGAGTGCATTGAGAGCATAAAGATTAACAATGTAGATTATGTGAATGCATGAGTGAAGTTATTGTTATAATGCATAATATATAAATATATGTTTTAACAATGCAGAATATTGAATAAATTAGTGTAACTTACTGATTAATATAAGCAAGAAATAATACTTAAAATGCATGATTGTGAAGTTAGTGTTTACAGTGAATGAGTGTTGCTGTTAATGATGAACAGCTGTGAAGTTATTATAAATGATGTACTGGTGTGAAGTTACTGTCAATGATAAATGATAAACTGGTATTAATGATAAAAAGATTATTGTTGAATGTGAAGTTACTATTAATGATGCCAAGTTGAAGTTACCATTTAATGATATAAAGATTATTGATGTGTGAAGTTAATGTTAATAATGCAGAGTGAAGTTACCATTAATGATGCTGAAATTGTTGATGAGTGAAGTTACTGTTAATGATACAGAGTAAAGTATTCATTAATGATGCTGAGATTGTTAATGAATGTGAAGTCATTATTAATGATGCAAAAAGTATTTTACAAGCATAAAGTTACAAATGTGACAGTTCAAAACAGCTCAGAGTATAAAAAATAAGTGATGTGACATCACACAAACAGTTCACTGCCACATAAACCTATACAGGATATATTTCTAAAAACATTACATTATCAGTACTAACAAATAAATAATAACAGTCAACATTCTGAAATAGTAATTTTCGGTGTGACAAGTATTTTTTTTAAAAGTGGGAATCTGTAGCAAATGAGAAAAGTCATCACTAACGTATACAATTTTTGTTAACTTAAAAGTGTGCAAGAAAGTGTGAATGTTTATATGTATATAATAGGTGATACAAATAAAAGGCTGCATTAATAATGTTTTAATGATTGAGTGCAAAAATTATTCTAGGATATATCAGAATATATTAGAAATTTTAGAAAAAAACATGATTGTTCCCTCACCCCCAATATTTAAATACACAGAATAAAGACAATTTCTTTTATATATGGAACAGTAAGTTCAATAGTATGATTTTATCAAGTCTTAAAATATGGATTAAGTCCAACATGTTTATAATTTGTAAGGCCCCAACATTTCATAAAATCTACAAAACAAAATAAAAAGTCCAACAGAAATATGCACATAAATATACACATTAAAAAAAAACCATGGATGATTTTCTTTTTAATTGCTTGTTGAAAATCTTGCTATTTCATTTGTAAATGCATAATACAAATGAACAATCAAATTCTATTTGTATACACACTAGTTTATTCTAGATTTCATCAAAAATTATTTGCAGGGAAAAAATAATAGTTAGCACCATTCATCTTATATGTTAATGATCTTCTTAAAGTTTCCTTGTCTAGAATCCTATTTGGAGCATTCAACTATAACATAACCTTGTAAAACAGATAAAGAAAAATTTTAACATGTTAACGTCAAAAATTTCACTGAGACAAAGTCTAAACTGCATTACACTTAGGATATATTAGCCAGATTCACAAACCCTCTGAGTTACATACCCCACTCTCCAATATATATATATTATATTAAAAAAATATATATCCAAAATAAGGAAGCTATGATGAACTTCAGAACTCTATTTTTCATGCTAAAATAAATAATATTAATAATGAGTGTTAGATAAAATATTTATTAATTTATTTCTTGTTAATTAATTTCCCCTTCAAAGATATGTTAATTCCAAAGATGGGAATGCTGCAATTAAAAAAAACATCTCAAAGAATTGTTTTCATGATGAACAGTAACATTAACATGTTAACCATGCTGCATACAAAGCAAACAAGTCTTGGCAACCCTAACAGCATCAAGATTATATATACATGTACTTGAATTCAATTACTTTGTGAGAACCCTGTTTTATGTCCCTTAATATCTTCACAGAATGCCTATTTTCTCTCTTTCTGGTCAACTATTTGCTGAAATTCCTACTAATTTATGTGCCAAGTTTGTTACCATTGCTAATCAGTTTACTGCTATTGATGTCGATGTGCATTTATCTCAATTATCTATGACAACCTTTTACAAGTGTTGTGCCAAAGCAGTATCATGATATGCCAACCTGACTTTTTCAAATAGGCCAATATGCAATGTAGATTTGTTTTAAAGAAAAATATGATGCAAAATGTTAAATATTGCATTGCATGGAAGGTTTTAAAGAAAAAATATGATGCAAAACATTAAATATTGCCTAAAAAATATAATTATTATTTACCATCGCTTTAATATGTTGTTGTTGTTGTTATCTTGCCTGGAATTTGTTGCATGCCATTAAAAAGTGCTCTGCTTGCCAAGCATGGCATGCACTTACAGGTTGCAGACTCCTGATCTATGTCTTTATGCATTAAGCCATTGGTCATTATTAATCAGTGAACTGTTTTTTTCCAGATATTGCTAAGCATTTATTTCAACTGTTTATAATTTTATATGCTAAACCTGTTAGCACTGTTAATGCGTACTGTTATCCAGATATTGCTAAGCACACATCTCAATTTCTATGATTTTATATATACTACATCTGCTACCACTGTACCATTGTTAATCTGTGTTATGCAGTCATTCCTATGCATTTATCCAAATTGTTTATTATTCTGTGTTATATATTAGAGATATGTATAGCTAAATAGTTGTTTATAATTCAAGACATTTGAACCTAAAGTGTGCTCTTCATTTGTCAAACAATATTAATGCTCGGATTTATAGGAATATTTCTTCATTGGTAAATGTGTATTTATGGTAAATGTGTATTTATCTCAAAATACATTCCAAACCTCCACTCTCAAGTGCTTTTGAGTGAGCAAGAACTTTTGCATTGTGGGAAGATACAACAAAGCACAATAAAAAGCAGGCTTCCCTGAAATACTTTACATTTAATTCTCTTGAAATACTTTACAGTCAATTCTCTTGAAATATTTTACATTCAATTCTCTTGAAATACTTTACATTCAATTATCTTGAAATAATTTACATTCAATTCTCCTTAAATACTTTATATTCACTTGGTGCTGGTAGATCATCAAGACTGCTCTTGCTTTGTTTGGTTAAAAGCATGGTTTATACATACTACCAGTATTAATGTTGTAAATATTTCAGTCACCCTCTCCAGCTTATTTTAATTAAAAAATATATGCTCTGTGTGTGTGTGTGTGTGTGTGTGCGCGTGTGCGTGTGCATGTGTGTGTGTCTATCTGTCTGTCTATCTCTCTCTAAAATACACACAAATCTACCTTTCTTTTTAAAAAAAAAGATCCACTTTAGAAATTCAAAAGCCAAGAAAAAAGTGACCCAAGCCAACAAGACGTGACTTGAATATCAGACAAAACATTTTCACACAATTTTTGTTTAGCATTGTATAAATAAAGCAATGTCACTTGTGCCTGTGAGCAGCTGGTTGTGATAATACCATTTATTATAACACTGTCGCATCTGGGTTTGGTTCAAGTTGCTGCTGGGAATATCTGTGCGGAACATCCAATGCCAATGATGAATCGTCATCATCTTCAGATATTCTATTCATTTCTGACACAAGTGGATTGCCACTCTCAAAACGGGAAACTTGCTGAGAACATTCTTCTTTGATTCGTATCAAAAGCCTGCGGACTTCGCGATTGTTTGGTGCAAGTCGTAGTGCTTCCTTAAGATCTTCCTGTGCAGCGATGTACTGTTGATTGTCTCGTTTGGCACGGGCTCGTGCATAATAGGCCTCAAAGCACTTCGGCTTCAGTTCCAATGCTCTGCTTGCCAACTCTATTGCTGCAGCATGATCCTGTAATTTTTTTTTTTTATAAAGAAAATTAATACAAAATGTCAATTTGAAAGAGGACTAAAGCAAACAGCTCAATATACAGTTGAAAGCAAAAACCATACTTCAATTTCTTGGCTGCTTAAAATCAATTTATTACAATAAAAAATATCTGCTCTTGAAAGATAAAATGGTTTTATATATAGCAATTAAAAATATGTTTTCTCTGTTTATAATTCTTTGACCAACAAATCATACATCTGCAAATTTAAAGTTACAGTAATACTATGACAATTCATTAGGCAAATAAAATAAATAACTTCAGATTCCTTAAAATATGACAAACTATCTTTCTGCATGAGCAATTCACTGGATTTATGTTGCAACATTTTTATTTGACTAAAAAATTACCACACATACACACATAGCATACACCTCAATCCAAATCAAAATAATGCAATTCAATACAGTAGACCCACTTTTTATAATGGTAATCCATTCCATCATCTAGTGGAAATATTGTAATGTGAACCTAATAATATACATTACCTGGAACTTGAAATTTTCAGCACTGTAATTTTCATTAATCACATCATAACTAAGTTATTACCCTCTCTACAAGGTGACTTTTACAAAGAAAATGTGTATTCCTTGCTAAAATACACATCAGAGATATACAACATTTTTTACTTAATTCATTGTAACCATAATCCTCTCTCAACTTCAATGAATTTTATAATTATCAAAAAACTTTAAATCTCCAAATCATCAAAGTTCTCATACTTGCATTATACTCTATAGTTCTTGAACTTGAATTATTGTTTTATACTTACACTAAACTTGCGTTTGCATCTCGATAGATTCAAAAGAAAATTTAGTTTCAGGTCATGGAAGGTCAAGGTTCGTTCTTCATCTCCAAGGCCTTCTTTCGGAAACTTTTTCAGTGCATACTGATATCGTTGTGCTGCTTCCTTGATGCGGCTCTTCTACAAAAGTCAAGTAATGCTCAAGGTTAATAATAACATCACATTTAAAATACAAATGTCAGCATCTTGCTGATATGAAGAGGCAAGCCTTTTGTACATCATTTCAATATGCATGAATATTTCAATCAAAAGTGACAGAAATGTGGAAGATTTGTGATAAATCAAATGATATAGAAGAAATTGAATCATATTTCATCCATACATCTAGGAATTCTAAGACCATATTTAACTTCACTGTTCTGCTTGCTCACTCTCTCTCTCTCTCTCCACACACACACACACACACACACACACACACACACATAAATCTACAGAAATTATTAGCAGATTCTATTTCATATGGTGATATGAGAATTTATACAAGGAAATAATTGGAGAAAATTAACTATGGTGAAGAATCAGAAATCAGTCAAAAATATGATAAAAGTGATGAAAATGGATTTCGTTTTAACTTTATCAGAAAATATAGGTCAGTTTATAATCTCTGAAAAGAACATAAATGACAAATAAATAACAGTTGTGGATTTTTAGCTATGAACCATCAGGAGCCTTTAAATTGGATTTATTTCAGAGTAAGGTATATTAATATTTTACTGCATTATTTATGATCATAATTCATTTTTATCTGTAGCAATTGTGAACCTAAACAACATACTGTATCCAAAGTGTGCACACAAGCATTAATTACTTTGGGGGTTGACAATGTAAGTATCTTGCAAGAAAAATGCATTTCAGCACTATGCTTTATTTCATTATGGAGTACTGAAATATGCTCATTTAATATTATTTTGTTAAATATATAAATGGGTTTATAAGAAAAAATTATGTTTGTCTATACACCAATTCAACATTCTACCAACCTGCATCATGTACAGACAATTGCAACATTCATCATAAATTTGTAAATTGTCATCACTTTATAAGAGATTAAAACATTTCTGTTGACAATATTTATCACTTGATTCCCTGTTTGTGTTGGATTTCAGACAATTTGTCCTTTATTCAAAAGTTTTCATAGTTTAATAGGTTATTATAGGTTGGCAGTTGATAGTTGTCTCTCATACACCTGGCCATCTCACTATAACATACACAAGATTCAAACATATAAATCATTAAATGTAAGCACTGAATAGGTGAATAAAATTAAATTTTGCAAATTTATGTTCAATTGCAATAGTTACACACTTATAAAATATAAAATATGTGATAATATCCTTAAAACACTTTCCCCCAGGACTTTCCCAATAACTAGTAATTTATTTTGTTGGCAGTTAGAAATTCTACGAGCTACTTTTGAATTTAGGGAAATTGGTAGACAATTCAATGAATACAGAGAAGTAAGAAAAAAGAAAAACAGGAAATTAAAAATGAAAAGCAAACTTATTATATTTTCTCCAGATATATGCATATAATCTCCAAAAATCAGCTACTCTAGGCTTCAGGAGTCCTTCTGGATTTAATCTGTGTTTAGGGGGAATGTGCATTTTGTTGATGGTTTTCTTAAATTATTATAATTATAAAACATTAATAAATAATATCACATGCCATATGTTGCCAGCACCCAGGAGGGGGGTAATAGTCTAGCCGACGACAAACTGAGTGTGAAGGATGGTAAATAACAAACTCTTACACACAGACACCACAATGTTCTTGTGGGGGGGAGGAAATGAATGAGGGGTAAAGTGTGAAAGTCAGCTGTGTGAGTGCACGCAAGTAGGGTTGAATGCAAAATGTGGATGGACAGGACAGACTGACAAACAACCACTCTGAATTCCATTCTCAATGACCAAAAACAGACGCTTTGAGTAAAGGTACTGACGAGAATTTATTTATTATTATTTATCAGAATTTATTTAATATTTTTCAGAAATATGGGGACATTCACAGACAGCTCTTAGTCATTCATTCATAGAAACATACATCTGGGGCAGGGGACAAGAGTAATGAATAATGAATAATGAATGAAAAGTAAAAATAAAAAAGATAAATTGCATACAATGAAAATGTCTCAGGGTGAAAACCCACAAATTATCCTAAAATAAATTATTGGCAAAATGTTCGCTGGGCCAAAATGTCATTGGCCAAAAGTCTTAATTTACAATATTTACAATATTATCAATAACAAACAAAATTACCTACCTATCTATGAAAATGCACCACTACTAAATATTGTTACTCAAAGTTATTGAAGAGTAGATGAAATTGACGAACACACTAAAGCACTCACAAACTGTCCACGAATGATGTGTATATATATATATATACACACTTTCCCTTAGGAAAATGAAACAACAGTATTCATTGGTAATGACTAGAACAAAAACGATGAATGATCTCTCCTGATCAGGATGAGACAGAATGAATACACGCACGCAGATTGAAGAATTCAAGTAACCTTTCTTGTTGATAAATGAAGAAAGTACTCCTCACTGAAAAACGATGAAGTTATGAATGGTGGAGACCAATAAAAATGCTCGAACCAAATTCCCTCAGTCCCTGATGATTTGCTGTCGATGGGTGGTGGGTCTGACAAGTGACTAGTAGAGGCTGGTAGGTCTGTACCATGAAATATTCCCAAATATGAAGTCTCAGTCAGAAGTGCGGTGAGCATACCCAGGACTCATTTTATGAATTTATTTTTAAAATTAGTAAAATGCCATGCCAGAACTCAGGGTGAAGAAAAAAGCCTTCGAGTTTTCTGCACACTGTACTGGAGTCCCGTGCACACTTAGACTGTCAGAAAATTACTTTTCCAGTCCTTATAAATGACTGACAATTTCCCTCAAACCGTCGAAGGTTCCAGATTCGAGGCATGATGAAAGCATGCTCAGAGAGTCCATAAAGTTGTGAACATCTATTGTGTAGGCACATTTTCTCCTCTCTAAAGGTGCATATCTCAACAACTATACTAAAGAAATAAATAACTGAATATTGTCCCTATCTCAATAACCACTCTAAAAAATAAATAGTTAAATACAACTCCTATCTACATCTAACATAATCAATGATCATCAAAATGAATAAATAAAACAGTGTATTGTTACAATACATGCATAGCAAATATATATGCTCGCCATGCATTAGACACTGCTTTCATTCACGGAAAAGAAAAACGCTCTTGCAGCTGATAACAAGGGAAATAAAAATTCCCAAAACAATAAAAAATAAATTTAAACGATTACTTCCCCTTAACCATGACACCATGTTTGGACTCGACATCATTCTAGCTGCATTATTTATGTATTTATATATTTACAAATAATGTATGTATCATAGTTTATCTTAAAATGATTGTATACTTTATAAACCAAATTAATAATTTTTATTCATCAATAGTGAAGTTCACTTTTGTCAACTTATCATTCCATGATCAGTGAAAATACTGCTAATGACATTTTAGCTTTGATTTTGTTTTTTATTCCTAAAACCTGTGATCAGTTATTTATAATAAACATTAATGGTCCATAAAACTGCTCTTAAATTTTATAAACAACATTTAAAACCTATTTAGATAGGACAAGTAACCCCTTCAGTCATGTGTTCTTCATTTTATTCATCAGCCTACACACAAAATGCATTTGGCTTAAAAATACCATAATGTTTATGTACTAAATAAAGAGTATTTCATTGCTTTAAGCAAAATACATAATAATAATCAAGTGAACAGAAATACACATGATCAATGTAGGATGAAAAAAGTAGAATGGCAGAAGTGGAGTAACGTGTGAATCACCTTAGTAAAATGGAAATATGCATTCTACAGTTTGGTTTTCTTTAAAAGAATATAATTATTTAATATGATGATAGAATGCTGACATAACTGGTAAACTGGTAAAAAGTAGGCAAAGAAAAAATATAAATGACTATATGTCATATGACAATGTAAAACTTGGATGTGACTACAAACTGATCTACATCATTTACTTGGGGTCCCAAAAATGTGACCACATTGTACATGAGGCTGTGTTGTAATGAGGGATCCTTTCTATCAAATATGAACAATCCATGTCACATGGCAGCTACTTTTTATCAACTTACGGTTCACCCTACTTTGCTACAAGTACTTTAAGCCTTGTAATTTAAGTATATGTAAACACAGAACTGTTGGAATAAATTAGAAAATTGTTTATATACAGATTTTTAGCATTAATAAAACATGCAGTCTCTTGCAAGAGGACATTGCCATATGGTAACCAGACTCAGTGAAAAAGAATCTCTTAATTAACCATCACAGTTGGCCGTTGAGAGTGGGGACAGGATGGGGACAAATTTACCCCAATTTTCTCTTGATGACTTTGTTCACAATCAACTCTACTAACCATGTTTTTGATTGTTCAAAGAAATAGCTTCAAAGAACAATACCGCTGCCAGAGATATAAGTTTGTCCATCAACCTGGCTTTTCTCTCAACAGACCTGGTCACAGTCAACTCTATCCATGTGTGATGGAATGAGACCTGGCTGCATAACTTTCATTCATCTTTAAGACTAGAACATCCTGATAGACTCACAAAAGCAGACACTAAATTATATAACTAATATCTCCCCTCTTGCACATAGATTGGCAATCCTGACCCAACTTGGGAGGTCTAGGCCCCTAGGCAGTCAAGCTGTGATAATTCGCCAGGTATTTAGCCTGGCTGACCATGTGACTGTCTCTGTTCATGCTGAGAATCCTCTCAGAGTGAGAACAGTCTCTGGCCGAGTAGCAGTGCCTAGAACCCTCTCCCAGAACAACACTGATAAAAAGGTCTTTTTGACGAGAAAGGTCAGTCAGGTGGAACTTATAATTTAAACCATGCATAAGTAGTGGTGATTATAATTATGCTAGTAATATTATATTCATTTAGATACATGATATATGTGTTTCATTTTTACTCATCCTTTTCTATTTTTCATCTTTATCCAGTGTCACCTATCTTGTTTCCATATATGAGTGATGTGCATTTGATATGTTAAACGCCACCTTACTGTTCACATGATAGGCCTACTCAGTGGATGTCAATATACATATACATTTTGCAGAATCGACAATCTGTCTACCAGGTGTGCCATCAGCAATCCTCTGACATTTCTCATGCTGTCTTATGTCTCGGGTCCAATTGCTCAGGCCATGGCCAACAATGCCCTCTGTTTAACAGAGCAGAGAAAGACATAAAGCCCACAGCCTGCACTACATGCCTGACTGACCCAGGTCATGAGAATCACCACACCACCAGTTAGCCTCCCATGGTCGCAGCTTGGCAAGTTCAAAGAGATAAAATGCACATATGCGATGGTGCATGGCAAAACCCGGCTAAAGATTTTGTGCTACAGCCATTTGTAGTCGTAAATCCCCTTTGATAGTCCAGGGATGTATGTACTTAAAAAATAAAAAATGTATAGTGAAAAAACTATCTGACATAAATTAATTTTTTTTAAAATAAACATGAGATTCTTTCTTAACTTTAATAAATTTTTAAAAAAGCACTTTTGATTTTTTTTCACATGGCAAAGTTTTGCCATGCAGCGTCACATATACTCTTTTCAGCCACATTGTAAACACAGAATTAAATTATAAACACTAATGTCGCACTAGCGTCTTCATGATTTAATTTCATTATAAATTCTTTCTGCCATCTTTACTGCTTCTTGTAAAGTTTTTTTCATTTTATCCCCAAGTTTACGAGTATCTGTTTTCTTTTATATGTTATCTTTGTTTTCATATCTTTGCCAGGTTGGGACTAGGGGAATTGTTGAGGCCATTTGTAATTGTACTTGCCACTGTAGTTTAGAGGAATTTACCCTAGACACTAGAGCAAATTTACAGTCCTAGGCAGGACTGTTCCATCAAATTTTAATTGTTGGATTTTGGGTCTCCACGTCTTTTACTGCTTGTCAGCAAACTGGAGCTGAGTTTGATTTTGTTTTGTTGCTATTCATGATATTCACTTTTATCTGCAACTGTTTGGGCAGCTATGTGAAAGGTGTCAAACTACTTTTTAAATAGGTAAGGAATTACATGTATTAGTATTCATATTTTATAATATTATAATGTAATTTATACTCACTTTGTAAAGAATGTTACCATCTTCCATAAGCTTATTCAGAAGAAGCAGAAGAACATCTGTCTTGCCTGCTGCCATTGCCCAAGTCTCTGGACCTGCAATCAATGAGAATTTATCAGTGTAACAACTAAAATCATTTGCTAATTTTTCAGTTAAATTAAAAGATCACATCCCCAGTGATCAAAACTTATCACAATATCTCACTAACTAGATTTTCAGTTAAATATCCTGTGATTTCTGTACCTGCAATGAGTCATAATTTACCAGGATTAGATTAAATTTGCTGGATTCTCAGCATAAAAGATCCTACAATTTATGAGTCTGCAACAAATCATAATTTAAAACAAAATATAGTGTTTGCTAACTTTTCATTTAATAAATGAACTTAGTATATTTTTTATATTACTACACAAATTATTGTATATGTTATCATGTAGAAACAAGTCTTTCTCATCTTTTGTCATGATTTTTACCAAACTATTTGAAAGGGTCTATTATTATGATTAAAGTAGTACTTTAGTAGCAGATTTACTTTTTGAGGGAGGCTTGTTAGAATCCCATGTCAAATCTTACATTTCTTCAGATTCAATGGAGAAACTGGAGGAAAAAAACCAAACAAGCCAACTGTTTGCTTTGCCATTTATTATTCTAACTGTATTACTATAATGATGATGGATATTTTGCCATATTCTACTGTATTAATGTACTGATAGGAATAAGTCAACTGTTTGCTGTACCATTTATTATACTAATTCTATTACTGTATTGATAGAAACAAGCCAACTTTTTGCTGTACCATTTATTATACTAATTCTATTACTATATTGATAGAAACAAGCCAACTTTTTGCTGTACCATTTATTATACTAATTCTATTACTGTATTGATAGAAACAATACAACTTTTTGCTGAACCAATTATTATACTAATTCTGTTACTGTATTGATAGAAACAAGCCAACGTTTTGCTGAACCAGTTATTATACTAATTCTGTTACTGTATTGATAGAAACAAGCCAACGTTTTGCTGTACCATTTATTATGGAAACTGTATCATGGACTAGTAGGTATGAGTCAACTGTTCGCGGTGCCATTTATTATGCTAAAACTATATTACTGAACTGATAGGTATGAGTCAGCTGTTTGCTGTGCCATGTATTTTACTAACTGCATTACTGTAGTAATGGAACAAGCCATCTTTATACTATGCCATTTATAATACTAATTTTATTACTGTTTTGGTAGGAATAAGTTGACTATTCACTTTGTCATTTATTATAACTGTATTACTGTCACTTTCCTTTCAAAATGGTTAATGTAAGTAAATCTATTGGTGCAAACTTTCTCTTCCTTTCTGCATGGAAAAATATCAACAAATGGAAAATATCATCATCAAAAATTACTCCATTTAAAAAGTAATCATAAAGTTTGGATCCTTACTAATATATGATTTTATTATTGGTCACTGCATATCTGTTAATGCTGAATGCCACATCTCTGTTATTGTTGGTCACTACATTCTTTTATTACTGATCACTTCAATACTTTTATTGTTGGTTGCTACATGTCTTTTATTGTTAGTTATTTACTGGTTACTTACCACATGTCTTTAATTATTTGTTACTGCATATCTTTTATTATTAGTTATTTACTGGTTACTGTAAGACACTGCAGGACTTTTATCATTGGTCAATGTAAGACTTATTACTCACTGCATGCCTTTATTTTTGGTCCATGTATGACTTATTATTACTCACTGTTTAGTTTTGGTCAATGTGTGACATTATTACTCACTGCATGCCTTTATTTTTGGTCAATGCACAACTATTATTGTTGATTGTTATGACTTTTACTTATTAGTCACTGCATGTCTTGTATTGCTGATCATCACATTTCTTGTATTACTGGTCAATGATGGTCTTGTATTTCTTGCTGATTGCCACAGTATTTTCAATACTGGTCAACGATTGTCTTGTATTTCTGATTGCCACAAATTTTATTATTGGTCTCTGTGTCTTGATTTGCTGATTGTAGTGAATTTTATTATTGGTCATTAAAGTCTTTTATTGCTGATTACTACATATATTTTATTCATAATCATAAACACTGTATGTCTTTTATTGTTAATCACTGCATCTTTTATTACTGGTCACTGCATGTTTTTTTATTTCTTGTTACTATGTTTTTTTTAAATTGTTGCTAATGTCCATACATGAACAGGTGAATGCCATATATAAATGAAAAAATAGCACATTTATTATTCTGCCAGTTTGGTTTTCATAGATGATGTTCAGCAATATACATACAATAAGTGTAGCTGATGGAACAGATTGGATAAACAAGAAAATGAATTTCTTAATACAATAAGTGAACAGTGATGAGAACTCGCACCTTTGTGCTTCAATCACACTTTATTGGCAAATTACAGAGCAGTGAAATTTTACTTTAGAAAGATATGGACAACCATCAAATTTATGTTCCAATGATCACAGTTTCCTTCAATGAGAACAAATTTGTTTACTCCAACCAACAATTATTATATGTAAGTCCACATATCTTAATCTTGGCTTTTAGTCTGCAGAATGGCCTCTTGAAATAATGGTAGGTGTGAAATTGTGCAAAGCAATTCAAATGATTATTTTTCTACAAGCTATCAAAATTATACTATTATATATGAAATTTAAAAAATCTGTCACCTTTAAATATGTCAAATGTAGTTGCATTTTTAGTGTCATAATGCTCTTCAGGGTAATGCTTTATTATATAACTAAAAATAGGAAAATCTAATTAGAAAATAACCTTATGGTAACATGATGTAACTCAATGGCTTTTTAATATAAAAAGTTCTCTGTTTATTTGGATTATGGAAGAATACATTACAGATGTAACTGAGAAAAAAAATCATGAAATGTTTATTTATTTGATTATCCAGCATACCCAGTTTGGCTCCTTTGCGCAAAAAACAGATGATTACAGCAGTATTGCGACAACCAATAGCTCGATCAAGAGGTCTCATGCCATGCATATCCATGTGCTCAATTTGTGCCCCTTTCTCAATCAGGAACTGTACCTAAATTTAAAAAGAAGATTTGATTTTGCACCTATCCATCAAGAACTGTGTCTAAATTTAATGAGTGAAAGTATTTGATTTTGCACAGGTCCATCAAAGAACTGTATCTACATTTCAAATAAAAATATGGTTTGATTTTTGTTTGTGTTTGTCAATCCAGAACTAAACTTTACATAAAAGTCAAAAAGGTCTGGTTTTTGAATGCAAATGTCAATCTGAAACTGTATCTTTAGATAAGGGTTTAATTTATATATATATATGCTAATCAGAAACAATATCCTAAATTTCATATTTAAGACTTTTAAAAATTTAAGAAACAGTTGCATGTATATTTCATGTTTAATGTTTAAAATACTGTGCATGCACAAACATATATTAATGTTATTAATTGATGCATTTCATCATTTGCTTAAAACAGCTAAGATTTGTTCATTCAATATGATTATAAGCAATAACTAAAGACAAAATCCTAGATAGACTTTATTAGCTTTTAACTTTGAAAATCTCCCACCCTTCTGACCAGGATACAGTAATCACTTCACTGTAACATTCATCAGAAGTGGCATATGAATTTTTCATTTAAATTTACTAATTTTACTAGGAATTCTAGATTTAAAAATGAAGGATGATATTCAAATTACAAATTTAATAATGCAATTGTGGGACTGAAAATGCAAACAGACACACGGATAAAATTTCTTTAATTAAAGTTGAAACACTCGCAGAATTCTTTTGACGCTTTAACTTTAATTGTGAGTCACTGCAAAGCCAGTCAGGTATTTTGCGGTATAGAGAAAGTCGTATTCAGCATTTTAGGCAGTCAAACTTTGATCTCAAGTAGGATTGGAGATTCAAAGTCAAGCCACGCTACTGAAGCAATCACGCGACCAGGCGCTCGAGCAGACGCACCGAGAGGAGACACATATGTGACGTAACAGTACGCCTGTCAAAGGGACATGACGCCATTGAACCTCAGAGTCGGGCAGCTTCTAAAGGCACCAGCCTTGCGCTCGCAGAGCAACCTTTGAGTAGAGTCACTCAACCGAGACTAAAAGTACAATGCGCGAGACAAGGGACAAATTATGTCCTGAAAGGGAGATTAGAGCGTGAGGCTCGACGCGCATTTGACTCTTGAATCCCGTACCACCCTCTATGGTCAGAAGCATAGACAGAGCAGGCTAAGGATTGTCTGAGATGGTAAAATCATGATTTTGTACAGATTTAATTATTTTTTACTTATTGCAAATTATAGATTTTTCTTTGCTAATATTGTAATTTTTCTGTAATGTATTCTTGGGACTAAGAAAGGAAGTAAATGTGAAAAGAATTTAAAATGAGAACCAAGAATGGAATTACAGGTTTACTTTAGTCACAACATGAGACTGATGTGCGGAAATTCATTTTATATTTCCACAGCTTTGAGGGACACTGGTCTGAAGGACGGAAAGGCAGAACGGTCTGGACGACGCAAGCACACTTGTTTAACTGGCTACTGTATGCGGAGCAGAGAACACAGGACGAACTAGACAAGGCAAATTCACGGTGACTGAAGATTTAGCGTGAGGTTGGCTGAGTCAAAGTCAGCAGTCATTAAAGGCATCGCATACCGTTATTGGACAGGCTATATCAATTCTTGTGAGATTAGCTGACTGTGAATTTGAGATATTCTGGGGAAGAATATCATCTAGGCTCAAGAACTGAATTTCACTGGATTTGTGATTTCAAGAGCGTGTGTTAAGTTAAACAAACTGTGAACTTTACGGACATTAACATTATATCAAGAACTGTTCCAAATGAAGCTGATAACAAGTGGCTGAGATAACTGGCCAGGAACGACACACACAAAACACCAGGTGAACCATAACTCATATTTGTCTCATTGTTAAACCTGTATTGTTCAGTGATTTGTGTAAATTCTTATGTTATTCTTCCTTATCTTTCTTTATTCTAAATGTCATTTCTTTGAGTGAGAATATTATTGCTTGATGTGTGAAACCTAGGTAATTGTTCTAGGAAAGTATTGATATTAAATTGTGGGTATCTTTCTAATAATTGTTTTAGGGAGATAATTTTTGAATGATGACTTCTTATTTTTCTAATTATTGAATTTTTGAGAAATGCTAATTCTTAATTTCTTATTCTTCTAAATATTGACTTTGAGAGAGGAGTATTTGAATATTGAAATCTGTATTATTATCTGGTGTGGTTTATTTAATGCTGAACAAGTCAATTTTATTATTCTATTTTTTTTAATAAAATTTGTTAAATTTTTAAAACTATTCACTCTTCTATTACGTAAGGGGAGGAGCGTATATATAGGTAGTGGGTGGGGGTGCCAAATGACGTAATGACGTACTGGAAGTCGGTCACATATATGCATTAGAGTAGTTCCTGCTACTGGTATGAGAGAAGTGGAGGGCCGGAAAATAAATTGACAGACAAGATAGAGCTGCAGAATCTATTGTTCTGAGACAAGTAACGCTTGGAGAGGAGGTAACCTATAGGTAGAACTCTCAAGGTCTGACTTAGTCACTCTCGACCGCAAGACAAAGACCCTGTCGGTGACTGTTTAATTGATTGAATGAGGGAATCTTATCTGTGTATAATTTACGGATAATTATTCAGATAGAGATTGACAGTTAATTAATCAGGAACTTGGAACATTGCCACAGCAATATATAATAAGTTTTGAAAAAATATCTAAAAATGTGTTCACTAGATTTTAAATTATTAATCCAGGATCCAGATTATAAATTATTTAATTCCATCCCAGGGTGAATGCTATGGAATAGGAGACATCTTTTTTCTCATGAAAATTTTGCACCGTGTTTCAGTGGATGCATTTTTCATGGACAAGGAAAGATGACATGGAAGAAGTATACCACCAGAACATTCTTTTTGGGTATGTGGAGATTTCACCATTTTAGCCATCAAGAAAATTCAACAAATGTTTGAAACTTGCAGAAAAGCATCATAAAGTTATTTCACAAGTACCACATCAGTTACGATCTAGTGCTACATTAGTTACATTATTTTAATTTTTTTCCTAAGAAAACTTAATGAATGATTTATGATTTTGTTTCTTTTCTTAAAGGTAACTCTCAGTCAACATCATATGCTAAAATGAGTATAGAAAACGCACTGCAATGTTCAAAGAAAATTAACAACATTCATCATGACTTAAAATTTTATAAGCAATAAGAAGTTAGTTACATAATTTTTAATAATAATTATTTCTTTGATAATTAATTTCTTTATTATTTATTTAATTTCTTTGTTATTTTTTTTTTTTTAAGTTCAGTGTAATGCTCGAACATTTTGGATTATAGTTTTGATCAAAAACCCTATTATCACTTTTGAATGACTGTTTATAAATCTGCTTTTTGCATCTGCTTGCCATGTCAGTTACATTAGAAATGTCCTGAACTAGCAATTCATTTTGGTATATTTCTGAGTTTCTAAATTTGTGAGTTCCTTCCTGGCAAATCGTTATTCTAGACAGAATCAGATTCCAAATTAGAATGATACTGATTTAATGTGTAAAAAATATTTTCCTAAACTGAAAAAATAATTTTAGAGAAAATCAGATTCCAAATTATAACAGTACTGATTTTATGTATAAAGTTACAAATGTTACGTAAGCTTAATAAATAATTCTTTAAAGAATCAGATTCCAAATTATAACAGTACTGATTTTATGTATAAAGTTACAAATGTTACGTAAGCTTAATAAATAATTCTATAAAGAATAAGATTCCAAATTAGAAAGGTTCTGATTTTATATGTAAAGTTACAAATGTTGCTAACTTTAATAAATGTTCTAGCAAACTAGTTTAGCTCATATAAAAGATTATGTTGATGTTAAATTTCAAATCATTACAAAAAAATTAAAACAGGTTATTAGTGTCAGCATGTGGTCAAGTGAAAATAACAAAATTTTGTCAATTTTGAAGACTTCCAGATAAAATGGAAAAAGCCATGTTTGTAGCAGAAACTCTGACATTATTTAAACTTAGATTGCTCTTTCCTTATAAAACGTTAATACACATATTAATTACATCAATAATAGAGCAAATAAACAACTTTAAGTAATTATTGTAGCAATTTTTAACACAGTACACACTCAATTATTCTGGATGGATTGGGAAAACAACCATCTAGATAAGTGAAATCCAAATTATTCAACCATTAGTAGAAATAAACATACAAAATAACATGCATGTAAGTCTCCACATTACATTTCACCCATGATCACATATATTTTGCCGTTTAAAAGAGCAGCCATATTTTCATATTTCATACATAAATGCTTTTATGTACATTTTAAATATCACAATTTATCCAAATATGGTTAATTAGGAGCCTACTGTAGTCATATCTTACAAAGTGAATGATAACAACAGCAAAAAATCATTATTACCAGACATTTTTGTTCAACAGTTATTCTTTTAAATAAAACATAAGAAGTATATTGAAGATGATAATATTTTGAAAATGATACACATTTAACACAAATTTGTTTTTGCATATATTTTTATATTTTTATATTGTTTTTTGTCTCATTCTGTGTTGCTGAAAATATATGTAAGAGATATGCTGGTATTTTACATGTGACAAGTTTCATTATGCGCCAACAAACAAGCACTACAACAAATAATTAGCAACTCTACCGTTTGAGCATCTCCACAGAAAGCAGCCAGATGGAGTGGAGTCCGCCCACTTCGATCATTGTGGTTTACATTAGCTCCACGGTGAGCAAGAGATTGGACAAGTGTCAGGTGACCCTTTAGGCTTGCCCAACAAAGAGCAGTCAACCCTTCTTTGTCTGTACGTTTCAACTGAGCACCTTTAGAGAGCTGAAAGAAGTTATTCAGACTTTGCTAGTGCTTTATTTCATTCCTATTTTAACACTTTAAATAAAATAGGATGATTTAATTCTAATATTCTACAAGCACAATCAAACCTTCAAAAGCATTTTAAAAACTTTTAATATAATTTTATGCAATATTTTTCATTCAATCAAATTTTGTCTTTTTCAGGAAAACATCTTTAATATGTTTAATATGAGGCTAGATAAGATTTTTTTTTTTTTACAAAAAAAAAAAACGTTAAATATCCCAACTGGCTACACCAAAATGAACATTTTAAGGTTCAAACCTGGCAATCAACTAAAAATTTGTCTCTTTTTTTCAACTTCTAATATCCTGTCATTTTGCATTTAAACTATAATGTATATTTTGAATTCTCTTTAAAACCTTTTCTTTGTCAGTATGTATAAAATAATTATACTCTGACAAAGCAAGTAAGTAAATTTGTAACAATAACAGTACTAAATAGAATATGACACTTATTGGTCTTCTGAAGTTAAGCAGTTATGGTAATAAAAGTGATAAACAGAATATGATATTAACTGTTCACAAAGCACTATTCTGTTTATAAATAAAGAAATGAGAACAAAATATGGAATATTTATTAATAAAATTTAATGCTGAAAAACAATCAGAAAGACAGCTCTTCCAATAGAAGGAATATCAATGCTGAATTTCTCTAACTTGTACTAGATCAAAACGTTTTCATCAATAACTGGTCAAAATGAGTTATTGTGAATTTTCTTGTTAACAGCCATTCCAAGAGATAAAAGACATTACAAGAGTATAGTATACAAAGAAGAAAAGTATTCTTCCTTAAGCATACAGAGCTCAAATTGGATACCCTGATACCCAAAACAAGAAATACAAAATCATATTTTACTTTATCATGTCTATTTGTTATTCTACTTATTATGTGTATGTGGGAGAAATAACCTCTGTCTATCTGTCTGACAGTCTATCTATACACACTCAGGAAGGTTTATTTTTGTAATGATATGCATCAGTTTATCTCTTAAAAATACTGTCAATTTCCGTCTCTCATCCCAGAATGCACCAGTTTGTTTTCTTGTTTAGAGGTACAATAAGAAATGGCTAATAACAAAAGTGATATACTAAATACAAATCCAGCATGAAACTGAAAGACATCAAATTAAATCCTGTGATATATACATTTGACATACCTAATGCAGCATCATGCAATCTGAAGATAAAGTATATGGCAGATCATGTGATATGAGATGTAAAAGAGTTAAATTTTTCTAACCCAAGATCAAATAATATTTTTCTTCTAATTTAGGAGTTAATTTTTTAATATTTATAGAGATTAAGATTGACTAAAACCTATCACAGAGCTGTTCTACATTCCTTTTAAAATACTATTTATACTTTTTCATCACACCATGTGAGTATTATTTTACAACTAAAACTAAATTAAGGAAGTTAGACAGAAACCTCTCCTTGCTAACCTGTGATTTACAAAATCATCATAATTAAAGTATTTAAATATATATTACTGCCATTGTGATGAGCATTCCCTACAAATTTTGCTTGGTAAATTAATATATGTTGTATATACTTTACTATGATTTAATGAGCAGATCCTGGATTTTTTAAAATTCCTTGTTAATTCAGTTTATATCAAAGTTTAAAACCAAGAAAAATTAAACAATCAGATAAACCTGGTTTTTAAAATATTTGGACTTAATTTTTAAAAAATTAAAATGTCGACTTCTAAACCTGTTGTAATTTGACTGTATAAAATGTTTTACATGACCTTTCACAAAATTTTAAGAAGTGGGTCTCTGGCTTCTTGCATACTTTGTAAACACAGGCTAAATAAGGTAAAATCTCAGCTCTAAATGAGTGTTGCTTTGTGCTGTCTTTGTTTTTTAATTTTGCTAAATGCTTTTCAATGTTTTTGTGAAACAAGGTAATAAATGCTGTTGAGGCAAATTGTACAAATATCCATTGATATACAAAAGCTACAACTTCTCTGAAAGCAATTATAAATCAAGTGATTAAAGTGGGTTTTTTTAAAAGAACAAATGCTCTTAAAGGATTAGTATTTTATTTCATCTATAAAATAACATACTATATTTAATCATAAAATATGTTAGTTTGGGATTTTTTATTTTATAATGAACCAAGTTAAAATCCATTAATTTGCATTACCTTTCAAGATTGATAGCAATACAATTCCTTTTAATAAATAATATAAATTTAATACATATATTGCATTCCTATACTATAAATATGCAAATTACCCAAATACAGTGCCATAAATATAATAGTTTTGTGCAGAGAAGAGCATTTCTTTCTTCCAAAAATGTTAAGATTAAGAGCTATCATTGTGAAAACAGAACTAATATTAAGTCTGATGCAATGTTGGCATCAATAACTTTATCTTAGAAAGTCATTTTCTTAACTTAGGTTAATTTTAAAAGAACTCATTAGCATTTATTTTTAAAGTAAGAAAAAGAAAAGGAAAAGAAAGAATTTGTTGAGAAAAAAGAGAGAAAAATATATCAATAATAGCAATATATTTTTTAATGAAAATTTTAAAAAACATCATCTGATTTTAAATTTTTTCTCTCAATGTAACCTTACCAGCATCTCAAGAACTCCTAAATGCCCTTCGCTGGCTGCTATCATGAGTGATGTACGGCCATATTTGTCTGTCTGCTCGATATCAGCTGCAGCTGATAGTAGAAGGTCTGCAATTTCCCATTTTCCAGCTTTAACAGCACACAAAAGTGGTGGAAATGATTTGCTGTTGAGGGCCCCAATATCTGCACCTTCTTCAAGCAAATAATGCACAACATCTTTTCGCCTATGAAGACAAGCTGCAGTCAGTGCTGAAATTTAAAAAAATAAAATAAATTAAAATAACTTCTTAACTTATAAATCTTTTGATAAATTCTTTTAACTTGTCAAAATGATGCAAAAATATCAAATAGAAAATAGAAAATCAACCATTTAAATAAATAACTTTTGATTTCTAACTACATGTACTTTATTACTTGATTATCTAGACAGTATTCTTCTAGATAGAAATCACATTGTTTCATAAATGATGCTGATATCTAATCATGAATTCCTTCATTAATTTAACTTGTCATTGTGCTTCTGGTCAGAAATGAAGTTTCATAAATGACACTTGTATCTGGAGGAAAGAATGGTCATTACTCAAAGACAATAAAACTTTCAAATGATTCACACAGATATTAGTAAATGTGTAAAGAATCAGATTTCTTTACACAAAATTTACTAAAATCTGTGCAACAATTTTAATATAAACTTAAGGTATATTTTTAAAAAGCTACTTATTTTTAATAGCCTGATTTTGTTAAAATTTACATTTTTGTTTAATAGCCTGATTTTGTTTAAAATTTACATAAAATAAGTGTTTCTATTAAAAAATAAATATATGTCAACATACTTTTATTATTCTTAGTTCTTATTATTCTTATTCTACTATATAGACATTAAAAAGAAGATTATATATGTACATGTATGTTCATGCTTTTATGAGAATGTGTATTTTTGTTAACATTTCAAAATGATCAGCGGCAGTAAGCTAAATTCTAACAGTTTGAAGACAGTAGATATTACTGAGTTTTCACTTCATGTTTTAACTTCAACAACAAACAATAAAAAAAACAAAGAAAAAAGCGGTGCTTGATGATATAATTGTGTTTTGTAATCTAATTATGTTTTAGCAATTTGGCTGAGTTAGGATGAATCAAGTTGCCCTGAAGGATGTTGGAGAGAGCTTTTCCCAAAGTGATCTGCTGGTAGCTGAGACAGAGGAACTTTCTTCTGTAGCCACAGCAGTAACCAAACCGAAGTAACTAAAGTTTGCATATTTTATATTTATTTTAACTGTGTTGTTTAACAAATAATTAAGTAGGAAAAAAGTTGAGTAAACTAAAAATTTGACCTATTCATGCTAAATTAAGCAAATTCATTATTATTATTAAAATATTTAATATCCTCTAAGAATCCAACGCATTCCTTAATACACAATTATACATTTAATTTTGAATAACTATTTCTCTGTTTGTCTGTTTGTCCACTATAAAGCCTAAGAACTCTCATTTTAAGCCCAATAATTCATCTATCAATGGATTCATCTTGATGACAGGAAGCTTTTGGACTTAGGCTCTGAAGTCTGAACTGGGATTTTTGGCTACAAACCCCACAAATAACGAATTCTTCAAGAAAGATAACTCAAGAAGAATGTATTTTGCTTCATGCAGTGGTATCCCTTTATTCATATAACAGCAGGCCTGGTCAATCAATTGGTCTGGTATTAGAAGTTTAGTACAGTTAGAATGTTTAGCTCTTAGGCTGGTTTACTTTGCAGGCAGCTTCCAGACAATTCACAATTGGACTTTTCATAAAGGACATTTCACCCTGGGTAAATTGATCATTAGTTAAAGTCATTTTTCAAAGGGTGGACTTTAGGTGCATAAGTTCTGAAATGCATTTGGTAGATGATTTGTTTGATCATTTGTTTTTCAAAAGAAAACGTCAATATTGAAAATGTAACAATAAAATAAACATCTTTGCTAAAGAAAACTACATTACATAAATGGCTAGAGCAAAAGTTAAGTTCTGCTTCCACTCTTATCTGAATGAAAATTTAATGATCTATGATCTTATAAGTGGCTTTATGACACAACACAACTGTCATCAAATAAACAAACACTATAATAAACTAAACATTATACAAACTTTAGCAAAAGTAATTAATCCTTCTGCACATATTAGAAACAATATGAAAAATACTAAGATCACATATAAATCTATCGTTGAATTAAATAACACATTTAGGAATGACACAAAATAGATGTCATTAATGGTAAATGGATTAACAGGAAATGTAAAAGATGAAATTATCAAACAGCAAGATGCTGTTCTATTGAAGTTAGCTCAGAAAAGAGTGAAAGAGAAAGTTAACACTGAAAAGCATTGTACTGCAACAATGAAAATAATATAACAATGAACCTAAATGAATTTGAAATATTTTATAAAAGTAAAAATTGGATTTAAGTACATCCACAATAATCAAATGCTGAGAAATCAGCATGAAAAATTTAGAATATTTTATAAAAGTAAAAATTGGATTTAAGTACATCCACAATAATCAAATGCTGAGAAATCAGCATGAAAAATGTAGAATTCCAATAAAAAACAGAAACACAATGCAATGAATTTACAAATACAAGATTAACACCTTATGACTGTCCAAATAGAAAAATACTAAAAGTTATAAAATAATGACGAATGAGAATTTTACAGTTCTAGTAAAGATAGAAAAATAAACTACAAGATACATATCCCATATGCATAAACTTACCAGTTTCTCCTAGCAAGGAATCAACTTCGTTTAGTGCCTCACCCATAGTGGCATGATGCAAATACTCCACTACCTAAAACATGCCCAAAAATTTTTAAAAAAACAAATTATAGTACTGTGCAAATTGTTAGAAACACATCATAAATCTCTCAAAAGATTATTTTGATAAGTATTTATTAATGGAAAAAGTCTAAATCAAATTATTTGTTTATTCTGTTTTAAGCAGATGACACCCTGCAGGATTTTGTGAGCGATCTTTGTGTTTGCAATGTTGGAGAATATAACGAAAAGTTTGTACATTTTTATTGTATACATGTACTAGTAAATCTCTGCTGTTAGTTGGTGCACATAAGCCTTTTGTTGTTAGCAAACATGTACAGTGTGTACATTTTTATAGCATGCAGATCACGTTATTAAACAAATCGCAGCAACGCTGTTGCGTAAAAAATCATCAAAAACATGTGCATGTACATTCTCATTTATTAATGCACATCATGTACATAAACAAATTTCAAGCAGGTTACTTGTAATATTGAAGCATTTGTTTCCAAGCAGACTGTTAAAGGCAAAAGCAACAAAGCATTTTAGACTTTGTAAAGAAACCATAGTAACTGCATGTACATAAGCCTTTTGTTGTTAGCAAACATGTACATGTATGTACATTTTTATAGCATGCCGATCGCATCATCAAATAAATCGCAGCAATGCTGTCAGGTAAAAAAAAAATCACCCAAAACATGTGCATGTTCATTCTCATTTATTAACGCACATTATGTACATAAAGAAATTTCAAGCACAAGTTACAGTACTGTACTGTAATATATTGCCACCATATTAAGTTATCTTTCAGTTATTCAGTTATCTCGATGCTTTTTGGCAAACCCCTAGGCCAGCGACATAACAGGGTTCAACTGTATATATCTCCTATCTCCATCCAGCACTCAGCTGTTAATATTGCTAATACCTGGAATGTCCAGGCTAAACTGGCATCATCCAATTTATTACTGGCCCAAAATGTCATTTAAATGACAGAAGTTTGGAAATTTGACACATTTAGATATTCATTTTCTGAGAAAATAGACATTAGTGCTTTACAAATCAATCTAAATTGAGGTAATTAAATCTAGACTAAAAACAATAAGATTAATCTTATTAAGAGTGTCATTATTCACAAACTATAACTCACATGTCTGTTGCCAGTAGCTGCTGCTGCTACCATACACTGAAGAGTGGCTTCCTGTCGAGTGGGCTCTCCTTGATGCGGTCGCCACTCTAACTGTAGCAGAAAAACTAATGAATCCAGTTGCCCAGTCATTGCCGCATGTACTGCAGCACACTGTCCCTGTCTGTCTGGAAGTGAGGGCTACAATACAGAAGAATGAGTTCAACTTCAAATTTGTAATGCTCAAATTTTATAACTGCAAAATTTGTAAAAATTACTGAGGTGATTTTAAAAAGCACAAATTCAACAACAAAAAACCCATAACTGTATTAATGAAAACTAAAAAGTAAATGAGGATACTGATCACATTAAAAAAAATGTTATTTAAATTTAAGAATAAACTTAAACTATTTCCCCAACTATTCTTTGAATAACTGATTAAACGAAAACACAAATACTGAGATTTAAAATATGGATATGTAGTAAGTATTCTCACAACATTTAACTGTTGAGTGAAGACATGAAAGATAATTATAGATACAGAGTAAAATTTTCACGTTATTAGTGGTGGCAAGAAAAACCAAATGTTATTTAAATTGCAGCCCTATATAGCAAGATTTTCTCTTCCATCACCGAATTATTCAGTTGTCAAGATTTCCTCAACCTAGGTTTGGTGATGTCATGCTTTAAATTTAAATTGAATTTAATTAAATTAATCACTTTGATTTTGACACTTTGAGTCTGGTCATAAAGGCAATCAATAGCCTTATGAGAGGAGTATGCCTTTTGATTTTTTTCTTTGATGCTTTGATCCACTTCAAATCACAGTGACTACTGATCATTTTGGTGTGTGAATCCAGCACCGTCATCAAACTTATCAGTAAACGTGTTGCTGTAAGTTGATTCCCATGAATTATGATTGAGAGCCAATATGGACAAAAAAACTAGGCTTCAGTTTGGTCACAAAGATTATTTGAACATTTCTTGTAGTGTGTTGAGTAGTGCAGGCAAAGTTTCTAGAACACTCCATGTGATGTGCTTTTGATAGTGCATGTGAAGTTCTGGTCGATTCTCTATGGTGTGTTTTGTGAGTGCAAAAGATGATTCTGGAGCAGTTGTTTAATGTGCCTAGAAGGGGTACATTTCTCAATAAGAAAGACACTTCTTGTTGCAAACCGCGTGATTGTGAACATGTGCTAGTGACAGTGGCCATCATTGAAAAGGTTATGTACAGTCACTTTAATTATTTCTTTAAAACTCCACTCATTTCTGTGATGAATGATACTTATGAACTTGATTTTATATATATATATATGTAACTTTGACTGCTGATGTCTATGCTAGGATAATCTGAACAATTGTCCTGCGTTAATCGAATATTGTTGTGAAGTGATCTAAATGTCAATGCTCTTTTGATTATATTCATATGTAGTATATTTGATTGTTGATTTAATAAATTTATTGTTAAATTTATTGACCTTCCTACAAATTGATAACCATTTGTTGGAGAGATGGTGGGTGGATAGGGGCTCACTAAATATAGATTAAAGATGATTTATCTTCTCCTTTGGTAAGAAGTTTTTCACCTACAGAAATATTATCTGACAGTAGATGTGTGTCTTTAATGTTGTGGAAGAGAGAAAACATTTACTGCACCCACATATCCACCAAGTGAGACGAATGGTGTCTTTTGGAAAATTATTAATAACAGAATAATATTATCATTTGTAAGTAGTTATGGATGATTAATAATAATAATCATAACCAATAATAGGTTGGTGTTGTGTTATTTTTATTGCTGATCTTGCACTACATTTGATCAGTAAGTCATTAAATTGCTTGTAAACATGCAATTATTCAATTGGTGTATGTGTAACAATCTACCATTTGAGAAAATACTAATTAAATTTTTGTTACTAGTGCTAGTGTTTATATTTCTCACATAAGCATCTTTAGCAATGATTATAAGGTTTCAACACATTGCTTACAAAAAAAAATGCTTTATGGTTTCCACTGTATGAGTTACTTCAAATAAATACTGATTTTTTAAGTCTTATAAAAAGAACAGAAAACATTAATCTGAACCTTAAATGTGTATTTATGCATTTAATATACATGAAGACCAAACATACTGAATATATTTGTAACATTAATATAAATAAACTATAGCATAAGTATTTTTAATAAAATATTTAATGATCATTCAAATATTAATGCTGATTTTAAAATCTTTTTAGTGTTCAAGAGTGAAAATATATTTTGTGCATTTTTCTATTTAAAAAAAAAAAATGTGTGAACAGTGTGTCATTTGTGGAAGATAAAATATAGGAAAGTGACCAAGTATAGTCAAATACAAATACATGTTTTTGTTAAAAGATGATTGTGCTATATATATAAAATATTTTAGTTTTTGCCTGCAGCTTTGTTTGCACAAATATATATGGAATATGGACTGTTAGCTAACAATTTTTGTTAATTTGAAAGGTTATGATCTAAGTGCTTCTTTGTATAAAATATTTTGAGTCTTGTTATCTGGGGCACAAATGAAGAGATTGTTGCTGCTGCTGTCCTGTGGTAGGCAATTTATTAATTGTCATCACAAAAATAAAAGCTTAACTTTGCAGTGTAATGCAACCCACCAAAATCCAAAATCAATCTTCAGTACAGACTAAAATCTAATATCCAGAATGAGAAATGCAATGTGAGTGAAACAAGAATTATCCAAAATGCACAGAGATTATGGAGGTCACAGCAATGTATTAGCCAAGGTCTATACATGCATTTTCATGGAAATTTTTCATAGCTTTGGGGTTGGTTAGAGGTCTGTGCACAAGCACTTTAATGGAAAATTTTCAGTTTTAGAGTTACTGGTTAGCTTTCTTATGAGATAGCATGATGGTAGGTAGACTATCTTGATTCCAGGGCACTAAGGTAAACAATAGAAGCCCAACCATCCAACCAACCAACCAACCAACCTACCTACCTACCTACCTACCTACCTACCTACCTACCTACCTACCTATCTATCTATCTATCTATCTATCTATCTATCTATCTATCTATCTATCTATCTATGGTATTATATGCTAGTATTTGTGGGATATTTATCCACAAGTGAGGGTCATTTAATGCACTGTTAAAGTATTAATGTTTAGATATTTTGTTTCATTGTATATCCAAAAGAAAATGTAATTAACTTAAATACAGCTTCAAACATGCAAAAATTATATGATCTCATAATTACCCATACACAAATTAATCTATTTGTAAATAATACAAATCTATATTTCCTGCTACTGCAAAAAGCCTTGATAATGCTGAATGTCAATCTATACAATTATAAACATTAAGAAGAAAATTAACAGGGAAACTTAATTCTGAGTAGGAATAATTTATTCTGGTACTTCTAGACATACTTTTAAATTGAGAAAACCTGCTATATTGAGGTGCTTACATAAATATGTAATGAAAATTACTAATAGGAATTGTAGTGAAATATGATAAGTATAGTGGTCAAGTTATAAAATATTTGAGAATGAAGTTTAAATTCTTAAAAAGGTGCTTGAATGTACGTAAACAAAGTTGTTAATGTTTTACAAGGTTCAGCAAAACAAAAGATAAGCCATAAATAGTAACATACAGTTAAATAGTCAAATAAAATGAAGAGAGTATATTTGTCCAAACAAATGTTATAATCCATAGTTTTCTCAGGTGTTTATCCTTAGGAAACATTTGGAATGATAAAGTTGAACACTTGAAGAATTAGAATAATTAGAAGAGGCAACTACTGAACAGTGAATTTTTTAAACAAAACTAGAATAACACCATTTTAAAAATAGTTAGCTATCAAACAACTTATTTACCATGAGTTTACAAAATAAAAAACTATATTTAGCTACAATGCAAATAGTTTTCTAACCCTTGCATTTTTTCGTACACACAACATATGCAGGACTTCACGATGACCAGCAGCAGCTGCAAAGCAAAGTGCAGTCATGCCTGTGTCGGAGGATGCATTTATATCTGCTCCAAACTCCAACAACAATGCCACCATATCTGAGAATCCTTCACGTGCAGCCACACACAATAATGGAGCATTATGCAGAAATTCTGTTCTCACATTTGGATTAGCTCCAGCCAAAAGTATTAGTCGGCTGACCTTTTGAAAAAATGAAATAAAAAAATCATTTTTTATTAATTTTAAACATAATAAAATATTTTTAAATAAGGAAACCAATCTGATTTTAAATGGAGACAAATATGAAGTGACTGGATGCCTTCTTTGCAAAAGTATTTAATACAGTTGCAGATAATGCACAGTTACTGAAGATATATTTAGTTATAACAGCACTTCAATATTCGTTGATACATTCCTAATAGCCTCACAAAAGTAGAAATCCACAAATAAACATTTTTATCTGATTAAACTGTCCCTACTTATATGCAACTTTCATACTTAACACTAAACCCTAAATTAGAATTCTGAGGCCAAAAAAGCTGACTCAGCAAGGAAAAGCAGAGCATCGTGATCTGAGAGGATTGCAGGCGAGACCAAGAATGAATGGTGGCAATGTAGTACATGTTATCAATGCATGGTTTTTATAACATTATTAGTACTAAATAACATTTTGAATCCAATTATAGCTTAGTAGGACAATGTGAATTGCTAATCTTCTGGTCTAAGGATTATCAACTTTTCTTAAGTATTCAAATTTTAGTGTGTCTTGTGAATACCTGAATTCATGAGTGCTGAACTCATGGATACTGAGGGCTGGTGTATCATAAATTTATAGTTACATGAAAAGTCATATTCATATAAAATATTTATTAATTTCCATTTATTTGAACTAGATATTTATACCAATACGGTCCAGTATTTATTTATAGACCCTGTTTCAGAATTTAGAATTTATGTTAATTAAAATTCGTTCCTCCTATTCTGACAACAGACTGGCTGCTCAAATTCACCCTTCAGTCTGATCAAATTTAATGCTTGTAGTTTAAGCCAACAAATTTATAGACAGGCAAACTTGCGTACAAAGCACGGATTGGGAAATGTTAAACAATTACAGTTAATTATGCGTTCAATCTCCTTTTTCTCGACTCATTCGCCCCCACCTAATCCTATCAGTCTATTTGCATAAATAACCAACTACAATAATTGATTAACAAGATAAAAATGAATTTAATAAAATTTAACAAATAACAAAATATATTCAAGATTCAGATGACATTAAGTCTCCTAATACTATGCTATTTGTCTAACACACGAAGTGTTCAAATAGATTGCAGACAGAGTTTATTTAGTTCAAGTACACCAGTCCTTGCACTTAGCTGGTTATCCAAATAGCGACGATAAATGAAACATGTGGTCCCCAATGAAATTCCTGTTGGATTACCGGACTCAACGGCCTAGTTATCACCAGCTTGGTCAACAGTCTTTCATTAATTACACCCCTCTTCTGAATCGCATCAGGAGTTCAGACTCAGCCAATTGCTAGACACCAATCGAAGCAATATGCAGGCCAGTTCACTGGGCGGTGAATTTTACGACGATGAAGAAAAACCAAGACGTCAGACGGAATACGTCAGACAATGACCAAGATCGAGAGACCAAGAAACCCGCTCTGGAAATAAATGAATTCCTATGAGCGATAGTTCTCACGGTTTCACAATCCAATACATGTGGTTGACAACAGCATAGCTTATTCCTCGACCATTTTAGCATCTTTACATTAATATTTAAATATATATTAAAAGATACAATGTGGTCACACATGTGCGTTTTTTACAATTAAGGTACACATGAGACTTATGAATTTCAAGGAAGCATTACATTTTTCAGAATTTCAGATGACTTAGACGCTCGCATCGGTCTGTCCTTTTCCTCGCGAATGCGGGTCTATAGCGCGATCAGAATATTTAAAGGAATAAACGAATTTATAGGGCGAATTATTAGTCACGTGATAACGCTTGGTTCGACCTACAATCGGCCATTGTTTTAAATGTTACATAACTGGAGTGAGTTCTCTCTCTCCCTTATGAATAAGGTGTGTGTATCAGAGCATGACGATTACGTCACTCAGCGGGTTAAGAGGTCAAGTATAATTTGTCTTGACTCTGCTACAGATTGCCAAGAATGAATTTTATTAGGCAGTCCCAATGTCATACTTTACAGGACAAACATGAACAAACACATGCAAATTTGTTAAAATTTATCACAGGACACATTTCTTCACATTTAACCAGAACTAACCATTTTTATATGAAAATAAAATCAATGTTTTGTCTTTCAAACTGTACTGTTGTTGTTTTTCTTAATTTTAGTATGGTATCCATAAAACATAAAGTACTTAAGGCTGCAACAAAAATGATCAATTATAGTGTCAAAGTAGAAAAAGTAAAATTCAAGTTTTCAATACCATTTTTCAACAATTAAGTTGGGCCTCTATGGGTTTGTAACCTAAAATCTTATTAGTCCATTAGATAAATAAATAAATAACTACAAATACATTTTTCAGTTTAAAAATGTATCGCACATTTATAGAAAATAATATTTTCTGCAGAATTTCAATATCTTTCCAATAATAATATATAGTTTATGATTAGTGATCCACAGAAAACTGTGCTGCACTCTTCCTATTAGTCATGACTTCTATTCATGAGACATGTACTGATGCTACCATTGATATTTCTGTCATGAATGACCAATTGAAACCCCTAATTGGTAAGACCAATTTTTAAGCACATATTAGTGATTATTTTAATCTATGATTATTTTCTGTAAATATATCTCTACTTTTTAAAAGTAGAATTAGTGATTTATCCTCAGAAATACCACTTTTGTAGAAGAAATTTCAGTCTTTGCAGAGAAGTATCTTTTCCTTAAAATTTTTTAATGGCATTCCACACCTATAAACTTTAAACAGCTTTGAACTTTGTAAATTATTTTTGAAAACAAAATTTTTTTAAAGATGTTATTTTACTTTTAATTCCAAAATCTACTGAAGAAATCAGTTTTTCATAAATATATATGTGACATGCTATCAAATCAGGTTTACCCATTTATCTGTTGGAAAATGATTTAAAATCAAATTTTAAATATGCACATATATTTCCTTTTAAGTTTAAGGTATTTGAAAAGTGAAAACACATCTGCTAAAAAATATTTAACAATAACAGAAAAACAGGAAAATATTCATTAAGAATAATGCTGTACATGCTTGTATAATAAACCTTAAATGGTTACTAAACATAAAAAATAATTACATTCAGGCATAAAGAGAAAAACTGTTACTGTGACTTACTATTACATGATATGGATTATGCTCATTTATAGTCAAATCAGTCCAGTCACATGTTTAGATTAATATACAGATTAAAAAATGAAAAAGTCCCGATCTATTCTTATTTTTAATCTTATCATCTTGTGAATGTGTTAACCTCCACATAACTAGAGACTCAGTAAATAAACAACAAAAAATACTTATTTAGAAACTTATTATTACCTACCTTTCTTTGCTTTTTGAGAAATTCAAATTCGAAAAACAAATTCAAATTCGGAAAATCTCTAAAAAGCCCTTTGATAAAAAAGGCTTTCCATTCTTCATTTTTTTAGTCCAGAAATGGGGGATCAATTGTTTGGATTGAAACTGTATAGGTAATAAATTAGAAAAAGACTTCTGGTGAGAAGTTGTACATAATTAGGTAATGCACTGCAGTGTTTTAATTTAACAAAAGTTGTCAAAATGTAAACAGTGCACAACAGAATAAGCATGGTCCACTCAAAATTTTTTATGCTTTAAAATATCTAATGACTCACTATTTTGCACTGTTTAGTGGTAATACTTTTATTACTTATAGAATTAATGAATAAAAACAACAAATTAAAAAGATATAATCCTGACCTTTACATTAGGTGAAAAAATGTTACGGTGAGTAACAAGTGCTTGTGAAAGATTGTGTGAACTAAGACACATCCAGAATGCCTGCATATCACGTGATGAGTACCCTCGCTGCCGTCCAACACTTTTGTAAATATGTGCCTTCAGGATATGGTGACCAAGTTCAAGTGTTTTGTCTGCTGGTAAAGGTGCTGATACTCTTGATAACCTGAATGCCATTAATGCATGGCCTAGTCTGTAAATGCAATCAAGCATAAAAAAGTTTGCACATTGAAAACCAATATTAAACATGAAGTATAACAATCATTTCACATGAGCTGGAAGTGAATTCAAATACATATATATGTAATTCTCAATATCTAACTAATAACTTAGATATTCATTTCTAAAAATTAAATTAATACAGACCATAAGTTTGATGTAACATTTTACTTTTAACACCTTGTCCTCTATATATACTATGCATTGCAATCAATCAGAACATCTAATAAAAAAGCATTTTTGAGTGCTGACCATTAAATACTGAAGACAAAAATCCATGGCAATTAGAACACTTGTTTAGTTCAATTTGAAATACTAGGGAAACCAGTTTCTTTGAACATTTTATTATGAAGTATGAAAATAAAAATATAACTTGTCAGTCCAGCCATATAAACCAAAATCCGGAATAATAAATGATAGTCAATATTCAGCTTGACCTATCTAACAAGGGGGAGAACTTTCTCTACTGGTAGGTATATGTGACCATTTGATGTCCATGAATTTTTTTCACTTGCAAATGATCTTCTACTGCTAAGACTAAGAGTTTTACTTTTAAAGATTGATTCATTTTAATATCCTAAAACTAAGATTATATGATCATCTATATCTCACTATCTGTTTATGATTATCACTTAAATCTAATGAATTTTCAAGGCAGAAGTAAAAAGACTTAAATGACAGTATACAGTTTTATACTTATTACTAGTATTAGTAAGTAGTATTATACATTAAATTATAAAACCATGGTTAATTAGTGTAATGGTTTAATGTATTTAACACTCCTTTAAAATAATTTTAATTTGTTAAATTAAAAAAATTGTCACTTAATATTTTAAAATACATTTTATCATACTAGTAATCAAATAGTATTTCACTTTATGGATAATTGTATAAATTGCTATAAAGAACAAATATTATTACACAAATATCTTGGGGTCATTAAATTATCTTGTATATCCTACTGAATACATAGAAATTCTGTCAATATTCTTTTCAACAGAAAGCCACTTTTTGCATTTTAATCTTGATACATAAAATGTTTCTTTTAAAATGTTTTTAATGCAAAATACAGTAGTCTGCAGTTTAAGTTTTAAAATGTAATTAGACAAGAAATATGTAATGAAGCAGAAAAATTACTTGTTTCAAATATGTAATAATATTTTTAAAATATGACTACTTCTATAGTTAATTACTTCATCACTGATAACTCAGTAATGTAAAATATGAATTAAAATATGAGGAAACTTCTGTAATCACAAATCACAAATACTTCTGTAATCACCATGTATAAAGCATTTTGTATTTAAGAGAAGTGTGTAAATAATATTGTTTAATGGTAATTCTTTCAAAAAGTCTTGAATGTAGGTGTAAGACAGGTACATCCATTTTTTTAAAAATCTTTTTCCTCATTTTATTATTTAGGTTTTAAACAAGTCAGAGAAAAAATAATTGGTAATACACCATATTTCAATATTTTATCAATCGTGCTCCCATATGCTTGCCCAAAGAAAATGTTAACTTGAAGGCATGTTTGTGTATCAAGAAAACTGAGTTTCTCTTCAGTAATTTAATTTAGAATGAATTTAAAGTCACTCAGTCAGTTTAATCATTGTTTGAAAAATTAAAATTATATTTGACCATCTGTTTTGTTTTGGATTATTTTCTTCCTTATAAATTTGCAAAAGAATGTGTTTAATGCTTCATTATATTTCTTTGAGTATGGGCTAATTAATTAACCTCTGAATAAATGAATACTATATATAATATATAAGTATATACATATATCTTTTACTAATAAAGTAATATATAATATGGCATATCATTCTAAATACACAAGTGCACATTCCAAGAAAGCATCCAATTTATTTTGGTGTCACAAAGTGTATAAAAGAAATGATCATTTTATTTTTTTTAAATTAAAACCCAGAATGTTTCATAATATTATCTCAACTTTTTACAAATGGTTGTAGAGGTGATTTATATTAACTATTATGCTGCTTTTATAATCTTTTAAAATAAAATAAAAAGAATTCCTATATGCAGAAATCCTTACACACACATCTATGTGTATATATACACCAATGCAACATAAAAAATCAAATCGTTGCATAGTTACCAACATGATACAATGACATATGGACAATGAAACTGCAGACTATTCAGATTAGTTTATTAATTTAAACATCAACAGGCTTACTGGTACATGTACTTATAATTTGTATATTCACTGTTCATTTGTCATTGTTATTAATAAGAATACTGACCTCATGAAATCTATTTAGCCAAAATGTTGCATATCTACAAAATATTTTGAATTTTCACTTAACTGTCAAGTATATTATTAATATAATAACAAATTGGTTAAATGGATTTTTAAGTACTGGATGGAGAAGAAGGTGTTTGTTGATTATTAGTAGTAGTTGTGGGGTGGGATTGTACTGTTTATGTTTCAGGATTGTACTTTATGTTTTCCAATGTTTGCTGTATAAATATAAGCTCTACCATTAGTATGGAGTTAGTGTTGGTGGTAACTATCTTTTCTATCCCATTAGCTTTGTTTTGCTGTTGCTGTTTTGGTTTGGGTTTGTCTTTTCGTTTGAGTTTTGCATCTTGTTTCTTCTAATATCCATTTTCTTTTTTGCCTTTTATTAATTTTAAAGTTTTGTTGTGCAGATGTTCTACATATGTTACTCTTTGTGACCTTGTTTGAGTGCTTGTTTCTTTCTTGGAGTGTTACTTATCCTGGGAGTGCATATGTACATGCTGATGGAAGAGCTAATCATACTGTTTTGTTCTGTTAAGAATATGCATAGCTTTTTGTTGCCTTATAAGTATTTAATCAGTAATCAATATGTGATACTGATAGTATTACTGCTTGTGTTGCTGTGATCATCTTGTGCGTGATCACCCCACCCATCCATTGCAGTCAGTGCCTCCTGTGCTTATTTAACTGTTTTTATTATGTATTGTATAAAGTCAATAGTTTTCATCAGATGTTATGAATTTTAAACTTTTTTTTATACTGTACTTGTGCATTTTCTAGTGTGAGTTGTGTTTACATTTTGTTATTCTTTTTTGTGTGAAAGGCCATTGGTTTGGTTTTGTCAGTCCCCATTTTTATGTCCAGTCTATGAGCTGTGTGATTGCTAGTTGTAGGTGTGTTTTCAGTTAATTTTTATTTTTGTATACATGGTGCATGGTTGAGTATCAGTGAATTGTGTAAGTTGTATGTCAGTATTTCTTACTGGTCATTCTATGTCTAGAGCACTTTCCTGTGGGGTTCCACATGTTTGTGTGCGCTTGGTCAAATAAGTGTTGTTTACACTTATAGTTATAGATGCATGAGAGAAAGTTTTTTTAATGTAATTGTATGTGTCTCCTGCTGTGCCTAGTTTGTTTTGATTAAGACTGTCTGTCACAGGAAATGAGGGACAGAAATTATATTTTATTTCATTTTAAAAAACCGCTAACAAAACTAGTTGAAGTAACCCGAGTTTTGTTAATTTTCATATGTAGCATGTAACTTCCAGTAACGGTCACCTAAGATCTCTTTAGTAGACAGACGTTCGTGACACAGTGTGTGTTATTATATCATATTGAATATATATATTAGTTTGTGAAAGATATGTATATTGAACAATTGGGACAATTGCGCATTACTGGTCACATGTTGTTTACGAGAGAAAAGGCCAGTGCGCATTAGAATTGACCACAGAAAAGCGTACCGCACGGACAGCACTAATTATCCGAGGGAAAAATCGCGCACACGGCATAGCTTCTGGAAGTTTTTGGAAACCTTCAGTGAAGCTATATAAGAGGCAAAAGGAAGATTTTACTCTCAATGTTGAAAACGTCGATTCGTCTGAAGCCAGTCTAACTTCACGTATGAATTATCTCATGTACAGAGATTTCATAAAGGAAAGCTGCAATAATCTCTTTCCATCCGTTTTCCATCCGTCTGATGCCATATATTGAGTAACGAGGCAAAATTACTTCAGTATAATTTTTGGCAAAGTGGGGAGTTCACTGTCAAGAAAAACCGATGTATGCGACGCTGGTTGTATGCAGTTAACGACACGAGGGACCAATTTTGTCATCCCCCCTGTCTGAGTTGTTTGACAGATCTATTCCGCTATTGAGAAGGCTAGCACCGAGATAATCTTACAGATATCCGGATTTCTACACTCAATGTAATGCGACGACACATCCCACTGGACGACTTCATCCGATAATGCTAAACGTCGTTGGGGTGTCCGTTTCCACGACAACCAAGAAACAACGACAGTTATCGAGGCTGACAACAGTCAGCTAAATTTCAGATTTCTCCCCAGTGATAATCTGAAAGTGGTGCCTAGATTCTGCAGAATCTTCACCTGTAATGCGACGCCGCAATTGCGTCGTGGTCTTCACTTTGAAGTGCCTCTTATAAGTGACGTGTGAGATTACGTCATCTCCTTGGAACTCTGACATTAATAGTGAGTAATAATTAGCACGGCTAACGCGCACATACTAAACTCTAGGACTCTAAGAATATGAACATTAGTATATCATTTGTGAAATACGAACTTTAATGTTAAAATTAATGCTTATGTTATATGTGAACTATTGTTAAAGTGGCCCCATTTGCCGCATAAGAATTGTATAATTAATCTTTATTTTATATTTTGAATTTCATCATTTTCATCCCCCCTTATTTCCCACAGAGTGTATGACATTGGAAAGTTGAATGAATGATTAATCACTGTGCGAAAGAGTAGTGCCCCTTTTAAATCGGGAAATAAATATCCTGATTTAACCATCTTTCAACTCTCTTGTTATTCATAGTTTTTGAGAGGGACGAAAGAATTGTACTAGTATTGTTTGCACCGTTCGTCTGTTCGTCCATTTATTCACATTCATGATACTCACTCACAACACACACCGCCAATAAAACGTTCCTTGGCATGACACAATAAAACTGGGCCCCACCCAAACATCAATGGTGTGTGTCATGTGTGTCTATGTAACAACCTGACGCGACGTAGTACTGGCATACGTCACACGGGCTTTTCTTGGAGGTGCACCGGAGCAGGCCAAAAATAGACTTCACCCCTTGCATCTCTAACTTCAGCTCGGGTCGGCTTGTAACGAGCCTACCAGTTTGTGACACTGTCACATGCCATCATAATGTGTTCAATGTGTGGGTGATGTCCAAGAAGAGTATGGTTAATATGTGTTTGTTAATCTATTCTTTACAAGTACTCTGTTAAGTCTGTGTAGGATAATGGTGCACAAACTTTTTAGGCCAGAGGGCCACATTTCCAATTGATAGTGCATGAAGGGCCGCAAGTCAGATTGCACATGGATGGCTCAGTACAAAAAGAACAACACAAATATTGAAATAATGAAATAATGTCTTTACATTCATTTTTGTCTTACTAACCTAGGTTTAGTCTTTATTAGTGAGAAGAGTGAGCCTGAATGTTGTTAACAACTTTGTCAATATTTGGTTCGAGTTTTGTAGTCACCAGCCTCAAAATCAAAAAGAGATTGTTGTTGGTCAAATTCGATCTCAGCTTGTTCTTGTTCATGTTCATTACTGAAAACATTTGTTCACACAAGTACGTGCTGCCAAATTCTGACAACAATTTGCAAGCCAAGTCCTTGACACTTCTGTATGTGCTCAAGCTGAGACTTCCATAAAATGTTAAAATGTTGTTCTGCTGAAATGATGACTTCAGTTCAGGTGAACATTAAAGATCAATGACCTCCAGTTGACAGTGATCAGGCACAGACTCTACACTACATGAGAAAGGATCACGAATGAAGTTGAATAAGTCCTTGTGCTCCTTGAAGGCATCAAAGCGTTCAGTAAATTCCTTCAGCAATGTTTCTCAATTGCAATGGTATCTGCTGAAGTTACATTGGTACTCCTTCGAAAAGCTGAAAAAATCGGAAAATGACAAAGATTTCCAGCTTGCAGATTCAAACAGAAGAGCCTCAACTTCAAGGTAAAGGACTGCAGCTCCTTGTACATATCAAAGATGAAGTGATCTTTGCCTTGGAGATGCTGGTTGAATCTATTCAAGTGATCTGTCATGTCTGTCAGAAATGCCAAGTCTGCCAACCACTGTTTGTCAGTAAACACAGCCGTGTCTTTGCCTTTGACAGTAAGGAATTCATAAATTTCCGTTCACAACTCAACAAACCATTTTAATACCTTTCCTCAACTCAGCCATCTGACATCTATGTGATACAGAATGTCTCGATATGTCTTCAAGAAATTATCTGAACTGTCGATGATTAAGTCCTCTGGATCGTATGAAATAATGACATTGTCAAATTTCAAGATTCGTGCACAGAGCGATTCCTGGTGAATTATGCAATGATACATGTGGACACTGTCTGTTGGAATTCCAAGCCCCTGCAAATGTGACCGCAAATGAGCAACAAATCCTGATGCTCTTCCAGTCATAGCAGGTGCACCATCCATGGTAACACTGGCTAGCTTTGGCCACTGGACGTTAAGGTTTCCAAGTTCGGAAGTCACTCCTCCAAAAATATCTTCACCAGTTGTCCGCCCATGTAGTGAAGCCATATTGGCTAATTCTTGAGTTATTTCAAAGTTCTCATCTAGTGATCTATTGCACGCACAAAAACCAGCAGTTGTGCTATGTCAACATTGTCAGTGCTCTCGTCCAAAGCAATTAGCAAGTCTTTCACACAACTGTTCACAAACGTCTGTTGCTAAGTCTTCGACTCGGCATTGAATGGTCGTCCATGAGAGTGGGACTTTGTTGAAAAGGTCCGCCTTTTCAGGACATATTTCTGTGCAAACAGCTTGGATGCAGTCTTTGACGAAGTCAACATCAGTAAATGGCCGCGATGATTTGGCAACAATATGTGCTACTTTGCAACTTGCACGAGCAAAATACTTGTTTTGTTCAGACATTTTTGAAGAAATGTTGTTGTGCTGACAGACCTTTTAAAAGTTGCTCAATTTTGTTGTTTCTCGCAACGCCTTTTAAGTCATCAAAAGTTGCAGCTGTGCTTCGTTTTGTAATGCTGCTTGCAGTTGAAGTCCTTCATCACAGTAACAGACTCACAACAAATTAAGCACATAGCTGCTCCATTAAAATGCCGTATAAAGTATTTAGCCGTCCACTCTTCTTTAAACTGATGATTTTCATCTTCAATTTTACACTTCTTATGCGCAGGTTTCAACATATTTACAAAGGGCAGTAGTTTAAAAACAACTTCACTTCATGCTAAAACCGTGTGATTCATTCAGTACATTCCAACCAGACATACACAGCCGCACATTCACACACACTGACTGCACCTTCCTTCCCCCGCGTCACCCGTCCCCAGACTGGACTTTGGCCGGCTGCCTGACGACTTGGGTCCAGATATAGACACGCTGTCTGATGCTATTTGATGTCACCATACATCAGAGATGCGCAGAACTACTACTTCAACACATACGCCTTTGATCAGCTGAACTGAACAGACGTGCCCAATACACAACGCTCTCACCTCAATACCGTATCCAGCATTGTTTTCAACACAGCACTGGATGCACGCATGGGAAAGCAGACCACTGTTCTACTCCCGTGTTCAGATTAATGTTAAAAGCTCCTTGCAGGTAACAAATAATGGTAACATCTTAAAGTCTTCCAGGGGCTACACAGGGCCCTGTTGAGGGCCGCATGTGGCCTGTGGGCCGTGGTTTGTGCACCCCTGGTGTAGGAACATTATGGTCTGAACCAGAATTGATTGTCTGACATTACACTTACAGTAGGTAGCTTGTTTCTGTGGTGTCTTATTCATTTGTTAATTATTGTTTCTAGTGTTTATCCTAATGTGAGAAGTACTAGTTGAAGTAGTGATATCAGTCTGCATGAGACTATTGATGCTATTTATCCATTTATATACATATGCATGTATTTGTGTGTACATGTACTTGTGCAAGCATGTATGTATATGTGTGAATTAAAAATGCAATGATGATCAGCATATTTATAAATACTGAGAAAATTGCACATTACTATAGTGTAATAACACTCCATTTAATGATGGTAAATGGTAATATATGACTGTACATACAGTGATTACACATGTAATAAAATAAGAAAAGGTGCACTATAGACTGATATACATGAACATTTCTCATGGGTTTATTTTTTTTATATAGCATTATGACTAGGAGGTTCTAAAACAAGGCAGTCACTGAAGCTAAACATTGAAATATTCACTTTGGGGGTCTAAGTGCTGTATAATACAGTAACATTAAAGTTTTTTTAATTGGTTTTACTGAAAATGAATATACATATTTTAAAGACATTACACATTTGTGAATGTGTTTGTGTTTGCAAGCATACATGCGGAAATACAAAAAGTGAAATTTTTTAGCATGTCTATAACCATCAATAACTGAATAAGCTAAAGGTTCATTTGTGTCTGATTGCAAAGGAAGGAAGATGTAATTAATCATTTATCTTAATCCATGAGTAATAGTTATATTCTAAGTAAAAGACAAAATATTCAATGTTCAACAGTATCAGATTGGTATACTATAATTTATAAGTAAAAATAATGAAAAATATGTACTTTAATAATACAGCAATCAATGCTGACAAGATTAAAATAGATGACTGGATTTTAGACATTAGAGTCAACATTTTAAAGTCAGTTGGGAAATTTTTTTATATGTTCTACTTTCCCATATTTGCCTTCTTCATGATCTAATTTTTTTACTAAAAAGACTAGACATTTTTTACCATCAGCCTCTGGATAATTTCTTAAAAAACAAGTCTATGGCTAAAATTTGTTAGTAGTGTGTACACACACACACACACACACACACACACACACACACACACACACAACTGCTTTAACCTGAAAAGTAACAAGAAAAAATTGAGAACAGAACTTCATAAAACACTATTTGTAGCCACATACACTCACACATATCTGTAATACACTTAAGCAGAAACAAGAAATATATATATATATATATAATAATTGTACATGTATTTAAAAAGCTGAATAGTCAGTAAAATTCATCATATACTAGTTTTTTTTTAAATGAAATTTATCTCAAGGGACACTCATACTCAGTTACTGAATCCATTATGCAAATGGCACTAAAGGTTTCTGAGCCAGTTATATGTGTTTGTTTTATATCTTGCATTTGCATACTTTTGAGATGGTAGTGTAGAACACCAACCAGGAGAGACAAGCTAAAGTTCAAAAGTTAAAAATAAAATGAAATGGTTGCTTGGTAATGCAAAATAATACAAATGGGTGAAAGAAATTAAAAATTACAAAGCTCTGGGTTTCAAAAATGTCATCTTTGTTTCCTTAATAAATGACACTTCTGTACTATTACTACTATTCTATCAGTATCAGCATGGGTGAAGTAGTCATAACTGTCAATCTTTAGTTTAAAATCACTTATAATTATATTAAAATAAATAGTTTTTTTTTATAATATTCTATGCAATCTATTACATAAACAATGCATATATCATTTTGTAAAGAGCTTTTTTTTAATATATATTAGTAAAATTGTTTGACTGAACTTCTCTAGTGGCAGAAGTGTTAAAGGTATGAAAAAGCTTAATACTATCTAGTATACTAGAAAATCCAATTCTGTGAAGACATTATTTAACTTTTTTTTTTAAATATGCATAAATATTTTAAGTTTGCACTGCCTCTTAGTCCTTGTTAGTGAGTAAATTAATGCAAATTGCTTGTTAAACACATAAATGCAAAAGTTAAATAACCATATATTATGATAAAGAAAAAATTAAGATCATTTTACACCTCAAACTCAAACTTTATTGTATACTATTTTACTAACAGACATATTTAAAATCAACTATTCATAAGTAAATATATAACAATCATTTATATTAAAATGATTATGTTCTTTGCATTCAGCAGTTTCTGAAACAGGCATATATAAATATAACAAAATCTATGCTGAACATAATTTGCAGAGAAATGGTAGAATGTATGAAAATGTGTAAAGTGTTACTGTTAGGTTTAATTTAACACTCATTAAATTACTAGCACTTGTAGCAGGAAAAAAAAATTACTGTTAGTATCCTTTGAAAAGGATGCTTAAAAGAATAAAAGGATAATAATTTAATAGTATTTCTTCAGAGATTCTCACTCCTTTATGATAATGAATCTGCCAAAAATATTATTCAATAATATAATTTATTGATTTTATTTGTCAAATAACCCAGCTCTTTAAATAATTAAAATCACTCTGTACTGGAATGAAATAAAGTGTAATACTGGATGAAATGTGTTTACTCTGTTATATATACTAATATAGCTCATTCTCTGAGCAAGTATACCATTTTCTGACATGAAATGCAAAAAATAAAGTGGATTACATCTAATTATTTTACATGTTATCTCTTTACAGTGAATATATTTTCTTCTTTAACCTAAATTATTGACTTAATCTGGATACATATTTATTTTAAATGGGTTATAAAAATATAATACTTCATAACGTGGAAACCTTACTTGTCTTCCTCTTAGTTTCCAGTGACAAAATTATCAACTATCATAAAATAAACTCTATTTTTCTCAACATAAAAGTTTAAAACAGGCAAAGTTTTTATGCTGCTGAGAAAATATTAAGTAATAAACAAAGTATCTATATAAGTAAGCCTAATTGCATTGCTTATATTCTTGAATGTAATTCACAGATTTATCTACCCTTACTAATATACAAAAAGCTATGTAAAACTTTAAATGCAAATGAAACCACATGGTTAATACATAAATATGTAAGTTATTTATAATGTTAATCAATTTTATCAAAATATATTGAGATTATCAGAAATCTTAGCTGTTTGAAATGTTGATGATTCTGAAAATGTTCCCACCATTGCTGTTGTAAACTAATATGATCTTAATAGAAACAAAAGTTATTTTTCCTTATTTAGTACTTAAACTCATCACACCTAGACAAAATAACATGAGAGTTATCTTTCCAGAATAAGGTGCCTTTGAAAAAAATGTAAGACGTAGTTCATATATATTATCAGCATTATTTCATATTTACAAATTTATGAAGTTCTTTGTGACATGTTAAAGAGGAATCAAGTCAAATTAGTTTCCTAAAGCTTATTATTTCTGAATATAACAAATAAATTTTAAAAACATTGGCGTATGAATATTTTGAGTATGTGGATTGTTTAAATAGCATATGGCAGGCATATATGACATGTTGATGTTCGGTAAAAGAATAAAAGTTTTGAATCTGATTTATGTGGAAACTTAGCGTTACCAAAAAAATGTGTGTTTTATAAATATTATTTCTTCACAAAATTTACCTTTTCTAGATAAAAGGAATATTTAATGTTGCTTCAATGTATTATCTCTCCTAAGAAAACCTTGATACTGTTAATTTGTTGGATTATTTATAACAATGAAAATTAAAGAAAATGGCTATGTGACAAAAAGAGATGCATTTTTCAGTTCATAAAACTAAAAGTAAAACTGAATTTGTATTACAAAAAAGTACAAAATAAATACACACATAGTCATGCAACTATCTTATGCATCTCTCACATCAATTTCTGAATATATAGAATATGAACACATTATATTTCAATGCTTTATTTTTAAGAAAACACATTTCAAATGGACCCACCCTTTGTGGTACACTTGCCCAGAGAACAAACTAAATATATACTCATTATCATAGGTCCATCACTATTAAATATCTGAATTATAAATATATAATACTCAGAGATTTTGTATAAGTGTATGTGTATGCATGAGTGCAAACTGGTCAGAACTAGTGTAGTGGATGAACCCTAATATTTGTAATAAAGTGACCAGGTTCACAGTCTACAACTTATTATTTCTCACTTTGTATTTTTAACAAGTAAATGTCAAGCTATGGTGGTGTTTAACTTTCATATGATTTGTCCAGCACTTAAAAATGCAGGAGAAAAAGGAGCTGATAGGTTATTAAAACAATTATTTAAGCAATTTATTATAGCAAAATTATGTGTGCATTTTTTTTTTACAGCAAAACATTTGTAAAAATGTTAAGTCTGATTTTCATATTGTTAATGTTATGTTACAATATCAATGTCAATTTATGTGTAAAATGATGGTCAGCATCTCATAAAAATCTGCATTCTTTCATACTTAGCTGCTTATTTTCAAAACAAAATGTCAGACATTTTGTGTAGATGTCTTTGAAATATATTGGTGTTTTATAAACTAATTGAACAATGACAAAAATGCTTAAAGTTTTGCTTAATAATAATAGCTCTAAAAAGCTATTGTCAAAAGTATATGTCCATCAATTCCCAAAGGTCCTATTCCTAAGGAAGACTAAAAACAACTTTTACATATTTTATTTTTAAAAATTCATACCCTAAAATTGATAATATATATGCAAAACAGATTATGCCCTGACATCAAATGGAAACACCATCTTCAATCTGCAGAATGCAGACAACTACAATATTAGCAATCTATCCAGATTTTTCTCCTAGAATAATTAACCTAATGCAATTAAAAATCTAATCAATCCTAAGATAAATAGATTAGATTAAAAATAAACTAGAATGCTTTGGTAGAATAGTGCCTTAAAAAGGATGAAACAATTCAATTGCGACAACTTTTCAATCTGAAAAATTAAAAGAAAACAAAAAGTTATGCAAAAACATGCAAAGTCCATTTTGTAGCTCATGCGAGCAAATCCTCTAAATTAGTTCTTAAAACAACAGATGTGTTACATAAGTCTGGGCAGCTAAAGAGATAAATCTATCGTGCAAAGCCTCTCATGTACAAGAGATCCAACATGCAATGATGTTTGTGTACAAGAACTCAATGTGCAATGTTGCTCATGCACAAGAGATCTCTCGTGCAAAGCCTATCATAAAATCCTTTCAGATGGTTGAGAATGTATGTTAAGTAAGAGTAGAATTAGAATACACATCACTGTTAACTCATCTGAAATATTATAAATATTATGTTAAAAATAATTTCTAAAAAATCATTTAACATTCCTAAGCATGAGAAAGTTCTTACTTGGTGACAATAAATAAATAATAAATCTTTAATGGGCAATTGATAAATATTTTGACTAATCATGAAAAGTAAATCTGAAAATAAAATCAGAAGGGTAGGCAGGAATTCTAATATTCTAATGAAACCATAAACTGGAAACTTAAAAAAAGCTTTGGGAAAGAGAAATACTAAGCAGTAAGTTTAAGTGAAGGAATCTTAAAGCTCATTTAATGATAAAATCAAACATTCAGGCACCCAAATACTCATCAAAATGTTTACTGTAATTTCTTTTATGCTGCACATCACATTAAAATAAAGAAAGAAATTAAATAATTTCTGGGCAGGCATTACTTGTTTTACATTAAATTCAACACTATGCTTTCATTTTCATGTCATTTGTACCACCAGCATCCATAACGTTTGCTGTGTTCACAATTTGCTTGAAAGTTGTGCATTATAACTATATAAGGCATAATCTCCCTGAAGTACTGGACTCAATTTATTTAAGTAAAATAAAGGGGTCTAAGGCATAAGTTACACATTCCATACCAAAAAAAAATATATATTGCATTAACAGAATTCAGTTCTCTGACATTACTTTGGTAATAATGGTCTTTTCCCTCATATAAACTATTAACTAGAACTGCTGAAATTTAGTTATTTCATAATTAAATACACTCCTTTTTTACGCAAAGATGACATAACTGAAAAATTTTCATAATCAAATAAAAAGCACCCCAAACCTAAACAACAAAAAAATATTTTTTTAATTTGCTGCAATGTATGTGCTAATTTAAAAAAAAAAAATAACACCAGTATTTAGTAAAGCTTGGATGTGTAGTTCACTAGTTGTGCATCAATATTAATAATAACATTAAACTGATGAAAGGGTGGAAAACTAAGCAGCAGCCATGCTGAAATAACACCACTAAAAAGTGAAAGACTGGGATTGCCTGAAGTGAAAATGAGCTAAAGCATCATATTTCATATCAAGGAGCTGTCTCACCTGTAGTCAAATTCAGCACTGCTGCAGTTGGAAAGGAAAGGAAAAAAAAAAGTTTTATTGTTACTCCGTAAAGTCAACTTATTGAAATGTGCATATGTACATAATTCATTAGTTATGCTGGTAAACAGACTATTTGCTTTTAAAATTAAATAGTAAATTCAATTAAAAGTATGCATATACATGTATGCATGTATATTGATAAATAAATTAAAGATGAAAATAAGACAGAATAATATCATGCAATGGTGCATATTGGCAAAAACTACCCCAAAATAATAGCTAATAATCCATATAAAATAACATTGTATAATGTTATGACTGAATTATGGGGGAGTGGGGGGTAGTTTTAGTAATTCTTTATTTAAATATTTTATTTAAAAGGGACAAACCATAACACACGCATACCCTTTTCATTTGTAAAGTTCACAGAAACACAGAAATTAATGGAGTATCAGTTTGAAAGAAACCACACATAAATGACAAATTTACTTAAACAGCTTGTTGAAGTGGGTGGGTGTCATGTTAGGCAAAACTCTGAATTTGAAAGATGTTATTATACATATTTCTAACACTAACGGGAGACCAGAAAATTAATTATGTGAAGTCCAGTTATTGAAAGTAAAACATATAGTAATAAGTATATTGACAAACAATTGAAGGATGAGCAGAAGAGATGCATTTGCATGTCCTGCACAATATATACAATATAGTTATGTGGTCAGTCTGACCCAATATTCTGTCTGACTTAAATAACAGCTGGACTAGCTGGGTCTGTATTAGCAAAGTTTCACTCATGAGTGCATCCATGTGTGTGTGTGTGTGTGTGTGTTTGTGTGTGAGTAAAACTTAGACTAATTAACAAATCTAAAACTATAAGTAAAGAAATAATTTTACTTTAGGCAACATTCTGAAAAGTGGCACTTATGCAAGCAAAGCTAGTATATTATATAACTAAGAGTCTTTACACCAATCAAGAAAAAATTTTAAAATAAAAAATTATCAGCAGTAAATACAAACATTACTTTTTTAATTAGTGAAAAAGTTTTCCTCTATTCTAGTTTATATAAAACTTTAGGCAACAGCAGGTAAAGATAACTGAGTACCCCACTGATCTTCATAGAAAGGAATTCTAAATAATGATTAAAGTATCCATACTACTGTTTAAAAAAGTGTTATAAGTGTTGAAAAGCTTTAGAAAGAAAGTGAAATTTCAATAAATTTATTTTTTTTAAAGCAAAGTTCTATGGTCTGAAACTGAGTTCTATGCTTAAAATGACAAGGAAGAAGCATAAGAAGTACTGATTAAAAAATGTATCAAATCACTTTATTTTACTTAGTAAATTTTATGCTTTTGTTTTTATAGCATATTTTGTCAAATTACACATTGTATGATAATTTGAATAGGTTTAAAGTACACATGTGCTGTAGGAAGAGTGAATGCATGAAAATGTACAAATAAAAATTAATTCCTTGCAAAACACACTATTTAATTTTTTTAATAATGATTAAATCATTCCAATATTTTAACTAAATGTGTATGACATATAAATGTTAATCATTTATGATTTATCACTAGTGATAAACCATCTCTTATAAATATTCTTTCAGAAAACTGTTAGATAAATAATTTTGTACTTCCTCATTTCAAATGCAGCCTTGGTAAGAGTTCATTTTTATTTTGTTAATGTTATCCTGTTAACTGATTCCATAAACAGTACCAAAATCTGCTTTAAGAAGAGCCTGATTCTGAAGACATATAAAGTCACAAACATAATAAAACAACAGCCACCTGAAATAAAATTAAAGTGTGTGAGATTGATAAAAAAAAATTACATGTGCCACAATCATTCCCCTCCAACTCCACAGAGATTCAAATTACAAATGTTAGTTGCAAACCAGACAGATGGCTTGCCCTGATCACATTCATTTTCAATCATTACTAGACAGCAGACAGAAAGAACAGTCTGATAAATGAAATGGTGACTTTAATAATAAACAAAAGGATAGACCAACATAAATCATGCAATGGTAGAGTTAAATAAAACACAAACAATATTTACAACTGATAAAATATAGACTTACGTTTTGTCTTTGTAATAATACTGTAGTTAATTGTAAAGTCTAATAGTTTCCTAGCTCATGTGAGTAAATGTAGTGATGCGAGCCAATCTAATTAAGAGTCTATAGTGATGAAGAATTTATTAGAATATTACTGCATAACACTATAGCATATTTCCTTTTGATGGAGGTTCTACCATTCTGATTTTAGAAAAATAACTAGTCTTAAGGAGACATCTTCCCAAGCAGATGTACAAGCTGAAGATAGATAACAGACAGTTCAGTCCAGTATGAAAAAGGAAACACTGAAATCAATAAAGATCTTTGCAGAGAAGTGAGAACACTGACAAGAATATTCAGGTTACTACCACTGCACCAGTTGTCACTAAGCACCAAGCGTTACCACTAAAGTTATGAGAAGTAGCCATAGACACAAGACATGATTCAGCAAGGGGTAATAATACAACTCAAGCCACAGCAATTAATTCTTACCAGTAACTGAAAATGACATGCATTAAGTACTATAATTAATCAACTTCATGAGACCACATATTCACTAATATTGCCTTTACATGTAAATTTGTTCAAGACAAGACAAAAGTCAACAACAGACATAAGAATTACTACGACAGACACATACACATTATACTTTCCAAGACAGATAGAATTCTTATAATTAAGATCAACAACTGAAACTACCTGTTAATAAACTGTATAGGATTTCAAGATGTTGCTTATAAGTTATATCAATCCCTCCAATTATCTGACCCATACTACAATAAAGCAAAAATTGTTCCAAGTGAGTTAAAGTTGTTTACTGAAAGATCTGTACACCAAAGACAAGAAAACAAGTTCAAAAGATTCTAGGTTGAGGCTAATTAAAGAGGAATTAATAGCTATGGTATATTATAGTATTCCTGAGTGTGTGTATATCATAATATGTAATCAAAAAATGATTGGTTTACACTTGATTATATGCTAATTTTGAGGTGAATTAACAAATTCAGGTATAAAGACAAATTAAGGATGAGAGTGAATCAAGAATTACAGAAAATTAGAAAGTGATGAATTTGTTTATTTTTTTTAGAGATATGCTTAAAACGTCTGAGATCATGTTGAAAATGTTTTATGACATTTTTTTTTAAAGAGACTTCATCTTTTATGGAAAACCCTTTCTGCCATGTTATAGTTCCACAGGAGTCAGCCCTCTCTCAAGCAAATCTTTTAAAGTCTAGGAGCTGTAAAAAAAAAAAATTGTCAAAATAAATAACTACACATGAAGTCTAAATCTGCTGACAGCTATTTGGCAACAGAATGACCAAGTCCATCAGGCATTGGTTGGGGATTTTCATGGCCAAGGTAAATTTCGAACTTGCACAAATAATGAAGTATGCAGTGCACTGTTGTAGAGCATCCACTCTTTGATACCATGCATGACTAGTTTTAATGGTATGCAAGTTGCCCAGTAAAACGAATTGTTCAATTGTCTATTGCCAAATGATACCCAGGTATGAATGTAGCAGCAAATGTAGTTGCTAGAGTATCCATCACTCCTTTCACTTTGTATAATTAGTGAAAGTTTCGTTCTCTTCTGGGTGGCTCTGCCCATCTGTCACTGGTGTGTTTAATCAGGTTGATTAAACAATTTCCGGCAAAACTGATTTTATGCCAACATTGCTAATAAAAGGATATGCAGACCAGTGGAGATCAGTTTCTGGTAATGAGACAGGCCCATCAAAATATTGCATGTAATATACGCTTTCACCTCTGATAGTGTTGTTTGCACAAAAATAAGCACCTTGTCAAAATACAGTGTATCTGTTGGTATTAGATGTCTACCAATAGTGATTTAGGAAATAACAAAGAAAAATAATCCAATGCTGTTGCAGTCATAACATCAAATCCATCTAGAACACATCTCCTGTACTAGCTGAATTAAAATTAATGGCAATAAATGATGTATGAAGATGTGCAGTCCATTCATTGTCAGTTTGAATCAGTAGGTCTGGATCTACTTCCATGTCAGAGTCTAACTGTCTATTGATTATAACTTTCATTCTCACTATCACCTGCATTCAAAATCATTATCTGCCTGCATCTAAAACCCATAAAATGATCCTTCTTCACTGGATTGAAGAAAAATCAATGGGGACAAATGGTTAACAGCACTTGACTCAGAACTGCTATAAGATGTGGCTGCCATTTTTTTATTTGCACATGCTGCAAATGAGGTCAGTTTGGGTAAAAAAAAAAAGTTTTTTAATTTTATTTTTACAATAAGCAATGCAGGTTGATGTTATTAAACTGATTTGAAAATGAACGAAGTTATGACTGGCTTTCAAAATCAGCCTGAATTTGAAATTATGTTTTTAAAAAAATCTGCTTTTGAAAAGCAATGTACTCAGGTGAATGTATGTCATAGAGAAACCACTGTGGAGATTCTACAGGCCAACGCAGGAATTTGTGCTTATGTAATCTACAGACTGATGCGGAAATTTGTGCTTCCATCAGGGAATGGGTTAAATGAGGATGGAGAAATCATTAAGGAGAACAGCCCACTCAACACAGTTGCAAATAAAATTTTGGGGAGCCATGAACACAAAGGGACATACTTACAATCACTCATGTCACTATATAAAGTTTGTTCCTGTGAACCAATTGTCACTGTGTAAATGCTTGTATTGTGAATCACAAATGTCTCTGTGTATGATGCTTGTTTTGTGAATCACTCTTGTTTAGTTATTACTGTTTAAGGCTTATATTTTGAATCAGTCACAATCAATCATTCTGCATTAAACTACGGCAGACTTTCGATGTTAAATTACAGGCTGAATCAGGTGAAAGTAACATTTGTAGTAAGGAAATAATTTACTTGTGTGTTTGCAACACAATGCAAGTGTTATTTGTTTATGACAACTGTCCACACCTGATATTTGAGTGTCAAATATCACTGATCACCATGGTATCCTATAGCCAGGGACAGCAAAGATATATGAGATTATGACTTTCTCTAACCAAAAGGAAAGAAACTTTTCTCTAAATGTTAGAAAATGAAGACTTTCCATCTATCTAACTTCTAAAATGTTCAGTCTAACAGCAGCCATATCTGACTAGATAATAAGCTGAACAAAAACTGTTTATGAAGCACAGACCAGTTCAAAGTAAGCAGTGAATGTGCTTTGTAAATGAGTTTTTTTTTTTTACTTTTCATGTACATTTGTCTAGGTACAAATTTATCAAAAGCGTTGTTTACCTCATGAAAATTATCTTTCCCTCTTGAATTTGTTACCTTCAGCTGAAATGAAAGTATCTCCTCAGTGCATTTAAAACTGCATAAAATTACAAATTAAAAATTGCTAATTAAGCTGTAGGTATTTGTTGTATTTGCTCTCTTTGAGAGCAAATGAAAAGATGCTAAATTCCTTAGCTATCTTCTTTAAAGCTAGTTTATGTCATCAGCTATGCCATCAAAACATGTAGCCACTTCCCAATGAGAGGGACTTATACTGCCACATTCCATTCTTTTATCAGGGCACAATAGATTCACTAGTGCAATGAGACACAAATTCACCACAAAAAAATGGTTTTGAGTAGATAGCACAACTTTTTCACTAAAATAAAGCTTGCCCTGGTAATACTGTTGGCTCTGGGGAAAGCCATCTACTGATAAGCAATGCTTTCTTCAAATTTTGATTCTGTCTTTCTTAGTTTATCATAGTTTTCATAACTTGAATGTTTTGGTTCAGAGAGCATCTTATAAATTCTTTTTCTAAAACTTCTTTTAATTTTATGATTGAAAATAGTTTCAGAACATATCAAAAATAGATGCTAGTCCTCCTATCATGAAATACACAACACTCATTGTCAACTTCCCTTTCCTTGATTGATGCCATTGCAATGAATCAGAACAAAACAATAAGTATATTTAAAAAATCATATGCTAGTCAGTTATATTTCATACAGGCAAAACGATATCAAAATAGAAATTAATTGTGCATCTTAACGATATATCTAAATTAAGTTCCAACCCAATATTCTTAGAGTAAGTTTAATTTTTATTGATTAAAGCAAAGCCACAGGCTTACATAATCACACAGTCTAAATTATATATCATATACTTATTTTTGTATTTTTATAGGATAATAGTGTTATTAAGTGTGAAATGGAAGACAGATTCTGTTTATGAGTAGAAAGGCTTTAGATAGGTACATGTAATATTATGTGAGTGTATGAGGTGACAGAGATAATAGGAATGAATTCATTGCTTACTGTTTATCTAATTAATTAATAGTATGAAGAATTATTGTATATGCTATGTTGCTGAAGACCCTTCTAGTTATTTCCTATGTCAAGCATTAACTGTTACCAACTTAATGTGCATGTTAATGAATATTGAGAAGAGACCACTTGAAACTTATAAATGAAAAACATTTGTTATGGTATTGAAATATAACAATCAGTGCAACAGAAAACCAAATATCAGGTAAATGTGACAGTAAATAATGAATTGACAAGTCTTTTAAGTACTACCATTAGCACCAGCAAATTCGCGAGTTTATTTTTGTGGTAAAAGTAAGAAATTCCAACTTTCAAATTCAAGTTGTTAAAATATATAACAAAGCAGATATTGAAATAGTCTTTAAAATATGTTTACAAAATGAAATACAGCTAAAAATTACAAAATTCAGATATGGCCCATTCTCTGAGCAAGTGTACCATTTTGTGACATGAACTATGAAGTGCAAAAACAAATTAAATCTAATTCTTTTACATGTTAGACTCTACAACATGACCTAATGCTCACATAAAAACATAAGAAAAGATAAAAATTATAAAAATGTTGATGTTATAGGAGTTTGAAATACATGGTTATATGAGTTTGAAATACGTAAAAAGTATATGTTTCTGTTGAAAACTTAGGAAGTAAGGTTGAAACATACTTTAAAATAAGCAATATAATTATTTCATTAACAACGAAAACATTTTCTTCATTAATGCAAATTATAAACTTAATCGGGATACATATTTATTTTAAATAGGGTATAAAACTCTAACTTTGTCATGTGGAAACCTTATTTGTCTTCCACTACCAATGGCAAAATTATCAACCATCATAAAATATGCTCTATTTTTCTCAACTAAACATAAAACAGGCTAAGATATTATGCTGCAAAGATAATATTAGGCAATAAAAAAATAATCTATTTAAATACAACGTTTTTAATATATAATAAGCCTAATCATGATGTTTATATTGTTGAATGTAATTTAAAGGTTTTTCTACCCTTACTAGCTTGGGTTTCAAACATACACACAGCAATGTGAAACTTTAAATACAAATAAAAACACATAGATGTGTACATAAATAAGCTATTAACAAAATACATCGAGATTATCAGAAATCTTAGCTGTTTTCAAACGTTGATGATTCCAAAAAATTTCCCGCCATTTCTATGTGATCTTAATGGAAATAAAAGTTATTTTTCTTATTTGATGCTTGAACTCATAACACCAAGACAAAATGACATGAAAGTTACCTTTCAGGAATATGGTAGTTGTCAGAGCCATGTGTTTGATGATGGTTAGTACTAGTAAGTAGTATTTTTTAAACTACAATGCACATTTTTGTTATTATGTAATATTAAAATTAAAGAAAATTTCTTGCAGATCATAAACTGTGTAGAAATGGTGCCATTGAAAAATGTAAAACGTAGTTCACGATATTATCATCAGTATTTTATATTTACAAATTTATGAAGTTTTTTGTAATGTGCTAAAACAGAAATGAAGTCAAATTAGTTTTGGATTATTTATAACAATAATTTTTTTTTAAAATGGCTATATGTAAACATGTCACAAAAGGAGGTGCCATTTTTCAGTTCAAAATGAATTTTTATTACAAACAATTGTAAAATAAATAAATACATATTCATGCAACTATCAAATATATTTCCAACATCAATTCTGAATAAGCACATGATATTTCAATGCTTTATTTTTAAGAAAACACATTTCAAATGGACCCACCCTTTGTGGTACATCTGCCCAAAGAATGAGCCATATATATTTATAATTATATACTCAAATATTTCCTTGATAAAATTAATTTGTCTAATCATATTGTATCAGGCAAATTTAATAAGGTGATTACGGTTATGAAAAAAAGAAAGTTTCTACTTTTCTGAATGCATAAAAAATGTCCCAAACTTGTTTTTCTGTCAATTTGCATAGTTTTATCTCACAATAACAAATGAATGTCAGCAACCCTTGAAAATTCTAACCCTGAGTAATTTACATTTTTATGACAACTTGCTAGTGAAAGAATGTCAACAATTGGGGAAGGGTAGGGGATGACAACAATTATCATCAAATATATAATAATAGGTTCAGGAGAACAAAAAGAAGTGACTATATATTTGTCTTTGTCATAACAATAAAAAATACTTCAGTTTTATTACTTCTTTAGAATAATAATTACAGTTTTATAAAAACATTTTACCTAACCTATAAATTGCTAATGCCACCTTGCTTTTTCATTTTTTATTTGCATTTGACGAATTAATTTCTGCACAAAACACATCCACCCCTTGAAACAATATATTCATCCATTCATACAGATTCACCAATTTGTTGCGATGTGCTGAGCAACAATGACTGTTCCAAGCAATTGATTTCAGTATCACTTTTTTTTTTAAATGAAACTGAAAATATATCTGAATGCTTTATTGTCACTTATTATGTTGAAGGTTTTAATTATTTAGATTTTGTAACTAGCTATGGAACTGGGTAATGAATAAAAGACACTGAAGATTTAAACAAACACAAATTGTAAAAGAATGAATCTAAAACAAATTCCATAGAAAATAACATGCAACATATGATACCCATGTCAGAAACATGACCTCTGACAAGGATAGGGTGCTTGCTGCTGAAGCAGTGAACTCTTTTGAATCTGAATATTGCTGGGTTACTTTGGTACAGCTGTGCAAAGCTGACAATACACCAAATATGCCTCTAAAAATGCATGCCTCACCTGCATTGCTGTACATCGCACACATTCAAGACATATAAGTAAAGTATATTATTATTGTTATTCTAATTCTATGTTCCTGGCAATTGCGACTTGCATCTAACCTAAAATGCCAATCAAACTGATTACCAATAATTAATTTTTTTTTTTAAAGTAGATAGAAAATCATGATTCTTCATAAAAAAAAAAAATTATTGCTTTATGACAGTCTACCTGTTATTTTCTGAGTTTGCAAATGAAAAGATGGCAACCAAGAATGCATCCTTTGTTTACAATTTTTAAATAAGATTAAGAGCATGAAATAATAAAATATAACTTTTTATGAAGATTAGTTATATAAATTAATGCTTAATTCTGAGGTACATGATGTTTAAAAATAATATTTTCTAGGTAAGTTTTGGCATCTTTCACATGTGATTGATTTTTTAATGTTCCTATTTGAAGATAGATAATATACATTACACATAAAAAAAAAAACCATTGTAACAAATAAAATGAAATGTCTGAGAAAGGCGATTTAATTTATGGTTTGCTAATATTTCTGACCCTTTAGCAAACAGACTTGACCTAATTATGTCTGTATTCTCAAAAGAGCTTCTAACATGATACCTTTAGCACTGATTTAGCACTATTTGATTACAAATAATGTGATTTTTGAAAACCCAACTATATTTTACTACTCCCTTTTACCTAAGCAAAAATACAAAGATCATTTTCTATTTCTTTTCTTTTCTTTTAAAAGTTTTATGGAATCTGAGAAATAGCAGTATGCACAGTAGTAATATTAAAGTCAATATTTAAATGAGAATTGTCCATCTTCATTCAGTTTGTAAATGTAATAATAATAAATAATAAATAATTTTAATATTTTTTTACTTCTCCACTGGCTATTGTGAAGTCTGTTAAAAAGAAGTTCAAATAGTTATTGAAATATTTGCTCATAATAAACATGCACTGATGGGAGCTAATTCTATAGTATCTTCTATAGACATCTATAAACTTTATATATCTGCATTGAGATTAATCAAATTATCTTTTAAAAATTTTAAGTAACAAAAAATGCTGATAAACTAGTTTAACTTAGCTTTAAATTATCATATCATTTCATTTTAGTTAATTCTATAAAGAGATAAAGAATGCACACTATTCACTGCAGTATTCTTTGCCTGTTTAATATGCAAGGCTCATTACAATTGAAATAAAATTAAGTCTTTCTTGAAGAAAAAGGACGTGGATTTGCATCATTTGGAGATACTTCACATTTAAGAAAAAATAAAACTTTTAAAATGTTCATATCAAACATTATATTAATGTTTGTCGTTACTAAAGATTTATATTCTTTTACAATACACAATAAACAAATTTTTTTTTTAATTATGCAAAATGATTATAGATCTCAAATAATTAACTGTGAAAGTATCTGAATTAAATGCCCAGTAAGTCCTTTATATTTAACTATACTCAGCAGAATTCTGACTTGTCTACAGAAAATATAATCAATTTTCTCTTTTACTCTTATCAAATGAAAGGCATCTCTTTAAAAGATACAAATGACAACCATTACTTAAAGACAGCAACGTGGAAACATTAATCATCTTACATAAAACCAAAGTCAAATTGATTTTATTGGTTTAATTGAAAACTGTAGGACTTACCGAAGATCACAAAGAAACTTTGGCGTATCAGCCTCATCTCTCCGAATCAGCCACTCCCTAAAAGCAGGATGAAAGAACATATATGTTCCATCTCTACGACAGTACAGAAATCCAGATAGCACAGACATTCGATGACAGAACTCATCCCAAGAAAGATAGCGTACTGTATATCCAGCGTTCACTGTCATAAAAATTGTTTCCAAAGTCTGAGGGTATAAGGCTGCCAAACACACACCAAGTATGTTAGAAATACGCTCAAAAGCACGCACACTTGAGAATTTGAGATTGAAATGCAACAGAAATACTTCTGACAAGTTCACAGGAAGAATTTTATAATTAGAACTTTTAAGCACTAAGTGGCCTTGTTCTATTAAATCCAGAACAAGCTTGGAATATAAGAAACTACCTTTACTCAGGGTCTGCAAATGTACACAAAATTTCTGTTGCAATGCAGCATCTAATTTTCCATGTGGTGCAACATTGCTGCGCAGTGCTGCACTTGTGCTCAGACGATGGAAAATGTAATCAATCATATCTTTGGTAACAAAATCAGTACCTCCCCCATTATTTACAATTCTATCAAGAATTATGTGGTGAAATGGTAAAGTCCCAATGATATCCTGAAGGACTGTTTGACATGATACCACTAACTTCAACCAAGCAGGAAATTTGCCAGCATGGCGCACTAAAAATGATGCAATAGTTTCTCCATAGTCTGGCTTATGAAACTCAGCCTCATTCAGAGAGTCAATCAAAATAAGGCAACTATCCGACACAATCTTCCCACTGTTTTTAAGAGTTCTAAGAGGTTCCAAGATGCCACGCACAAGTGCAACAGATGGGTTCTGTATACACTCTCTTAAGCAAAGTATTTGCTGAAGTTGTGGATCCTGAAAAAAACCCAACATAATATGCAATAAATTTATATTATTTGGTAATGTCTCAATGTATAGTGCTAAAGACTGTTTTAGTTTTGTACTCTATAAAAACTGTAAAACAAATAAGAATAATCAAACAACTGTATATATTTTTTCTGATTACATTTTAGAGTCATTTTCAAATAAATTTTCAAATTAAAAATTAATCCCCAATGACTATCTATTGTGCATTTTTTAATTTTAAACAGTATCTATTCTAATGTAGATTTTGTAAAACCACAATAAAGAAAGTAACATGAAGACAAATCACTAAAACTTAATTTAGAATTAAGTTTAACATTAACAATTAACATCCAGAAAAAACAATAACAAATAAGGTAAGAAAAAACTAGACAACGACTAGAGGCACAGCTAAGTTTGCAAGATCCTAAACATAAGCCTGAACTTAGCCAAACAAGAAGTTTATTTCTACTAAGCATATGCTTACTGATACTAGAAACTCTAGCACATAACAAATTCATCCATCATCATGTTTTTCTCATTCCACTGTAAATCTTTGCAGACATTCTCCATTGAACTTTTGAAGAATCAAATATTTCCAAAGATCACAATGGTCATCAAATTAAATTAAATCATAAAGCTGCTACAAATTTTTGAGTAATAATTTTTTTAAATAATTTTATTTGCTAAGGTGAAACTTGTATAGAAATGAGCAAATATAGGTGGAAATCTGATTTTTATATATATGGGCTGTTCTATATCTGCTGTCAAAAAGAATCAATGACTTTAAATAATTTTTTTTTTAAATGAAAAATAGAAACTATTCCAATAAATCTGACTCTATTCAACTCAGCTCTGACATATCTGTTAAATGTAATAAAATCAATGCAAAAAGAATAATTAAAATTTGTAAATTTGTCCAGTTTGGTACAAAAATTAAGGCACTATTTTGGGGATTTCAAATGGTACAACTAATAGTAAAAAATGGTGTATTCAAATAAGAGAGAATATTAAGGAATTTATAGATATATATTAATGTTATATCCTTTCTAAATTCTAAATGTAACATTAAAAACATTTATTTTATTTTGTAAAAATCATATCAGGAACATAAAGCTTGGTTCAGTAGATGCTCCAACCATAATAATTTAAGAAATCCATTTTACCACAAACCAACTTAAAGATTAAGAATATGCAGTAAGAGAATGCAATCACAGATTTTCTTGAATCTGTTTCATGTCCATTACCTAGCAAGAAACTTGCATCTAAAAAGACAGGACAAAGCACATCAGTGCTACTCCAGCCATTGAAAGAGCTATTTACTGATTTCACTGAAAGTGGAGACAATGCCATAAACCTTTTGCAAAGCACTGTCTTTGCCATGCATGAACCATTCAACACTCCCAACTATGACAATGTTTGTGCAAATAAATACTGCCCAAACACTGAGCTGAAGTTGCATGCTATAAACTCCATTGCAGCATGAATCAACAACAACATAATCACAACTGCTTATAAGTTATATTAATAATGACTAATATATGGTAGAGAATTTAAATCTGAAATTAACAAGACTTCATTTAACTATGATGTATTGTCTTATGTGTTTGTTTATAGCTTTGTTTTTAATTTGGTTTTGAAATAATTAATAAATATACCAATATAAAACCTATGTATAGGTGTTGTTTCTTATTTATATATTAAATATAGACAATACTATTAACAGCTTATTATTGCATAAAAACTTTGTAAAGTTTGCTTACCAATTTACATGTGATATTTTCATACAACATATCTGAAGCCCCCTGTAATTAAGAATCCACAACAAAAGTTATCTAATTTTTTGCTAATACTCTTCATTAAATAACCATGAACTTTCCAAATAATATATTGTGACCTGAAAAAAATGCCACACATTTTAACAGCTGTTTCAAAGAACAGCTTTTAACATGTATATATATACTAGAAAAATAACCTTTTTGCCTCCGTCCATTAAAACTTTGACCATAACAATACAATTTTCACATACTAGAATAAGAGGAGAATGAAATGGTTCATTATAACAGTTTTTATACTACAGATTCTGATTAAATAAACTGTTACTGTTTTAATTTGAGTAATATTAGTGGACATATATATATATTTGTCCTCAATGACAACTTGTATTCCCTTCAATCTTGTGAATAAAGTACCTGAATAAGAAGATCACGATATGCCCGTAATTGCGGTGCCTGTGACAAATGTGCAACCAGACTGTGCACAAAGTCTGCTACCATGCAAGTTGTATTGTTGTCTGCTTGGCACACATGGTATGCTACGACCTGACCTGCCAAATTCTGTAATGATGTATTACCAAGATTGACGACTGATGCTGAGAGATGTGAAAACAAAGGATTGCAGATGTCATCAGAATTTTCTGTAGTCATTTTCTTAATTGGATGGCTGACTATTCCTGTAGAATTACTGCCTACTGCAGAGCTTTTTGCAGTACCTGAGGTGATGTGAAGTGTAGATGTTGGACCATAATTAAAACCATTTGACTTTCCTTGTAAATCCAGTCTATGACCTGTAGAGCAAAATCAATATTTTAAGTTGTGCTGTTTTTTTGCACACTTTGCAACTTATTTCCCCTGCCAGTGAATTATATCTGGGGGAGGTGGGACAATTTTAGCGTGATTATTAATATACTATATAATGTAATTAAATTAAAAACAAATATGCTACAAATCAATATTACAAATACACAATTACAAGAAAAATACAACAGTCATCAAATAAAAACTAAGAGTAAAAAGTAATAAAAACTCAAGAGAAATCTAAGCATAAATTCAGTAATTAAATATGTCATTAAAGAAATAATAGATTATTATTATGAAAAAATGTATATTTGTTTAAAACTATACACTTTAAAAAAAATTACATAAATTTCCCTATGATCATCTCTCTATTCAGTGATGACTGGATATGATTAAGTGTGCTCAAAGTAAACAAGCAACTTTGGTCTCACATACACATAAAAATTCTGAACACAGAGAATTTAAAATGGTGCCAAAACCATTTTAATAAATAATCCAGCAACAGGAAATCACAAACTTTTTACTTGTTTTCTCGTAATATTAAAAACAGTATTTACTTTAATTGTCTGGAATTTTTCAGGTTTCAAATTAAATTTTAAAAAACAATTGAAAAATTGGAATCTGACAAATTCTGTTTCCACGGTTCCTGGTGAAAATGTAGAACCATAAAAATTATAAGCATTAAAATGAAATGTCCACAAGACTAAAAACTAAATGTTAAGCAGAATATTTATGTAAAAAAATAATTTTAGCCATTTTGTTTGTGATTAATATTAGTGTAGTGGATGGAGTTCCAGAGTGGTAGAACCCGGGTCATAAACATAGAGACAAACGACGATGATGGACAGCAGTCATGACAACAGATTTGACAACACCTGGTAGTTGTTACATAGTCTTTATTTGCATGTAGATAGACACCCTCCGAGACTCTCACTCAAATGTAGTAGTACCGCTAACAGTGACTCTCATTCAAACCACACACGCTCTTTATATCCTATGGGAGCGGCCTTCCCTGAAGCCCAGGGTTCCAGAAAACGGAAATCTAGTGTGGAAAGGCTTCTAAAAATAACTTTTGTGTTTCTTTACTTGCTTTCAACTATCAATTATAGCTATATGCCTAAAAAGTACATAATAATTCAAATATACAGTGAAACTACTATAATTATACTTTAATATACAAATCTTTTCATATATATAATCTGAAGAATTAAACCTTTAATAAAATAAAATCTGTGTTGGCGGGCTTCAGGAAAAGCATTCACACACACATAAATTGCAAAATACACAAATACAATAACATTATTCATCACATAAAAATACATCAATTAAAAATATAAACTATCTACTTTCTAAATATATAAATATGAACTTCACTTACTAATTACCTAAAACAGTATATAACAATAAAAGCACGCACCCTAACACAGCTAGCGCCAATATAGCGCGCGCTTTGAAACAAAGGGAGTGGTCCTGACCCATTTTACAAAGACAGCCATGGTCCTACTTGTAAAAGAAAAGGAAGCGTGGGGATGCGGCTGTACACATACACACACGATGATGACACACAAAAGTACCAAAACTAACAGGGGCTACATTAGCAATATTTGAATATTCTCTAAATTTTATAATCAATTCTTGCAAGATTTTGCCTGTCAGTTGTGGGTATTTTGTGTATGCCCATAATTAGCCGACTGTCCTGTCTATATTGCATCAGGGCCATTGTTGGACTCTCTTGTTGAAGATGGGTGTGTCTGAAGCAGATGAATTCATGACCGCACATGTTGGCAATGATTAATGTCAAGTCCAGGTGGACAACACAAATCGCCTATGTAGTTGGACTCCAGTGATCACTAGTTATCTGACTTTAGAGGTATTACTGGACTGGTAGGACTGAAATTCAGAGTGCTACATGAAAGTAGGCCCAGTGCCACATTCTTAGTTGGTTGGGTTATCATTGGAGGAGGGGACATCATGAGTGCCTAGTTATTCATTGGAATAGAACTCTAAATGCTAAGGGTCTTGGCTACTAAACAACAAGACTTAGAGTGAAATGGATAGTCGATAGAATGCAGTTGGAAGCCTGTCACATAATGGTTTATGTAGCATACATCCACCATCTAAAAATAGGCTACACACAAACCTACCTTCAAGAATGGCTGACCAATATCCCCAGGCTAGAAACATACTCACTAAACTAACCAATGGAAGCAGACCTAAACTGTATGCAAATGAATATGCCAGAAATTCACCAGTCCAATGCCAATCAACCGTAGAGGCGCCACACATTTGGCTCCCCTCCTTAAAAGGTTATAATCATACTACTAACTCTATTGCCAGTTAAAAACACAAAAAGAAACCATTCTCTGTATATATTACTGCTGAAGGTATGTGGCTTTGCTTGCCTAACTAATATTATATTCATGTTTATCTCTTAACATTAATTATATTTTATATTATTATATTTCAATTATGATATTAAAATGTCTGATGATCATGCAAGTAAGAGAGTTCTGTCAGAGAACACATGGACAAATTCTGAGCCATAGGTATTTTATTGATAGATTGGCACTTTATCTGAGATGTTAAAATTTGACAAGCACTGAGCCACAAAGCAATGTCAGAATGGAACCACATTATATTGGATGTTGAATTCGTCAAGTGTCAAGCCGTGAAGCAATGAATGGAATGACCCACGGGCCAGAGACACAGTTCCATGGACCACATGTGTGACCGCACACATATATATATATATATATATATATATATATATATATATATATATATACACACACACACACACACACACACATCACTGAGACCCTAGACAATATGTCAGACAACCCCTAAGCTAAGTGATTTTAAAACCAACAAACTGAACAGCTTCAGTCAAGATTCAATCAAATTCATTCAAACTTTAATAAAAGTACTTTTAGAGTTCACTCAGAAACATCCAGTGTTCTCTTATAAATTCATTGTCTTATGATACATGGTTGTGATTATGAACTATAACCATTTATAAACTCTAACTTTAACTGTTGAACTATTTACAATAAGTAACCATGCTGTCTTATGTTATTTCCTGTTGAATACATTTAATGTTGATACTTTAATCAGCAAGTTCTAGCATATCCTTTACCTGAGTTGTTATTTTAACTCTGGTACTTACAAAAATATTGTCATGCACAGTACCACAATATCACATTGACATTTAACAAACTATATAATAATTAAGTTTCAAAATAGGGACAAGCAAATTTATTCCACCACACTATCATAATAGAGTTCTTGGTCTGCACTGATTTCTTATTTCTTGGAATTTATCATTCTAACATTATCCTTATTTGTTCTAATTGTTATTTCTTCTTAGACTGACTCAAAGTTTATTTGCATGTTTTCTTCTTATTAAACTGTTATATTTTATGAATCAATTGAATTGTGAATTTGAGCATTCTTTTGTGTATGTGATGTAGAAATTCTTAATTCCATTTGATACAACATTGCATGTTAGTGTCTTCCTACTAAAATCTTTAGGTGGTGAATCAGTAGCTTTGGCCTGGGGGTTTGTTTGATGAGCCATGATTTTTTTAAAAGGAGGCTCTGATGAATAGGAAGACAGGATCCCCGGAAGGAAATCAAAGGTAACTCTGGAACTATCTAGATTAATATAATTAGCTAAACTTACCGCACCATTCTAGAGTAAAACTTACTAAGAGTAAAATACAAATTCTATAAACAGACCTATTAATAAATGATTTAATTTAAGAATCATACAAATGAACAATGTTTTAATTTAAAATCATGATAAGGAAATGGTTAAGCTGTGGAAGGATAACTCTAGCCATGAATTACTAATTTTGCAACAAAAAGATATGATCAAAAATTCCTGCAAACCTATACTTTACTAACCATTTCTATCTAAATGCTAAAGCCATGATTTTTAAACTTATTTTCCACTTTAAAAATAACTCTAATGCAAGTTTATCTAAAATGAGTTGTTTTTGTAAAAATCAAAATGTCAGCCACCATTGACTTGAGTTTACCTTTGTCCCTGTGACAGAATAAAAAAATAGGAAAAGAATTTGTAGATCATTAATGGGAGGTGGCAGTGGAAACATTGGGGCGTTTTATTATTTCAATTATAGTAGTAGATATAGAAAATATTACTGGTGTGAATGTTTTAAGTTTTAAGGATGAAGTATCATGATCAATCACAATAACATTCATAACATTCCTCCTTCTTTACTTTATAGACATGTATTTTGAAAGTATTACTGATATGAATGTTTTAGTTACTAAGAGAGAGCTAAATGCTATCATACATGCATAAAAAAGCTTCTGAGGGGGGAGAAAGAGTATCATAATTAATCACAAATATTTAACAATTTCAAAAACATTTAAGAATTTTATAACAGTTTATTAAAAATATTTTACCTAGTGTTACTGCCTTAGACTTGTAATCATTATGAGAGATCTTTAATAAAAGAAGTAGAACTATTATTTCATAATAGATAATATTCCGAGAACAGCTGGTTATTATTTCAGGAGCAAGTTATACTACCAAGTGCTTGTTTACTTAGCCTGGATGCCATAGTTGTATAGCTGATTGAACTAACAGCTGTTTCAAGACCATTGTGATTCTAAGTATCAGTATGAGCTATTGCAGGTAGATCACTAAACACCTTAAAAAATGTAAGCTAATTTTAAAGCAATGACATTTGACATACATATTAGCCTGCCTCATAAATTCATGTCATCTGAAAAGTTCCAATGTTTGGTAGTATCAGTAACTTTTAGCTTAAGGCACCTTATGACTTCCATATCAAATTTTATTTGTATTTTTTAGATATTTATGTATGTACATACTTGGATGTCTTCTTTAGCTGAAATTGTATGATTTCTTATTTCAGAAAATTACATTTCTGCAAGCATTACTTTTCAAACTAACCTATGTTTACATATGTATTTCCCAAGCCATAAACTGCCAAAAACATATTCATCTGGTTTAGGATTACTGCCATGCTTTACAGGTTACATGGAAGAACAAGAGTACAAAGAGCATTATCTCCCCTATATTATTAACAGTACAGATTCATTGCTGCTCTTTGGGCTGATCATTTGAGAAGTACTGACCTCTACAAATTTAAATGTAAAATAGTGTTTAAATTTAGATAGTGTGTGCTATACCTTCGAAAAATGCAACCTCATCCAGTGAAATAGATGGCAACAATGTGTGCTTGCATTAATTCTTTTTTCAACAATTTCTCACCAGACTTTAGTCCAATAAATAGAAGGCAATTCAACTTATTAAAAATATTACTGTATATAAATGTCTGTGGATAAAAATGTCAATTCCCAATGGGATAAGCAAACTTCAGTGCAAGTCATTTTAACTGGTACTATTGCAGTCTATTGGTATCCATGTAGTTGGAAGAACAAATTCCTTTCAAAAAATTACTTCTGGTAGCAAGACAAAAATTTCATTATATCAAAAAAATATTCATTATAACATAATAATTAGATGTTTCAATACCAAGTATATTTTACAAATAAATGTTTTCACACCAGACATTTATATATAATGATATGTAATGCATCTTTCGTTTTGTAAAAATGTCAATATTTTATTTACACATACATGATGGGTTTTTTTTATATCATAAAACAGCCATATGTATTTCTTTTCAAACAATTGTTACTCTTTCATAAAACATGATCTATATTTATATATAGACAATGGCACCCAACAACTTTTGGATTTAAGAGGCACTGAAAGTGAAATGAGGTTCTAACTATGTGAAATTCATAATTTAGTCAATTTGTAAAATAAACATACCTTCAAGATGCAGTGAGTTTCCATTACTAAAGCAGCTATATGCAACAAGTTGTTCAATGATGGCTGTCTTGCCACAACCAATGCCTCCAAGCAGCACTACACCTGGATACCTAGATGCACCCTCTCCATTTAATACCTGTGTTTATGAAAAGTCAAAACTAAGACACTTTAAGATATCAATAATGCTATCATCAGACAGATTACCCAACAAAGAAATTTTGTTTAACATCAATAGAATCTAGTTATCTAGCATCGCTAGCAAAGAAAGAACGTTTTGAACATCATATAAATCTAGTTATCCCATTGCTAGCAAAGAAATGACGCAATCAACATAATAGGAATCTAGCTGTCACATTACTAACAATCCAAAAAAAACTTTAGTTAACCCTTTCACTGCCCAGGGCAGACACAGATTTATACATCAAATTTATGGGTTAGGTTAACAGAATAAAGTTGCATTCAAGTGAAAAGAATTCTGCTTGTAATGATGGTAAAAGCACTGACACATCCTTAGAAATGGAATTAAAAATGCCAGAAAAATGTCATCAATGAAGGGGGGTAAAATTACAAGAATCTAGCTATAGCATTAATAGCAAAGAAATATTATAAAACATCAAAGGAATAATTATAACTATCATATTTAGCACAGAAACAATATTTTAACAACCAGGTAATTTAGCTATCATTTCATAGGAAATGCACAGTCATAATCTACAGTATACAACACAATGCCAACTATTGAATGAATAATTAACAAAAAAGTTTTGAAATAGAGAAGTATGGTTATTTTGCATAAAGACAAATTAATACATGATAAACAAATATTGCTTATTAACTGCAAATAAAGAAAACACAAGAAATGTAACTGCAAAGATGCATCTAATAAGTGCTGAATAGTTTAATAGAAAGGGCATATAATATCGTTTCTATTTATCCAAACAGAATTTACATATTATAAACAAAAGAATGTAAGTGAAAATATTATCTTTTACTGCAATACATATTAGTGAAAAGTAGTAAAGAAAATGTATTCTTGTATTTCAAATCCTCTTACTGTGATAGATTTAAAAAAATAGTATATGCCAGTTTGCATGTATAGCATAAATTGTAATGTACCTAATTTTTTAGTAAATTTGACAAGTAGTGCTACTATTCAAGATTCAGCAATTCTATGAGGTTCTTTAGAGAAATCTCTCTCAACTAATGCTATGACTCTTAATAAACTTATTCAATATTCATTCCAGGAAATTTTAAGACTACTTCCTGCCAATTTTCCCTTTCTCAGCTCCTCTTTTCTCAATACTAGTAAGCAGTGTTGAATTTACTGATAGGCCACACTTTCAGTTTTTATTTCAGTAATAACTTCCAATATTATGCCATACCCCGATGAACCATGTCAGATTAATAATTTGTCTTAAAACAACCTTTTGTCTCAAGATAACAAACAGAATTTAAACCTATCAATAGACTTTATATGAATATAATAATTTCATATTTCATTTTATTCAGAATATTGTTATATTTTCAGGTTCTGATTCAGTTTGATTAAGAAATTATGAAAATACTAAAATTATTTCTTATTTTTATTAGCACTTCATATCCTAAGATCTCTACAAGTTTAAGAATTTGATTCTTGAGTAGAAAATCATGCATTTGTGCATTGTTGCTGCTGCAAAATCCCTTGTGTTCACTGGTACTTTTCATTTTGACTAATGTAATATTCTTCATTCTGTCTACCATTCTGACTTCTGAAGAAACTTCCAATGCCTTGAAAAATTGAGCTAGGATTATTGGACTAGCACCAAGATCCAAACATTTCATTCCTCTTCCAAAGGTTCAAAATACTTCAACCAGGATTATTGTTAGAGCACCGAGAACTGATCAGGTCACTCCACTTCACCATGGCTTTACCTTTTTACAGCATAATTTCCTGGTAGTTGATAAGTATGTGATTAGCCGATAGTTGTTTGATGTTGTGCCTTTCTCTGGATCTTTCACAATCAGGCTTGTTTTTCCGTTACTGGTTTGTTTAGCAAGTCTACCATGTAAAGAGGTCAAATGTTTTAACCAGAATATTTGTACTTGGGTACCTGGGGCTTTCTAGTTTGACATCTTTCTTAATTTTTCTTAATATCTTCTTCAATGATTGTGATGATGCGTTGTTGTGGCATGTCTTTATGGTCTACTTCCAATTATTATTGTTGTTGTTGTTGTTGTTGTTATTATTATCTTATTATTATTATTATTATTATTATTCTGTGCCAAAGGCCATTATCAATATGAACAATCTGAAAGCAATGATTATTATTATTATCAGTTTTTAATATATTTTTATTCTTATCTGCTCTTCTCATCATTGTAGTCTCAGACTATACTAACAGAACTGCCTTCACAGCTTACAATATACATAATTTTCTTTAAATTCAATTGATGATTTAAATTAAATCTATTTTAGTCACTAACATGTGCTGTTTTTTAAAACTATTGAAAACAAAACTATCCTGTTTCACTTATGAAGCAATTTGACCATTAGCATTCTTGATGTTACTTCTGTTCAGTCAGCATGCTGATAAAATGTTATCATAGGCATAATGTGATCATAATGTTCATAATTCAGTTTACTTTAAAATGGAATCATTAACATTTAATTTCAACAGCGACAGAGTTTGTTGTTCATGCATGTTTGTTTTTTTAGTGCAAAGCTACATTTTTGTATTTATTTTCTCTTTGGATTAGTACAACCTCTGGTAATAACAAATTCTGTATGAAACTAAAGTTTTCTTACCATTTCCATTTCTCTGTAGACCCATTCTCGTCCAATAAACAATGGGTTTTCCTCAGAATGTGGAACTTCAAACATGACAGGATGTAAGTGCAACTGAGGTGGTTTAATTGGTGTGAATACTTCAAAGACAGAACATATTAGACAGAACAGGTAATTACATTATTTCAAAACATTCTATTTACTTTTTTATTTAAATCACTGTGATAATACCTCACAAATTGCTAGAGATTCCAAACATGTTTGTCCCATAATAATAATATTCCTGAAATACAAAAAAATGAAAGGTGGTTTTCTGCAAAATAGTTCTTTAATAGGAATACATTTCCTAAACATAAATAACAGTGGTAATGATTTATACACTTTAATTTGTAGACTGTTTCAAGTCACAAGGAGGGGGAAAGTATTTCTGATTAGGGCACTGCCACCAAATCAATCAGATTCTGAGCAAATCAAATGTAAAGGATGCATGTTTGAATGACATATGAACTGTTTTATAGTTTCAAAGTAAACAGCGTAACATAAATGTCATCACATTATTACTTCATTACCAAATACATATAATAAGCACTTATGTCAAAGTCAATATTTGAGATTTAAAAAATGAAAAAGTTTAACTCCAAATTTGTGCATGTTATGAATCAACATTCTGAATTATGCCTTTTTCCAAATTGACTCGTCATTTTTTGCAACTTTCAAGTCAAGATTTTCAAAATCTTTTTAAAAACATTATATTATAATCTGACAAATTTTGTATTTACCATAACATCTTGAGCACAATGGGTACTATTTTCCTAATTTTTCTTTTGAGTTAAAGTCAGGTTATTCATATATATAGGAGTAAATACTTTTAAAATTTATTCAAAAGTTCTGTGTTAGAAGACCATGGTTAAATATGTCCATCAATATGACATCATAGTATCACTAAGTTGTAATATTTCTTCAATGTTGCTATGCAAATTACAGTACTGAAAGCAAACTGTCTTAAAACTAAAGATGCAATTAAGGATATAATTTTTTATTATAATGCAAAGGACTGACAAGTCATATCACCCACAAAGTACTATCATTTTCAGTCCAGATAAATCTGCTAAACAGTTTCTGCTTTGTGACTTCAACATTGAGAGTCACTATGACCATGCTGTATCAAAAATGAAAGTCACTATGACTGTCAATTTTTTCTAAAAAACCTGCCCGGATACCCGTCCATCCAGGTACCTGCTTGAAAATTAGCATAATCTCCATCACAACTCATGATCTCTACACAAAGCTACTTAACCATTAACCCGTTCATCGTCACTACGAAAAACGCATCATGGCAGCTCTGTGTCACGCATATTTGCCGCCCAGCAACAATTTTCTTGGTAGCCGTATTTAAAAATGAAAAGCGAGTGTGATTTATAATGGATTTTCAAAATTTTAAGTTTAAACTATTGTAGACATATTATAGAATTATTAAACTTTCTTTAAAAGTTATTTTAAAATTGAAAAATAAGTAAATAATAAAATTTTTTCTTACCTTTTTGTTGAACTTGCGATTTTTATCATCGTTGTTGTATGTCCAAATTTTTATCATCGTTGTCATATGTCCAAATTTTGTGGGGGTGTTTCATTCATAATCCCACCGTCAGTCAGTATTTTGTGGGGGTAGATATTCATGAAAAGTTCCACTTTCAGTCCTAAAACACAGAGCATCAAGCATGCAACCACCAAGTACTTTTACTCAGTGACTACAGCGCCCGAGATGTGTCTGATGAAAGCTTCCAAATGTAGAAAAATAGATCTAATTTTTATTTATATGACAGTTTACAAGTTCAATTGAAGAAATTCTAGTTGCGCACATTTCCAGTTGAACAATAATTTTTTTCCAAAATCCAGGAACAGAAAAATGAAGAAGAAAATAGTGTCCTCCCCTACCCAAGAAAATGTTACATGTAGATAACAGTCAAAGTTAGTAAAGCACAAATTGAAGTGACGTGAATACTGGTTGCACATATTTTCAAGAATATTCTTTTTCAAAAATCCAAGACACAAATGAAGAAGGAAACAATGCCAGCCGCTTGCTTGGTAAAGGTAAGATGATTTATATATAATACAATTGTACATGTAGATAACACACCAGTCACGGTTACTGAAGTGAAGTGAAGAAAGCACAAATGTTGAATATGTTTTTTCAAAAATCCAAGACACAAATGAAGAAGGAAACAATGCCAGCCACTTGCTTGGTAAAGGTAAGATGATTTATATATAAGAAAATTGTACATGTAGATAACACACCAAATACTAGTTGCACACATGTCCAATTTTTCACAAATTCCAATGCAGAAAATGAAGAAAGTAGCACTGCTTGGTAAGTTGATTTATATATATATAATAAAATTGCAGATGTAGACTTAGTAAAGCAGAAATGCAGATGCAGAAAATTTTATTATGGAAATCAACATCAGTAAAATTTAGAAATTTTGTATACTCTGCTATTCTGTATTGTACAATGAATACACAGGTAACTTGTCAGGTAAAAATAAAAAAATACTGAGTATGTATTCGATTTCATCAGGAGTAAAAGAAGAAAATATAGGCTACAAATAAATTTTTGTAGTATGTAATAATGTAAATGAAAAGAAAATAAATATAAAGTATTATGTTGCTGAATTACATATGTTTTATATATATATATATGTTGTAAATTATGAAAATAATATATATATATATGTTGTAAATTATGAAAATAAATGTTCAAAATGCTCCTATAATATAAAGAAGAAAATAGACAAAAACAGGAAAGAAGAATTAGAAAAAAAGAATTTACAATGTCTGCTTTGAATGAAATTTTTCAAAGCAGGGGGTAAGACATAGGGCAACATCACATGTTGGGCACAGGTGACGTGTCCTTTTCTCAACTTTGTGGTCTGCACAAAGGCGACATCTTTTCCTCGGTGTTGGTTTACTTGTATCAATATGAGGAAAAAGTGTAATGTAATGTTTACCCATCAGTCTAGATGGTAGCAAACTGTCAGCAGAAGCGTGACCACCTTTAGAAACATTGACCTCAGGATATTTTTCTAGTATTTGCTTCAATACTGCATCTCTGAAATCTAGCAATGTCATTGATTTACCTGTGTGTTTCTTGTAAACAACACAGGCATTGTACAGTGTAATATCAAGAATGTGAAAGAAAACTTTCTTGTACCACTTTATTGTTTTTCTGATGCTAGGGTATGCAATTGTTACACTGACACACAAATCCACCCCTCCCATATATTTGTTGTAATCACAAATGCAAGCTGGTTTCAGAATTGGTTCTTTTGTTTTGTAATGATTTTTGCCTGTATTTATTATTGTACCGTCATGATGCATTGTGCTTAGCATGAGTATCTGTTTCTTGTCTTGCCATGCAAAACAAGAAACACCATCATTATGGACAATTGCAATTTGTCCTGGAGTGAGCTTAGTGCCTGGAAAGTTCTTTGGCATGTCTTTTCTGTTTCCCATGACAGTTCCACATATGTATGTGTTGTTTGCCAAAAGAATGCGTGCTAAGGTGGGGCTAGTGAAAAAGCGATCTGTGTACACCTTGTAATATTTCCCTAGAAGTGGTTCTAAAAGAGTTAGAACAACTTTCTCACCCTGATTTCCATCAGTAAAAGTGTACTCAGTGTCTTTCCCCGTGTACATAATGAAATCGTAAACATACCCTGTCAGACTCTCACAAATTTCGTATGATTTGATTCCAAATCTAGCCCGTTTAGATTTTATATACTGCCTGAATCCTAAACGACCTTTCCACAACATCAGGGATTCATCCACACAAATATTTTCTCCAGGCACATAAATGGATGAAAATACTTGTCTGAAATTATCAATAATCAATCGAATTTTGTGGATACGGTCGGTAGGATCGGAGACAGCGTTATCGCAAAAATGTAGGCAATTTAGTAACAAATAAAATCTACGGCCAGACATTACTTTACGAAATAAAGGTTGGCCATAGGCTTCATCTTTACAAAAATAATGTTTCAATGTGGGTAGTCTACATATTCCCATCAAAAAAATAAGTGCCAAAAATTGATGTATTTCAGACACCTGTGTATCGTGCCATTTCTTGATATGACTTGTAGCACAAAGGTTATCGTGCAAAAGTTGCTGAGATGCATATATATTAGTGTACTTGACAATCTTTTGTACAAAATTCTCTGGTAAAAATGCCTGAAAAATGTCAAGTACTGTAGCATTTTCTGGAAACTGCATTTTTACCCCACTACAGCCTGCAAATGTTTGAATCTCCGTGCTCGCGGCGACACGTGCGTCACTCGATACACTCAAAATGTTGCCATGCGGGCGACCGGTTTCGTTACTAGATTCAGTGGCATTGGTGTCACCTCTTTCATCTAAAAATGGAATATCCTCTTGTTCAATATCCTCTTCTTCTGAAGAAAAACTATTCTCCTCACACTCTGATCCAGCAGTACAAGCAAATTCACAATAATCCAACTGAAAATGTGCGCTTGCCATATTTAGATAGATTACGTAATCGTAAAGTCTGCCAACTTTCCAGGAAGCTGCAGGGTTGTGTTACAAACCACGGGAATTCAGTCACATGAGCTTCCTAATTATAATATCTAAAGATAGAATTTAGAGCACAGTGGTTGCTGAGGCAGACCACATATTTCTTTCACTCTAGTTGGATCTCTTCTAATAGCATGATCGTTTTAGCCATGCCTGCGGGCGTGGCGTCCCATTTCGTCCCGAAGACATGTGTAGAATTTTTTTTAAGATGCCAAAATCATCCCGAAGACGACGAACGGGTTAAGCATGTGCTCTATTTCACACAGTAGGCATCCAGGTACCTGCTTGAAAATTAGCATAATCTCCATCGCAACTCATGATCTCTACACAAAGCTACTTAACCATTAAGCATGTGCTCTATTTCACACAGTAGCCAGTGGTATGCATCTAGTGACTTACTATTAGTTATGGTCTTTATATGTACACCCCAAACTTTTTAATTTTAATTTTAATTAGTTTAATATGATCCAATCACTTGGCGTGACTCCACACAGACGATGTCTTACCCATATTAAAAATATTACAATGTTATTAGTTAATTTATTGATGTTAAAATACTGACAAGTTTGTTTACTGAAGTCTTATTAACAAGCTACACGTTTTAACAAGCACAGAAAAGGGCACGAGCCACAGTGATCCATGTTATCCATAATTAGATCTAGGTACAGGGCTGCCACGGCCAGCACAATTCAGCAGGCTGTCAACTACAAAAGGGATGCAAGTGTGACCGGAGGGGGTGGGGGGGAGTGTTCTAAATCAAGCCACCAGTATCAGTTCTCTCATCTATCACGTGATTGGCTTGACTCGGTTTTCCTTGCAACCCCTCTAAAATTACCCATTTCTGTGCCAAAGGCCACGTTATCACGGGTACCCGTTCACAATTTTACTACCCAGATATTATCACAGCAACGGGTACCCAGGTTCCCATTGACACCTCTAACTATGTCCATATTTTGTCAATGGAGAGACTCATTATAATCAATTAGTGCAAACACTGACAGTATCACTACAATCAGAGTGTGTCTACTGAGAGTCACTATGATCAAGGTGTGTCAACAATGACAGCATCATAACAATCAAGGTGCATCAATAAAGAGAAAGTCACTATGATCAACGAGTGTCAAAACTAAAAGAATATCACTATAATTAAGGTGTGCTAAACCCTAAAGAGTCATTATGATCAATGTGTGTCAACAATAAGAGAGTCACTATCATAGTCACCATGATCATGGTATGTCAACATAAGAGAATCTTTACGATCAAGGTACATCAAGAGTAAAAAAGTCAATACAATATGATCAAGGTGTGTCATCTCTAAGGGAGCCGCTATGATCAATGTGTCAACACTAGGAAAGTTACTACGATCAATATGTGTCAATAATAAGAGAGTCACTATGATTATGGTATGGCAGTGAATAAATTACTACAATATGATCAATGTGTGTAAACACTACACTATGATTGAGTAGTCACTAATTCACTAAAAGAGTCACTATGATCAAGGTGTGAAAACAGTGAATTAAGATCAAGGTATGTCAACACTATGAGGTACTATAATTAAGGTTTATCAACACTAAGAGAATCACTACAATCAAATTGTATAATGAGAGAGGAACTGCAATCAAGGTATGTCAATACTAAGAAAGACTACAACTAAGGTAAATCATTATAGAGAAGCCCTATGATTAAGTAAGTCAACACTGAAAGAGTCACCTTTATCAATGTGTGTCAGCACTAAGAGAGTCACTATGATCAAGGTGTGTCAACCTAAGAGAATCAAGATCAAGATGTATCAACACTAAGAGAGTCACTATGATTAAAGTGTGTCAACCAATGAAAGTCATTACAAGGTGTGACAACAGTAAGAGAGTCACTACAATATGATCAAGGTGTGTCAACTCTAATAGTCACCATGATATTAAGAGCATCAATATGGTCAAGAAGCGTCATAAGAGAGTTACCATGACATGGTAAAGTGTGTCAATACTAAAAGAGTTATTTACAATATGATCAAGATGTTCAACACTAAGAGAGTAACTATGATTAAGGCATGTCAACACTAACCCATGGCATGTTTACAGTACAGGAGCTTTACCATGTCAAAAGTGTCTAGCCATGTCTGCAGTACAGAGGCTTTACCAGCACGCATGCTCGCTCAGTCTCAGTGATGCTAATCATTCAAAATAACCAGAGTGAAGGAAAGATGTGTTTGGCTTCAGCTGCCATCTGTTCTAAATTCTATCATTGGATACTATTATTTAAACGGTCATGTCACTGAAAGGGCACAATTTCTCCACCACCCCCACTTTTGTTCAAGTTGAGCAGCCATTTTGAACCGAATTTATTGTCAGGCATGGCAAATTTCGAGGCCGATTTTTCTGATAGTGAGTTTTGTGGTTGATCCTACCTAATGAACTTTATTGTGTGGTTGATTCTAATTAACTGTAGATGAAATTCAACCAGCCCCTACTGAAATTTTGGATGTGACCATGTGATAATAAAAAAATTTTTTAAAAAACAGTCGTCCTCAAAGCGTGCATGTCTTTCGTGTGACACTTTCGTTGTGTGCAAAAGCATGGAACTTTTCCAGGAAACAGTGAATATTTACACTCGAAAAATGATTATTTTATATTATATTCAATTGTCAATTCAACAAAGTATTCGTGTTTGGATTTTATTCAAGGAAAAAAACAATGTTATTCAACACAACAAAAAAATAAGAAAACTTTTTACTATTTATTTATTTTTTAATTTGAAATAATAAACTTAGGAAAACAACATGTTCAGTAATTAAATTTAAATAAATACTTTTAAAATGTCCCCCATAATACTTATTTTGAAAATCTTTTTATAATTATACTTGCTTTTAATTTTTTAGTAGACTTGTAAAATAAGAACGATGAAAATATTCGAAAGTTCAACAAAAAGATAAGAAAGCTTTTTATTATTTATTTGTTTTTGAATTTGAAATAAATTTAAATAAATACTTATAAAATTCCTCAGCATGTCTATAATATTTATTTTGAAACTCTTTTTACAATTATACTCGCTTTTAATTTTTTAGTAGACTTGTGAAAAAAAAACGATGCTGAAATCTCAAGTTCAACAAAAAGATTAAAAACCTTGTTATTATTATATATTAAATAAATTTAAATAAATATTTTTTAAATTCCTTAGTATGTCTATAATACTTTTCAATTAACTTATTTTGGAAATCTTTTTAGAATTGTACTCGCTTTTAATTTTTTAATAGACTTGTAAAAAAAAAAATGCTGAAATTCACAAGAACTTTTTATTATTTATTTATTTTTGAATTTGCAATAAATTTAAAATAATACATTTAAAATTCCTTAGTATATCTATAATAAGTAGTAATTTAATTTTTTAAAATCCATTTATAATTACAGTCACTTTTCAGTTTTTAGTTAATATCGCTTAGCAGCAAAAATAACCTGACATGGTGATGCTGGGTTATGCTTTTCAACCCAATGGCATATGAGCTAAGAGGGTCACTATGATTAAGGTGCATCAGCCAGAAAATAGTCACTAATATTTAGTCCCAACAAATTTTTCAAATTTGATTCAGAGTAAAACAAATGTGTTTACATAATAGTATTAGGTGATATAAGGTTATTTGCAAAATTCTAAGAGAGAACCTCGAGCAGTTTATGAAATAACATCATTTGGATATACAAATTAGTAATCAATTTTACAAGATGAATAAATCCTCATTTTTTATACACTATAAAAAGTAAAAATCTTCATATGAAATGGCAAAGTTAAAATTATAATAGAAGGGTATATTCTAAATGATAAAAGTGCACAAGTTGTTTTCAGAGAATGTATTATATTTTACAAACTGTGTGCAAACTTTGCTACAGAAAATCACCAAATTTATGCACTGAATGCTATTTATTCCTGCAAAACAGAAACGTTGGGACTACCTACTACTATGACTATGAGCAAGGTATGTCAACATTAAGAGTCACTACAATCAAGTGTGTCAACACAAAGAGAGTCACTCTGATCAAGGTGTTCAGCCAAATCCTGGGATGCATCAAAATTCTGCATATCTGAAAGCTATGTTGAATCATGCAAAGCTAGCTGTATTCCAGTGGTTGGTCTCCAGTGAAATACTCTAAACAGACCCTTTTTTCTGAAGTGATGAATTAAGCATTCACATATGGAGGTTGCTCAAAGCATTTCACCAGCAAGCTGTCAAGAACAAGTACTGTCTTCTTTTTTAAATTGCTCAAATGAATAAATATTGTAAATGAAATAAATATTGGTAATTTAAGTATCATAAATGCTGAGACTCCACCATAAATGATGGTACCCTCCCAAGCCAGTATATGTATCTGTACTATAAACCATTGTCTACAACAGTTTAAAGGCATGGGCAAAGTTGGTGGTGGTAGGGATGCATTATCAGCTTTAAGTCTCATCAAGAATCTGTATTTCATAAATGCTGCTCTTACTCGGTAACATTTTAATTCTACCCTATGAAACTAGATAAAAGAATAATAAATAAGCACACACAAAAATTCAACAAATGACAGGTAATAGCATACCTCTGGTATCTGGCTGAGCCTGAGCATAAGTTGCCCGGGTAGATCTACGCAAAGATGAGCGGCGCTTACCAAACAATGACAGCTCTTCTATTGCACCAGGCATTGAGGCTACAAGAATCAAGAAAATAATTATGCTAAAAGAATTAAGAAGATTTTACAATAAAGACATTTAATATACTCATCCCTAAATAAACTCTTTGGTTATAATGTCATCAGGTAATCTTTGTACTGTATCTGCAGTTGATGAAAATATCAAATTGTAGCTGTCTGATTGGTTTCCTAATTTCATTCCAATGTCAGAAATCAATCCTAATCCAAATGACATCACTCAAATTACCCTTTTTTCCATATTTTTCAAAATGTTCAACCATACACAGAATACAAACCTAAAAAAAAAAAAATTTAACATTAGCAACAAATCTTCCTAATTAAAAAATAAAATTATATCCTGAGACTGAAAGGCCACTTTGGAACATTATAATCATTTTAAATTGTTCTTTAGCATGCCATACAACACAAATGAATTAAAATGAATTGGAAACTTTTAGTTGTACAAAGAAAATAATAGAAATATATATGTAACATTTGTATTACACAATTTTCAACTGTCAACACTATTCAAGAAACCAATTAACTTTAAAAATTGAAGGATGACTGTAAAAGCCTATATGAACAGGACATTTGCATAGGGTAGTATAAAAATCTTGCATAAACTTAATAGACAAGAACTTTTGAAATATATGGATAAATTAGGATTCAAGATATAAAGAATTATCTAGAAATGTACAATGAGAGAGAAATTCAAGAAGATATCTAAGACCAGTTCAATACATATAATCATAATGGAATGTTCATCTTCATGTCACACAAGCAGTAAACAGCTGTGGCTTACAGATGTGAACATCTGAAATAATATTCAAAATTAAACTCTAAAGCAGCAGCCAACCTTTTTGTGGCCAAGAGCATATTCAATTTTCAGAATTCTGGCAGGTGCCAGCAATTTTTCAAAGTTTACTTTAGTACTAGACATTAAATTATAAGCAAATCATCATATTTAATAATATGGAATACATATAATTCTACCATTCAAGTGGATTACTCTTTCACTACTACAATGTGAATTTGCTCTTTTTGGAATCTCTTTGAAGATGAAGTAGCTTTTACAAACTAAATATCATTAGGAGGCAGTTTTCATCTTATTTATTTTTAAAAGTGCAATATTTCTGAAATAGTGGTGTAAATATATTTATTATTCTTATTTTAACATAGAAGCCAGTTATGGTTAATTAAAATATTAATTCTATTTTTACCTGTATCTGAATTTCAACAAGCAAACATACAAATATTTTAAAAAGTTAACCACAGTTTTTATTGTTACAGGTATCCAGATTTCTATAAACATACAAATATGAATAATATTTATAAACATAAACACTCACCAGAACTGAAAGAGGAAAGGTACTATTAATTGACGTGCTTTTATTGTAGTAAATCAGTATGATTTTTAGCAATGCATTTTATTAACCAGTTTTTAGCAGATGAGAAGTAAAATTATATTATAAACAATCTCGAAGATGCCCATCTTTAAGTCAAGACTTTATTATGATCATCATTAAAAATAGTTCATGCTGATAAATAGAATTGAATAAAGATTTATTATGTATGCTAAAGATTCCAAAAATTATCATCTATTGCAGTAATTTGAGAACAATATCATTTTGAAGGTCCAAAATCCGAAGTTCCACTTCTCTTCTTACCTGAATGAGACTTGAAGTTGATATAATTATTTATTGTTACCTCTAGCTGGCAGTAAAAGGATTCCCAAGTAAGGCAATCACAGACTCAGTGATGAACTGTTGAAATATCTTTCCAGACTGCAAATGAAATCTTTGAATGTAGTGCTCTCACATATCATTTTCTTCATACTTGGAAAATGTATAAGAGATTTGTCTTCATATATGACTTCCAAAATATCAGTTCTCCTTTGAATAATTTTACAGAACCTGAAATGAGTGATGTGAGGTTGAATGGAACAACCTACATTTGTACTATTTTTTACACTTCGTCACTGGTGCAGCACACATACCTCGGCAAGTGCCATGGCACCCATGGGCACCAACCGTATTGTGAACCACAGCTCTAAAGCAACTTTGCAAACTATGATTATAGTTTTAATTAAAGATTTCAGAAACACAATTATTGTTTGTACCTGTACTGATGCCTGAGAATAAAAAAGAACAATAAACAAAACAAAAAGGTATAGAATCAGCATATTTGCCATATTTTCTGGAATTAGTATGCAAACTTTCAAACAAGTATATGGAGTAACTGAGTCAGTGCTATTTTACATCCTTTTTAAAAACTGAATATTAATGGTTCTTTTTTATTTAATGGTTTTGATGATGCATTAAACTGATACTCAATATGAATAAAAGGTGAAAGTAATCTAAGATGGATTCCCAACCATATGACTCATAGGATGGGACCAAGTCAAGCACTGTGATGAATCACTTGTTAAACTTGACTGGCACTGCATCAGAGAATGCTTAGGAGGGAAGAATAAGAGAGAAAACTTTGTTCTAACAGTGGCAGTGTCCTACATTAAAAACAGACATTTTTTAGTACATGAAATCAACACCCATTTTTTCACTGGAACTACATCAAAAACAATCAGTAAAATCACATCTGGCAATCTAATGGAAGCTCAGATATAATTCTTACCATGTTACAATTGGGTATATTTCTGTAAATTAAAATAAAATAAAAGCCAGGGATGGAACCATTTTAACTGTATTTATAATTTCTAAACTAGTTAAAAACACACTTTTAAGAGAATTACAAAAAATATATCTACTAAATTTTATTATAGGTAATAAAGGAAAATGTTTGATATAGCTTTAAAAGGTGTCATAATCCCATTTGGGCTATTTTAATTTGTCAAATGCTTTACATTTTTCCTACTTAAGTGACAATTTAACATAACCAAACAATATTTAAGGAAGGCAAAGGACAGAGCACAAATCAATCATTAAAAAATATTATAGGGTAGATGTGTGCTTCATAAAAGCAGGCAAAAAGAAGTTTCAAGATCCATGTTAGGAAAGCAAGTTCAAGAATTTACTCACTGGTGATTGAGTGAGGTCGTTGAGGACTACTGCAATGACTTGCACTATGTGATGTACTTGTGCTCATAAGAGAGGTCATACTTTCTGAACTTAACTCTTGACTTCCAACAGAAAATAAGGTATTATGGTGCCGTCCTACAGTTCCCTGTTCACTTCCTGATGACACTGAAATTAAAACAAAATAATCTAAAGGAGTGTAGTGAAATAAACAACAAAATGTAAATGTAAAAAATGCAAACTGATTTATTGCTTACAATAATTTTAATGCTTTTATTAAGCTCTTCAGCATCATAAATATAGTTATGCTCATCAAATGTAATAGAAGGGATGTTAGATAAGGTTACATTCAAAAAGAGATAACTCACATTTTAACTGGTTATTAATGTTCATCAGCCATCTGATTTTGAAAAGTTCCATTGATATTAAAAAATTAAATATTTTGAAAAGGGGCTTTCATCACAATAAAAATGCTTGACAGATATGAAAGTAGAACATTGTTTTAATGTCTAAGGAACTGTGAATGATGCTACAAAAAAAATAATCCCCCATTACTGGCATGAGACATGTACTGTTTGTTCCTGTAAAGTTTTGCAAATATATACTATAGTGGTGCAACTATTTTTTCTTGTGAGAAAAAAAGTATGCGAATTTAAACATGATTATATCATTCATCATAGTTATTGTGTGCATTATATTTTAACTGCAGTTACGAAGAGTTGTAAAGTAATTTTAAACAAATCAGTTTCAAGGGAATGGCCATCTGTGGGAAACAATTCCAAATCCACTGCATTAAAAAAAGTCTGTATCGTATAAGCAAATATTATTCCACCTTTAAAAGACATATATAACTAATACCATTTGTTTACAGACGTTTTTAAAGGTATATAATATATATATATGCTCTTATTTCAACTAAAACAGAATCATCAATATATAAGTACGCTTAAGCTATTATTTTTCTAACTAAAAAGAAAAAGAAAGATATTTCAGAAATTTGCTTATGTACTTTTGCTTAAGAATAATACTATTTATTTCAACTGATATATATTATATAATAAAACTGTTAGGTCTGTGGGTTTGTACAGACTTAAGTAAACAAAAAGTACCAGACAGATTTTGATCGAACTTTTACTGTTGTATACCTTAGTGCCCTAGAAAAAGATAGGCTATATAAAATCATACTCTCCCATAAGGGTGCTTGCCATTAAAAATAAAGTCATGTGTGTAGGCCATAGTAACCTCTGTGCACAGTGGACAATTCATGTTCCACTTAGATTGCATTTCTCATTCTGGGTATTAGATTTTAGGCCTTAGTGGATTTTGGATTCTGGTGGGTTGCATTATGCTGTGCGGTTACTTCTCATTTTTTTCTATGATTCTCTTTCTCTCTTATCATTTTCTGTCTTACTCTTTTGATCATGTTCTCTCCTTCCCTCTCCCACACTATCACATTCTCTTTTCCCTTATTTATTCCCCAATCTATCACTCTTTTCATTCCCTTCCTTCAATCATTTATTTCTCTCTTTCCCCATCTCTGTGTCAACTGTTTCATTCTCCCTTCCCTCAATCTTTTCATTCTTTTTGTCCTTTCCTTATGTGATTTATGTATGCTTGTGTGTATACTTATGTGTGTGCATATCTCAGTCCCTGTCTCTCCTTTTCACTTTCTTTTAGTCTTTCTCTCAAACATTCTTCCTTTCATATTTCCTATATATCTCTTTTATTTCATTCCCTCTCTTTCATCTTTTTTCATTCTCTCCTGTTTTCTTCTATATCTCTCTTTTTTTATTTCATCTCTTTCTCTTTTTCTCTATTTTCTCTCTTCTCTCTCTCTCACCTCTCTCTTTTTCTTTTTCCTTCTTCTTCCCTTCTCTCTCTCATTTTTCTCTATCTCTTTCTTTCTCTATCTCTTTTCTATGTCTGTCTCTCTCTACACCAAACATAGGAACAAAAGCTGGTAGGTCTGCTGATCTTATTCTTAAAAAATCCTATGATACCAGAACACAACACAATGGGTTGACTCAAAAGAAAGTGGATAACGCATCAATTCAAAAACAAATTTCAATATACCTTTAAAATAAAAATTGGCATACTAACACTCAAGTTTCTATGACGTTTATACGTATTTATAAAATATACGTTTTTGTCATGCCTTATTATGTCTCCTACCTGACAATTAAAAAAAACCAACAAACACAAAGGTACTATAAAATAATTTCACTTTTATTTTAAGTAGTCCCACTAATTTTTTCTACTTGATATTGCACAAATCTTTTATGCTCAAAATATGTGTTCTGATGAAATAAGGTTGTATGGAAAAAAATTATGATGATAGCTATAATACTTTTTTGAAATATCAATTTAATGTCATAATTTGCGATCAACATTTTTTAGACATAACGAATGTACAATTTGTCAAGTTCAGTACAAGTAAATTTTAAACTAAACTGATCAACAATCCAACATTTTAAATTAACATACTCACAGTCAACAAGAAAAATCCCAGACATAATTCAGAATTGAATTTTTAATTTGTTATAAATTGCAAAGTAAAACATGCTATTGTTTTCTTAAAATTGCTTACAAAATGCAACAAACTGAAATATTCATGGCATCATAGCATATGCAACTGATGAACAAAGTGTATCCAGAATGCAATTTATTAAATCAATAGCCTTGTGGTTAATGCCTATTTTTTTTTTTCAAAGGCATGACAATAACACTGAGGAAATTATCTGAAAATGGCCATTTCAACAAATTTTAACCAAAAAAGAGCAGTAAACAAGTGTTATACAGAAAACATTAAAAAAACTGTCATATCTCTAAAATTATACAACATACAGAGCTGGTTCAAATATCAAAATGATCAGTAAACTGTATTCTCTCTATATATACATATATATATAAAGAAAAGTTAATCATTTATTTAATTCGACATTTTTAATTTTGTTACATAATTTCTATTTACAAAGAAAATGAAAGCAGATAAATTGTCACATCTCTAAAGCTATGCAAAACACAGTTATGGTTCATCTATTAAAATGATCAGCAGGAAGTTATACATGTAATAAACAAAAGATTTATGCAGCATTTTATTTGTTTTAATATTTTACAATTCTGCAAACCGTTGGCTACTGTGTGAAATAGTATACCAAAGTTCAGGGACATGGAATAATTACAACTATTCAAAAGGGGCCTTAGCATATAGTTCAACAGAGGAAAAAAGTCATTTTGAGAAAAACACATTTAAAGTAAAAACTGTTCAAAGTTGTTTATATTTTTTTTATTTTTATAAATATACCTTATCTATACTACTTTGGACTGCTCTTAGTCATTTAGCTCTCTTAACAACACAGAATTAAATATGCTACCCTTTACATCCTTACTGTACAGTCTTTTTATTTTCTAATTCAATACAACCAGAATATTGCAAGGAAAATTTTTTTTTAATATATTTGTCAATCTACATTAATAAAATTTGGAATATATGTTGTCTTTGTTATGAGAAAGCAATATCAGTTGTTAGTTTTAGAATATCTGGCTCAGATTTTATTTTATAAATTATTTAAATATATAAAACACCTATATTTTTCTAAATTTCACGTCCATTAGACTAGAGAAAAAAACAGTGAAAGTCTTTCTGTAAAATTTAAAATGTTATTAAAAAGACATTATTCTTCAATAAGCATGCTTTGTTAATTAAGAATTGGATATGATTATTATTTTTTTTTAAATGTTTTCTGCATTTCTTTGTCTTCATGTATGTGTATTTATTTTCATGCCTTCTAAAGTTCTATTATAATGTGTATACAAAATATCAATGGATAATTTACAAATACATATATATAGGCCTATATATATTTCTAAAATTTTTTAGCAGAAATGATTAAAATTAAAAATTTGACTAAATGTTCACAATTCCATAAATTACTATCAAACAAATTTGACTCAGTTTCATTTCTTTATCGCTGATGACTTATTGTTTTAAAACTTATGTCACTTTTTTAAAGAATAAATTAGAATATTAGAATATTATTATTATTATTATTAGAATAATTACAATGGATTCCAGAAAAATTATTATTTGAACCTCTGTGCAGTTTCAAACATATGCCTACTGTTATTGAAAACGCCACTTTTTCTAGCATTGCAATATAATTCAGCAAAGTAGCTCATTTCGGACAGATAATTTCTGAAGAATATTGCATAGATTGTCTTACATATAAGCTGGATATTATTTATTAAAGTAAATATTTCGTAATTGTCAAAATGGCATGGCGTTGTGCATGTACTATCGCTACTTGGCTGCCATTTTGAAAAAGCAAACTTCGTCTATCAGTTGTATGGGTAGTAGAAACGTTTTGAACCAAATTTGCTTATCCCACTAAGCTCTAACTTCTAAACATAAAAAAATATTTAAAGAAAATGTTTATTTCATGAGTGAAATTGTGTTTTGTCAAAAACATAAAATAAAATTAATAACGGCTGACAAATAAGATTCCGGAAGTGTTAAAAAAGGACTCGTATCTTGAAGAGCTCCTAGAAGATGATAAACAAGCAGGGTTTTTGTCCTGTCATAACCGATTGTGAAAAAAAAATTGAAAATGAAAATGAATGCAGAAGATTTCTTTTTTTTGGAAACAGAAGAGCGGTAGATTCAAGGTAGGCAGGTCTGCAACATTGGCTACTGTGTGAAATAGAGCGCATGCTTAATGGTTAAGTAGCTTTTGTGTAGAGATCACGAGTTGTGATGGAGTTACCATTCAAAATCTGGATGGGTACCCGGGCAACTTTTTAGAAAAAATTGACAGCCCTTGTGTGTGCGTGCATGATATACATATAAAAGCATTAAAAAATTTACAGATAAAAATTAAGTAAATAAAATTAATTACCTGTTAATGTTGACATTGGACTTGCATCTGATAACATTTTTTCTTGAGTATTTTCATTACTGGATGATAATGATGACACACTGGTAAATGTATTCTCTGCCTGACTTGCATGAAAAGTGTCTGATGAGAAGTGGTGGTGAAAACCAGTGTATTTACTGTCTGTCTGATTTCCTATGCCTGAAGGCAAATGGGCATTAGGAAGACCATGCAATCTCTCAGCTGAATGCATGCGATCACCTAGTAATAAGCCAAGACGCATCATTAAGTCATTCTGGGCAACATCTGGCGGTGGAGGTGGAGGGCTTTCTTGACCTGCATAGAAAATTTTATGAAAATTTTAGTCTGTTCGGACTCGTGAACCTCTGCAATGTTCCTACTGTTTTAAAAGTTTCCTTTTCCACCTAAAAATTCACCAATAAAAAAAACAAACAAAGAAGCATATAAAAGTCAAGAAAAAAGAATGGTATCAGTAGTATAAAATGTTAAAACCAGCAAGCACTAATGAGATGATATATGAATAAAAATTACAATATTTTATTAAATCTATTACTTCTCATGTACTATTCTTTTAATCAACTACTGCTTCGTAAGCATTTAATCTAATAACACCTATATAAAATTATGTGCATTACTTTAAAATAATTAAATACAAAATTACTTTTCACAATATTAGTCAAAATCTGTGGATTTTCTATGAATAATCCTAAACAAATGTGGCAAAAGTCACATGAAATTGACCCTATTACATACATCACTATTTGAGCATTCAGAGGCTTAACTTACTTGGTCTCATGACATTCTAAATATTCTCCTGGCAGTCTTCCCATCACTTTCAAAATAGCTATTGTAAGGCCCCTTTTGAAAATAAATCTTGACCATATATGATTTGAAAAAATATCATTCAGTCTCTATCATGCTCTTTTTACAGCAATGAAAGTGCCCTTGGCCAACTCCCATTGGCCTTCTCTCCACTTTAGATGATGAAAAATTCCACTTCTCGCATATCTTTATTTATGTGCAGCTTTTGGCATTATTACCCTTGATAAATTTCACCACTGTCTGGATAATAATTTGGGCATCCATGGTATTGCTTTATCTTTTAACAAATTATATGTCTGAAAAAAAACACCACTCTGTCAGAAATGGTAAACATCCCATCTAGTCTTTGTTATGATGTCCTACATGGAACTCTGCTCAAACCAGTTCTTTTTATGTATACAGAACCATATCCAGTTATATGCCATCCACCAGTGTTCAGCAGCTGAAGGTTAACAAAACACATTGCCCATATGAAACTGCTTCTACTATTAAAAATGTAGAAAAATGTGCTTCTGAATCTAAGTCTCGGTGTTGTGTAGTAAATAACAAATGAACAATGAAGTCATGCGCATTGCTACTAAAAGAGTTTCTCAATGCTTACTCTGGTAAAGTTAATGAATATTGGTGACATCCCATTAAACTGTTCAGTTGGGTTCTTTTTCCATGATGCAGTTATTTCTGCATTTCAATGAAACACAAGACAACTCTAGTTTAAAAAAAAGTAAATTACATTAATTCAAAAATGATTAAATAATTTAAATGTTTTTAAAAACAATTTATTAATTAAACTTCTTTTTTTAATACTTGGGCAGTGGTCCCCAACCTTCTGTGGCCAAGAGCATATTTAATTTTTTAAGAAGCACATGCAGTGCCAATTATTTTTTAAAGCTTTTTCATTTTGGAGGATTAAATAATGTGCAAAACATTATATTTAATATGACATTATAAGAGTCCATTAAGATAAAAACGGTAATTTTACGTATTAAAAAAAAATAATCATCATCATGTGAATTTGCTCTTGTTATCTACCTGGAAAAAATTAAGGAGTTACATTAATTCAAATATGAATAGACAATTTGGATATTCTTTTTTAAATAACTAAACCATTTTTGAATGCTAGGGCAGTGGTTCCCAACCTTTTGTGGCCAAGAGCTTGTTCAAGTTTTCAGAAAAGTGGGCAGTGCCAATAAATTTTTAAAGCTTATTTTATGAAGAGTAAAATATTGCTGAAGTACTGGTCCAAGTTTATGTATCATTCTCACTTTAACATAAATAGCCAGTTATAGATGATGAAAAATATTCTTTATATTTTTACTACTATTTTAATTTCAATAAACATTCAAACAAATATAGTAAAAATTAAGAAAAATTAATGATATGAATTCAACAGCACTAAGTGGAAAATAGGTTAATAATTCATGTGGGTTTGTATAGTCAGTATACTTTGGGGCACTAAATTTCATTAGCCATATCTGGGAGAGTAGGATGATATTTATGTTCATTAGCAACTGTCAAGAGGGGAATTTGTAGGTCAATATTTGTATTTTGATTTTATTATGTTCATCATTTAAAACAATGCTTTGCACAGGTAAGTGAAGCCCAAATAAGATTTTACTTTGTACTCTACAGATTTTAAGGCAGGAACTTTTTTAAGTCAATCTGATTTCAAAAGTTTTCATCAATGCACAAGATTTTAGAATAACATTATTCTGAAGATCCAAAAACCCCAGTTCCACTTATGTTTTCACTTGCACAAGGTTTGCAACTGATGTAGCATTTCTATTATCTCTATCTGGCAAGAAAAAGGACTCAGGAAAGGCAACTACTGGCTCAATGATGAAGAATTGTTGATATGCTTTTTTTCAAATTGTCCCAGAAGTGTTTGGATATGGATAACAAATTGGAATGGGTTAAAATCAATTTTAAATTACCATTTTCTGTATACCTGGAAAGAGGGCATATGCGGCATCCATAAGATAAGCTTTGCTTTTAATGATTTTAAAGAATCTATTATTTCAGTCTTGTCTGTCAAGGAAATTCATATACTGCTTAGGCAAACACTTTTATGCAGCAACATAGAAGTAATGAGAATTTGGAACCAACAGCACCATAAATAAGATATTTTACATTTGCACACCTTGTCGCTAGGCAAACACATAGGCACTTTATTGGGATCACAAATATACACAGTATTAATATTTTTATATGACCCAAGCATGTTAATCAGTACCATTACATGACATGATGCATAGAAACTCAAAAATCTAAATCATATTTATATCAGATTCTCTTACTCTGTGAAAACAAAATATTTGTCATCAAATTTGCTCACACAATTCTAGAGTGTTTAGGATCATAATTATTAATATAATGTTATTTATACTGTCATCATGTGTCAGCTGCAAAAAGAAACAAAAAAAAAAACAACAAATGCTAGACTGACATTAAACCAATAGCTGACATCATTCCAGTGAAGGCTGGAAAGTTGAATGGTGAATTGCAAAGCCAAACTCTGAAACAAGACCATCAGTGTAATTTAACTGCACTAAAACAAATTTTGCCAAAAACAGTCTTAGTTAATTTCATCACTATAACACCATCTGATGAATAACAAAGGTTTGTGGAAATCATCAATTATAATTATCATTGCCATTACTACCATCAGTTAAACTTCATTCAATTCTAATGTCTGAAAGAAGGTTAAAAATTTCATCTATTCTCCATTTTTTTATTAAAAATCATCAGTGCAAATCCCAGTGAACAAAATAAAGACATTTTCTTGTTACAGATACTGAGACAGAAATCTTAATTAGCAAATAATGTATAAAGATCTGTTCCCTTCCTATATTAGCATAAGGAACCTTACTGTTTTCTGAATTAAGAAGTGTTCTGTTCCTATGTACACTTCATCCTTGTAATAAGAATATGTGATGATGTGTGTAGAGTGAATGTAAATGTAATTTAATCTTGATGGGAAGTAATCTGCTATAAACAGCCATCATTTTGTTGTTTTCCTGACAAGATTCTTTTCAGCTGAGGAAATAATGATTGATGAATTGATATTATGATTAATATTAAGATTAAATGGTTTAATCTATCTATCTATCTATCTATCTATCTATCTATCCCTTAGTCTTGCCAACCATTGGGGCAACACTGAAGACCTGACAACCAGCTTCCTCCATTCCATTCTGTTCTCTGATAATCTTACTGTATCGCTCAGCTTCAGTCCTGTCCACTCTGAGATGTTATCCTCCCATCTTTTCCTGTCTTCCTCTCCTTCACCCTTCTTGCACGATTGTCTTATCATGCCCTGTGACATGCCCATACCATTTCAAGTTACGTTTTTTCACAACAGCCAATAGTTCTTCATAGGGCCCAAAAATTGCTTGTCTAAATCTGTTTCTCACTTCATCATTCATGCCATAATCTCTATACGAAATGCCAAGCAACCTTCGAAAGCATCGCATTTCAGTAGCTTGTATCCTTATTTCAAGATCTGCTGTGAGGGTCCACAACTCAAATGCATATAAGAACACAGATACAACCAAGGAGTGCATCAGTCTGATCTTTGAGCTGAGGTGTTTCTGTCTTTCCAAACTGTCTTCAACCTTGCCATTGCTATTATTGTCAGTACAATCCTGGACAGTATTTCTGGATTTGATCTCATCTGTCATGGTGGCTCCTAAGTACTTGAATTTATTAACTGTTTCCAGTTTCTGATCACCAATCATGATGTCAGTGCTGATGCCACTGGTGTTGGTGATCATCAATTTGGTATTCTCTGCGCTGATTTCCCTACCAAAACCAGTGGCTGTCCTGTCCAGTTTTGCAATAAATGAGCTAGCTTCTCATTTCCTGCAAGGTCATCAATGTCATCAGCAAAGCATAAGTTCATTATTGTTCTACCTCCAATGCTGATAGTTCCTTCATGGTCTTCCAGAGAATCTGTCATGATTCTTCTTTCATGGAAGATGTTGAAGAGAGTAGGTAAAAGCAAGCAGCTTTGTCTTACTCCCACTGCTGTCCTGAACCAATCTCCTATTTGGCCATTGAAGCAGACCGCACTGGTGGCCTTGCTGTAAAGGCTTTCTATGAATTTGATCAGGTTGGCATTGAAGTTGTACAGCTTCAAGAATATATTCTTTTTAAACTTGATCATGAACACTAAAATGACTTCTTAGTAAATTTAATGAGAGTTTTATTGCCACTGATTCTGGCAGAAAAAAAGAATTTAGAAAATTATTAGGAGCAACAAGTATGACTTCAGTTTTATTGTTATTCAATTATAATTTATCATCATCATCCAAGAGTAAGCAACAAAAAAACCCTCTCATTTCTCTTAGAGCTCAGAGCATATTTAAAGCATTAAATAATCTGGCAGGTACAAAGTGAGGCTGATGATGTACACAGGTTAAAATGGTGAATAACTTTTTTTTAAAAAGTTATATTGTGAGCAGTAAGTCATTTTTTTGCTGTTTCTGTAACTAAAGGGAATCCAGTTAATGATGCTATCATTATATCATTGTGAAATGAAGCACAGAAAGAGTTAAGAAGTAATTAATAACTTATTACCTCCCCTCAGAAATCAGTGTGATCTACAACCTGAGTAGTATGTCATAAAAAAGAAATTTTAACAAATTTTCAATCAAATAAAAGAACTCCATGATTTGTAAAATTAACATCATCCTCCATTTAGTATCAGCAACAAAATATAAGCTGTATCAAAAAAATAAAATGCACAAAAAAATAAATCATCTCTTATTTCTATTGAAACCTAAAGTACCTGTAGCTAACATCAAATCTGGGGATGCCAATGATGAATCACTAGTGTAGATTCCTTGGTCCGTAACTGTAGCACCTGAGGTGGAAATGAAGCCTAAAGAAGCCAAGACAGGATCACTGACATGAATTTCTTGTTTCAAGCTACAGTTTGGTTTTGGTGAAGGGGATGCATTTGGAGGTAGTATGGGCTGGAAGTATCGTGGGCGAGCAGGTACGGGAGGTGGCGGACCTTTCTTAGCTGTTAATAAACAAAATTAGGTTGAAAGATGTTAAAGGACTATTGGTTTGAAACTAATGTGTGAATGTAGCAATTGTTATGAAAAGAATATACATCTATGATAATTAGTTTTAGTGTACTTACTTTGGAGTTTTGCTATCCATACATCAAACTGTCACTATCATATTCTAAAATTGTTTGTTCTCCATGCAAATATACTTAGGGAGTCATTCTGAAACATGGTGACGCCTATTTCTGTCTTGGTGATGCCTATTTCTGTCTTAGATGTAAGCATTAGTATTGCTATTGTGACTGATGCAGATTAGGGTATGCGAATCCCAATCATGTTATCAAATACAAGTTTTTATTAAAAAAAATTAAAAAAAAAAAAAATTAATACCCAATCTGAGTGAAGATGATTTCTACTTTAATTTGGATTTAATAAGTTTTTTATGTGAATATATACTCAAATGATTAACCTATATAAATAAGAATGCACCTTTAAGTCAGATTTTCAGGATATTTTTTTTATGTAAAAATGTAAAGTGCTTTGTTGTCTTGTTTTACAAGTCATTTATTTATTTTAATATATCATTTTTATATACTTAAGATATTGTAATAAAGTACATTAAACTAAAACATCATTTATTCATTTAAAATAATTACATTATATATTTTACATTCATTATTTCTTGTATCATGCATGATATTAAAGATACTGTATATATACTTTTATCTTTCTCTTATTTTATGTATTCTCTTCACTTTCCCATCTGGCCAAAACAATAAATGGGCAATGCTTCAAGAAATTTTACCTGTTATTAATGCAAAGCAATATGTAACTATTTGAACTGTGTACCTCTCTTGTTGAAATAGGAATTAAATAAGGTGTCTTCCACTTAGGTGGAATTTTGGCTGGTTTAGTGAGGCCTGGAAAAGTATAGTAAACTAGAGTATTTTTCTCCTGTCATTATGATGGGTGGAGAATTAAAATGAATGTATTGCTAGGAACATAAAAGAATTTGTCTATCAGAAGGCTTGATTAGTCATATTGCGAGTGAAAATTCAAGCATCATTTAGCAAATGCAAAAGGGGAAATAATTGTTTAGCCTGCTGCCCGTCTTTGTGATGGCGTTCACCACAAAGACAAAACATTCCACTGGGTCATAGGGAAGCGCTCAGTCATGCAAGCATGCTGGCTCAATGTAAAGTGAAGTTATTCTTTCAAAATAAACAATCAAAGTGATGGAAGGATGTGTTTGGCTTCAGCATCCAATCTGTTCTAAATTTTATCATTGGATACTATAATTAGAATGCTTATGTGATTGAATTGGTGCCTTTTGTCATACAACCCAATGACTCTGTTGAAGACGAGCAGACATTTTGTGTTAGATTTACATAATCATAGCCATGGCAAGTTTGGATGCCGATGTTTCTGATTGTGAGTTTGAAGCCACAGCTAGGTCAAAGTATGACTCATTAGATGAATCTGATTTCTCATCAGAAGATGAAAATGTTCAACCAGCCCCTACTGAAATTTTAGATGCAGGTGACCATGAGGCCAGTACCGGTCATGATCAAGCATGGCATGGCTATCGTCGTCTGCCATGCGAGGAAAAGCCTCATGATTTTGCAGGAAACAGTGGAATACAAATGCCACTGTTTCCTTCTTCACTTTTTTTTCTGTGTAAAAAAAATTATTCTTGAACTGGACATATGTGACTTTAGTTGGATTTATGCTTCACTAATTTTTGACTGGTCTTTTATCTACATCTACAATTTTATTATATATGAATTATCTTATTTGATAGGGCCTGGCTATGTGCTTCATTAACTTTGACTGGTCTGTTATCTATATCTACAATTTTATTAAATATAAATCATCTTACCAAGCAAATGGAATCCTTGTTTCCTTCTTCATTTTTTTGTGTGTAAAAAAAAAAATTATTGTTGAACTGGACATAATGGAAAAAGTTCGCAAGTTCAACAAAAAAGTAAGAAAACTTTTTATTATTTATTTATTTTTGAATTTTGAAATAAATTTAAAACAAACTTTACTAAATCTATAATATGTTGATAATAGTTTAAAATTAACTTTTTGAAAATCCATTCAATATTAAGCTTGCTTTTAATTTTTTTAATACAGGATTGTCAACAGGCGGCAAAAGTACCTGACACAAAACTGCCGAGCGGCATTTTATCGCCTGACAGCAAATGAGTTAAATTGTTTTTTATAATTATTATTTCCCTTAGTGTTGGTCACAAGGTATGTTCATTTTTTTAATATTTTTTTAAAAATGAAAGATAGTGTCGATACATGCAGTCAGTGAGTTTGTGTACGTGTATATTCTGTTCATGCACGAGTGGTATATCCAGTCATATATAATGATTCATTTATTTATTTTGATGACTAGTCAATCATGTTAGGTATAAATCGAAATTGGATCTAATGGTTTAATCTTTTAGTGTGGTTATTGAGAAGGGACTATATTTAGTGTTGAGATACATGCCTTTAGATAGCAGAGAAGCGCCCTAATACCATAGTTGTTTACCAACTTTAGGACTTTCTGAGCACGGGATCGACGTACTCAAAAGTGGAACCTTCGATGGTTCGAGCATTTTTTGCCATTCATTTATAAGCACTGAGACACCCTTTTTTTTTTAGAGTGTGTATATACGGCTAGAGAGAAAGGTGCAAAGATTGATAGCGTTCTCTTCTGCACTATGGCCAGTACCAGTCCTTTTTGAAAATTTTGTGAATTTCTGCGAAAGGACCCAATGGCTGTTCATTATTGTCCAGACTCTGTTTATCGATTGGAATTTTCAGCTATACAGTCTTTGAGTGATTCAGGTCAGTGCGACCTTACAGCAATTCAAACCCCAGATGGCAGTTGTCAGCAGCGTCCACCACACTGGAGCTGTAGGGACAGGGACAGGCTTGGATGGAACATTTGGCGACACCACCACTTTTTGGTCTTCACCACATGCCATCTTCGTTGCTTTTCAGCGGGAAGAATTCTCAGTGTTCTTCAATGTGAGAAGACACACAGATGTTCATCTGTGTGCATTCTCTCTCTCTGTGTGAACGAGAGAAACTGTTCATCTTTTCCAGTCATCATCAGCGAGTGCTCTTCGTACTTATATTTCCGAGGGAAAAGCATATATATTTTTACCTCATCGTTCATCAACTACATCTTCTGTGACATTTGCATTAAACAATTTGTGTGTATATTCAACAGTGTGTTAGTCATTATCTTCAACAGCACTTCAATTAACTTGAGTAGTAATATTTAGTAAGGGCACATTCTCATAGGTAGGTAGGTAGTTGAGTAGGTTTGTTAGTTATTAGTTATTGAAGTATTATTATCATTATTGAAAAACATTTATTAAGACTCTCAATCTTTGACACTTGAGCTCAGCAAATGTTTGATTCTGATAACTTTTGGGCTTCCACCCACGTATTTGTGCTAGTGTATATCTGATTTGTACGCGGTTATCACCTCTGGTTGTATTTTGCATTGCACTGTTGTTGTTATTATTATTTTGTTTCTTTTTATTTTATTTTCATTACTCTGGTCCCCCTGAGTGTTGAGTGTGGATTGTTTTCTGGATGAATGACTAACAGCTGTCCGCAAGTGTCCCTATATTTCCGAGAATAAATTCTCATCAGCACCTTTATTCAAAGCGTCTGTTGGTGGTGGAGAGTGGAATTTGGAGTGGTTCTTTGTCAGTTTATCCTGTCCTTCCATATTTCACATTCAACCCTACATGCATGCACTCACACAGCCGACTCTCATACTTTAACCCGCATTCAGAATAAAATCCCCCACCCCCAGAACATCGTGGTGTCTGCTGTGAGCGAGAGTTTGTTATTTTCCATCCTGCAAACTCGGTGCATCATCACATAGACCTCTACCCCCTCCCGGGTGCTGATGACAACCGTCGATTTTTTTTAATGAGTACTTTGATGTTTTGTCTGTTTCGTGAAAGCGACAATGCAACATAAAATTGGCCATGTGAAAATACCAGCTCGCTCCAAAATCTCCCACGTTTCATTATAAGTCACGTTGTGAGTGAAAATTCAAGCATCTTTTAGCAAATGACCTTCACCATCATTTTTTTAAGAGTACCTTGGTGTTGTCTCTGTTTCGTGAATGCGACAATGCAACATAAAGCTGGCCATATGAAATACAAGCTCCCTCCAAAAAACTCCCACGTGTTTGATTATGTCATATTGTGAAATTCAAGCATCTTTTAGAAAATGATCTTGACCGTAATTTTTTTTAAAAGAGGACTTTCATGTTGTCTGTTTCATGAACATGACAATGCAACATAAAGCTGGCCATGTGAAAATACTGGCTCACTCAAAAAAACCTCCTAAATGCTTGAAGGTCGCAGATGCTTTAGTGTTTTGCACAGATGACACAGATTTGGAAAATAACTCCCATCTGCTCAAAAGTCAAGGACACTTCAGCATTGCTCAAAAAACCTCCCATGTGCTCAAAGATCAAGGAAGCTTTAGCATTTCGCACAGACGGACAGAAATGGAAAACTATATATATGATATCGATGCTTGGTGTTCTGCAGCTTCTTTCAAGATTTGGCTGAAATACTGTCTTGATCTGTAGCTTGGGTTTAGAGATTAAACTGAAGTTTAAGTACACTATTGCTTTGGTGTTCAGAATGCAACTTGAGACTCTATCTACTTAAATTTGAAGTATCTCATAAGTTAAAAACGCAAAACAGTTTTAATTGTTAAATACTGCATTTATACAGGCAATAAGAAATTAAAGAAATAAAATAAATTCATGTTTGCCTTTACTTCTGAGCCCACATCACAAATATATATGTTTTATCAATACAGTAACTCTGAATATACCTGACTCTTTGGAAGGGGCAAGTTTTGAAGTAGTCTGAATTAAGCTCTCTGTAACTCTGCCAAGCTGATTTTCTGGTTGTGCTACTGAAAAATGTCCATTTGTTTTCATTCTAGGACGATGAGCTGCATAATTTGAAGAATCTACCACTGGCCATAGCTGATCTCTGCTATGTGATGAAGACATAAATACTGAAAAATCGGATAGGATTTTTTTTTTAAATGCATACAACAATAGGTTCATTCTAAGATTATAATTTAATCCAGCAATTATATACAGAGGATGTAATCATAATATAATAAAATTATCAGTATAACTACATCAACTATTCTGGTTCCAAAGTGTCCAGAATCCTTATACTTCTGATAACTAAATATCATGCAAGTGAAAATGTATATGAAAAATTTAGAAGTTGCATTAAAAGGAATTAAGAACTAAGAACTCTCAGAATTAATTATAATAATAAAAAGCTTTATCAAAAGAAATCACTGCTAGTTACAGAAGATTAAAGTCAAAATTATTAGGAAAATTTCACAATACTGACTTGGAAATTAAAGATGTAAATAGTCTTTAAACTAAACAAAACAACAACAAAAAATATTCTAAATTAGTAATTGGCATGAAATTAAAAAGAAATAATAGCTGAATTAGTAAAAGGAATCTTTTTCATGAAAAATCAAATGACATAAACTTTAACAAGTCCAACACAATTACTGAATTTCAATTACAGTATATCATGTTTTGTCCAATATAGTATATCCAAATGTACATGTATATGTTTGTGCGCGCGTGCGTGCGTGCGTGCGTGAGTGTGTGTGTGTGTGTGTGTGTGTGTGTGTGTGTGTGTGTGTGTGTGTGTGTGTGCACCAGTGCAAATGCACATGTGCACACAAACACACACAAGGAGGTTCACAAATTCCAAGCATCAAATTATCACTGTGCCTAACTAAAAACTGCATGTAGGCAATAATACTTCTGAGCATCAGCTACTTAATTTTTAATAAAACAGCTCTTCACATATTATTAGTATTATTACAATATTTGATATAATATAGGTAGTTACAAACACTGAACTATTTGTGAAAATTAATAGCATATTTGCAATAAGTTCTTGCCTATTTTATTATTTTTTATTTTGTGACAGTAAAAGTTCTTGAATATTACTTTATCTAGTGATTATTATTGTACTACATATACAAAGTTTCAGTGTCAAAGGAGATTAATCTGTTTCTAATTAATTCAAACCTTAACAAAAACACTATTCTTTATCATTCTATGTTTATTTATAACTGAATTTTTAAAATGCAAAATTTACCATTTTGTTAAAATAAGAAAAAATGTAAAGTGCATCAGTAGAATACATTAGCAATTTAGTATTACAATCAGTAGCCAAATAATTCATTTGATATTTATATCCTTTATAAATACTATATAAAATATTATAATATATACTCACTTTAATAGTAAGTAAACATTAAAAGACAAAATGATATAGAAAAAAAAAATATAGACCATCTTCATCTTCTTCAATTGTACTTCTCAACAGCTATCACTAAATATCTCTAATATTGTAAAATAATAACTCCAACTATTTCAGATGGCATGATTTTATTAACTCATTCAAACATAATTCATTTAATTGTCAATTTTAGCAAATGTCATTATAAATCAATTTTGGGACAAATTCATTTTCAGCGAATTAAAGACTTAAGCTTTAGAGTTATTTATTAAATGTTATTGTTTCTTGAATATTCAGTATTCCACAGAAACAGGACAGGAAAAAAGCATCTCTTAACATATTCAATAGTTTAAATGCTTTAGTTTGCTTTTAAAAAAAAAAATCAGCCAAGATTGAAACAGTACAAGAAACATATTTTACTCATTAAAAAAAAAAAGTTATATTTACTTAAATAAATCGATATGCAGAATTGTATTTATTCTTTTTTTTCTTCATTTTTATACATGTAAAAACAAAACTGTCCAAGCCTTTCAAGGTGTTAGCAATCTAATACCTATTTGAGGGAAAGCAATCCTGGTCATTATCATCCCGGTGTCAATTAAATAATTAGTCCACTAAGATCTTGCATTATGAATAAGTCCATCATCTACTAGAGATAAAGTCACATACAAACCATACAATTTACAGAGTACACATAATGCCTGCATATTATAACATAAATATAAGCAATAACAATAATTCACTGAAATGCAGATTATCACATACATACCAGTGTACTAAACTTTAAATACACTCCATCTATCATTCTCATCCATACAATTCAAATTATTACAGACACACAGCAATTAGCAGAGTTAATTAAGATAATAAAATACTTAATCAAGTAATGCTTGTGTGAGCAAAATAGAATACAAATTAGCTTTTTGCAGAACAAAAATTAAATCTTGAGTTAGGAGATGCTTAAACTGAAGCAGTTTAGGACCAGTTATAATAATCATGTTTGGAGCAAAAGCTGTCAATTATAAACCAGTGATGTGCAGAGTAGAATTAAGAACTAGTAAACTACATGAAAACAGCTGAATTAAACAACATAATTAATTATGCTTGAATTGTGCAAATTTCAGACTCAATGATGCATCAGAATAAGGTTTATATCATAGAGCAGAGCAGGAGACAATGCTTTCCTCCAGACAACAGTTTAGTTTTCTAGATCACCCTGATAAAAATAACAAATTGCTGAATCCCTCCTTCAATGAAATTCCACACTGCCAAAGTCAACAGTATCACTATGTTTGATTGATAGCCATGGTCTGATGGATCTCTCTGACTTGGATAAAGGATTGATTACTTTGATTTAAAAGTAAAATGTCAAAACCTTGGAATCTTATATTTGTGTGTAGATTATTGGTTATTGTAAAATGTAACAATTAGTACTCTTTCCTTGTGCATTTTATTTATAAAGTGCTTTTCAAAAATATAATAACAAGCTAGGGTTTTTTGTCAAAATAATGCTTTATAAAGTTTAAATGTATTAACTTCATCAAACATCAAACTGTTTTGACTCCAATCTATACAACTAATCTATTCATGATACAAACAAAAAAAACCCCAAACAATTCAGAAGTTTTGCAAAACATTATATATGTTATCCTTAGTGCATATACATTGTTTCCAACAAGCTTGAAACCTTCCATGTTTAGGTTTAAGTGCCCTTTATCTATACCTTAAGAAGAATTGATTTTTTAGTAGTGCAAGTGAGATTGTTAATGTTTTCTTTTATGAAGGAATTTTATGTTATCAGCAATTTGTCATCATTAAACATTACAATTACATACCATTGTTACCACTAATACTATAGCCATGTAGCTTTTGGCATCTTTTTGTTTATTTAATTTTATACAATTTGTTATTAAGTACACAAGGAGGAATGAGCAGCCTTGCCTAATGCTTTTCCATCTGACGTTTAGCAAGCATTTTCTATATACATGTATTTTAAGAAACTACTCAATGAATTATCTTCACATTTTGATATACATTACAGGTTAGAGCTGTTTTTTAACTGGTGATTATTTTGTTTTATCACAGTAATCTTGGTATAAATTACAAACCTTCTAATCATACCAAATAATCCAAAACTGTGAACAAAGTTCTGTTCTGGTGAATCCATCTCTTTTATACAATTAAAAAATAATTCAAAACAATGTTGGTTTTATTAAACAGATAAATGTTAGTTCAATTCAAATATTTCTCAAATCTGTATTTCCTCTATTTCTATAACTGGTAAATATATTATGTCTGGTATTAAAAAAAGAAATACACCCTCTTTCTCTCAAAACTATTTATTAATGTGTGAAAAAATCTTTAACACAGTAATCTGTTCTAATTTCTAGACCAAAAGTAGAGTTTAGAAACTTTTTTAAAGTTTTAGAATGCTCACCTAGAACTATGCTTTGTCAATATCAGTCACTATCTCTAAATGTTTTGAAAAATATTTTCTTAATGCAATATACCTAAGAACTTAGCTAATCCTTTTGAAAAGGAATGGATGATTTACATGAGCCCATAAACTATATTTTAACTGTTCTAGATAGGTCATTCATCAGTATTAGTTTGATTTTTGTGGTATTATTTCACAGAAGAATTTATAATGCCATTAGAATAAGGTATGGCTTAAAATACACAACACAATTTAAGTAAATACTAGCTGCCTCATTTTTAAGTAGTGCCTTTTTTTCTTTTTTTTTTAGGTGGGGGAGGCAGTCAGGTTACTAAGCATATAATGCAATTATATTCATTCCCATAAAGGAAAACAGATCAAGGGGATCTTCTGAAACTAAAGACATAAAACATTAAAAGAAAGGAGGCAAAATCATGATACATCCATGCTGCATATGTATTATTCATAAGGCAATAATGCAAACAGAATGTATCATCTGTCAGCTAGAACTGTAGGAGTAGAATATCATTCAAAGAATAAACAGAAGCATGGAGTTATTGGTCTCAGCACATGATACTGACATAATTTTCTGCTGAATGGTTAGGTAAATTGACCTTACTTAATTTTTAACTCCTATAGTTTTTATTGCCATTTCTGTCTGTACACAAAAATTATCTTAATGAAGAGGAAAAATAAAGCATATAGAGGCATCTATAATAAGAATTATCAATATGACAATTATAATAAGAATTATCAATCAAAAATAACACTATGTAACAAATTTTCACTTTTGTATGTTCCTGGGTTGAAAGTGTGTTTTCCTAATCCGTTAGGTCTAGAACAGAAAGGAAATCGCTGTTATTCCAGAAAAACTTTGCTTCTGTGACCAGGACAATGAAATTTGGAAAACTGCGTGTGAAAATTCTCGATTTGCTTTCAATGCCGAGCTTCCTCCCTGAACTGCTAGAGTTGTCCACATGTTTCTACAATTCTCCTGAACACTCTAGAACGTTCAAGAAACTTCCAGAACTTTCGAGAAACTCTCAGAACTTTCTAGAACGTTCTTGAACGTTCCAAAAGTAGCTGTACAAGTATAAAAGCACAGGTGTCTCGAACCAAGATTCCAATTCGTGTTATTGCAGACTGAAAGGATAACGATTCGTAGTTGAAGAGAAGTTATTTATTTGATATGGCATCAAGAGATTGTTTGCATCCAGCTGATTCATTCTGCTACGTGTGCGGACAATTCATAAAGACAAGAGTGAAAAAGTATTCCGTGGAAGCAAGTCGTATAATGTGCGAGGCCTACAAGGCATACTTCGGCATGCCGGTCGGGGACCAAGACAAATCTTGGGCACCGCATTTCACATGCGAATATTGCAAGAAAACACTTGAAGGTAAACTGAACAGTTGCTTCTCGCTTAGATGTATTTTAATTTATTTTCATAAAATTTCAAAGCTTTAGATCGAGTTCATTTCAAAGAGTTATAATTTACAAAGTTTTGTCATAAGTTGTGTACTGTAGGCAAATACGTTCCATCTTGAAATCGTTCCATATTTTGAAATTTCCTGCCCTCAAATTATTATAATTCTTATGTATTATTATGTGCTATGTTACAGGTTGGTACAGAGGAGAGAAGCGAGCCATGAAGTTTGCTATCCCGCGAATTTGGCGAGAGCCGACGGACCACTCAAGCAACTGCTACTTCTGCATGGTAAACCCAAAAAATCATCGCACCGGCAAAAATGCCCCTCAGATCGTTTATCCGGACATACCTTCTTCCATCGCCCCAGTACCACACAGCCCCGATCTGCCTGTTCCGACTCCTCCTAGGCGGCATCGGCCATCTTCAGAAGACAGCAGCAAGTCAGATAGCGAGGCAGATACTGGAGATATGGACTACGATTCCGCAGATGAAGTTGGGGATAGAAAGCCGTACTTCCCTAACCAGAAAGACGTGAACGATTTAATTAGGGACCTCGGGCTTACAAAATCGAATGCTGAGCTTCTGATATCCAGGCTCAAACAGTGGAACTTGGTTGATGATAGCGTACAAGTCACGGATCAGAGGAAGCGGCATCAAAGATTCTCCAACTTCTTCAGTCAGCTGATGGGCTGTGCTTCTGCAACGATGTTGCCAGTCTATTCCAGGCTATAGGTATCGCACGTAATCCTATTGAATGGCGCCTATTCATAGACAGTTCATCCCGGAGCCTCAAAACCGTGTTGCTTCACAAAGGAAACAACTACCCATCTCTCCCGATGGCCCATTCTGTGCATCTCAAAGAGGACTACACCAGTGTCAAAATGTTGTGAGTGCATTAAAGTATGACGACTACGGATGGGAGGTCATCGGTGACTTCAAAATGGTATCATTCCTCATGGGTCTTCAAGGAGGTTTCACAAAATTTCCTTGTTTCCTCTGTCTCTGGGACAGCCATGACACTAAGGCGCATTATCGTACAAAGGACAGGCCACAACGGACCGAGTTTTCTGTTGGGAAGAGCAATGTGAAGTGGGTGCCGCTGATAGAACCTCATAAAGTGCTTATGCCACCACTGCACATCAAGTTAGGCCTCATTAAGCAATTTGTCACTGCTCTTGATAAGGAGTCAGCAGCATTTCAATACCTCCAAGATCTTTTTCCAAAGCTGTCCGAGGCTAAGGTCAGGGCTGGTATATTCGTCAGACCACAGATCAAGAAGATCATAGAATGTGAGGATTTCGCAAAGCTGTTGAACAGGACGGAGAGAGCGGCTTGGAGCAGTTTCGTTGCAGTTGTTCAGGGCTTCCTAGGTAATCACAAAGCTGAAAACTATGTGGAGTTGGTGCAGACTCTCATAAAGAATTACGCCACAATGGGATGCAGAATGTCTCTGAAAGTCCATATCCTTGATTCGCATCTCGACAAATTCAAGGAGAACATGGGCGCTTACTCGGAGGAGCAAGGTGAGCGCTTTCATTAAGATATATTGAACTTTGAACGTCGTTACCAAGGACAGTATAACGAAAACATGATGGGGGACTACATTTGGGGGCTACTTCGAGAGAGTGATTCACAGTACAATCGTAAATCTAGAAAATCTACACATTTCTGAACCTTGTTGAGTGGTTTCCGACTGTGTTTGTCTATTCCTTGTGCAATTTTTGTTTTTACCTGATCATAATGACGAAAATGAAAAAAAATCGTTCTATTTTCACAAAAAAACGGGTTTTCTTCGTGCTGTTGTCGTGTAAGCAAAGTTTGTGCTTAATGAAGTCATTTTTTCACGTACTTTAGACATAAGCAATTGAAATATAACACTTAGAAGCCAGGAACAAAAATTGTGTTACATAGTGTAATCTTTTAAATATTTCTTTTTATGCTATTCTTGTTTTACTATTTTAAAAAATAATATATAGTTTTTTTAAAAAAAACAATACTACAATGTACTAAATCTGAATATAAAATTTAGAGAATTTGAAGGTTTAACTGGAGGAATAAAAAGGAGTCAATAAAGAGAAAAAATACTAACCATCTGCACAACAGAGAGGGCAAACTTCACTGCTAAACATACAGCTGTAGCATCTTTCATGACCACAAGAGTCAATTAGCCGTCGCTTTTTGCCATAGTCAAAAGGTAAACGGCAAGCAGGACAAACATCCTCCACCTCCAGAACTCCATCTTCCATCTTCAAGAAAAACAATACATCAAGGTTGGGTGCAAATTCAATAATCTGTAACAGTGAAAATCAGAACACATTTCTTGTTTTAATTTCAATACATTTATTTCTAATGTTTTGAAATTAAAACAAGAAATACAATACATTTATTTCTAATGTTACTATTTCAACAACTATTTTAAAAAGTAATATTTAACTATACATAAAATGTCAAATTACTAGAGTAAATATGTAAAGAGCAGATGTCAGAATTTCCAGAGATTATAATCACCTCCATGTGCTAGTTTAAGCTAGTATTAGAATTAGAAGCAAGCCCAGAAGATAGGTGGTACAATTTATGTGAACAAGGGGAAGGCATTGAAATTAGATGGAGTAATTAGTAAGCTGGTAGAAACAAACTTTAGAAAACTTACAGGAAGTGTGACCTTACATTTGAATGGTACACTAGGCTTTAAATAAGGATGAAGTGCAGATTTAAAAATGTTACTGCCAGCTGTCTGACTGCCCAAGCATATATATTATAAATATGTGATGTCAGAAACCAAGTTGATAAAGTGTGCGACCACAATTTAAGTCCTCCACCCACAATTGTATCTGCAAACAATAAGGTGTAAATGTTGTTTAATACAAATGTTTGGTAATCTGCCCATATTGTACTTGCTCAAGTACATAAATGATTAACTCTGCCCCAATGTCTTTAAAAACATCTCATGTGACACCCCTTAAATTCTGCACATTCTGTATGCACTTATCAGGGCTACAATTACAAAATCACATACTAGTGTACTACTGTGAAGATGATAGGATTTTAAAGTCTTACTCATTTACTGTTCTTCTAATTTTTCAAAAGAAAAGAAAATTACAGTTTTAATGCTTATCTAATCAACAGAAGATATGTTTGACACACTAAAAAGAGTGCAAAAGAGAAAATCTGTATACTGACCAAAAATCTTGTACTTTTGTAATGACATATCAAATCAAAGATCCCCTAAACCACTCTGCTTTTTCCTTGTTCTTTTGAGTGTGAGTGTGACTTCTTACTCAGTTACTGGTAGTGGTACAAATAAAAATTAAAACCCAGGAAATGAAAGTATTTGGTGTGTTTTATGCTGAATGAGCTGCCAAATATTTTTCCCACTGCATGTTTTTTATGATGCCAAAGAGCAGAAAATGAAGATTAACTAATAATATTAATATATGTCATGAAACAATAAAGGTCTTGTGGTAAAGTAGGCCTATAAAGTTATATTATTTTGTATTATACTGTTTGAAATATTGTTTAATTTGTAATTCTTCCATAATAACTTAAAATACTAAAACAATTTCAGCAAACAACAAATTTATGTATGCATATACTGATATAGTAATATTTAGTCAAATTAACCCTTCTCAGTAACAAAAATAATCGATGAATGTAATTTTATGCATCGTTTACTGTTATTTAATATTAATACTAATAATAGGCCTATACGGCTATAGTATATTTGTGATTAGTTTAAGTTTAATATTAAGTCCATGAGGCATATTTTTTCAATATTATTGTACTTTTATATAATTTAAGCACTTTGAACAAAAATATAAGACCCTGAGCAAAATTCGAAGCTTGAGTTGTGCGGAATTTTTTTAATTTAATATTTTTTATCTAACTCTCTAAGGCAACTCTAGTCATGCACACATATCAAATGTTATTTTCCTGAACTCAATACTATCAACAATTAATATTGACAATTCTGCATAAAATCTCTATCCGTTGTCAATAGAGTGTTTGATATTATCGACATTATTACCTGCTCTTCTAATCGACACAAAGTATATAATTACAAATATAACTCAGATTCATTTTTTTTATTAGAAATATTTAGAATGTACCTAAAATCGATTTTTTAAGTAAGTACTTTCGAATTTTAAAGACTGATTATATCAGATCAGTATGAATAAAGTAAAAATAAATTCTATCTTACCAATGAAACTGTTTATAAGGCAAAATGTATCTGGAGACCGCACACACTCATCTACAAAACACGGCCAAACAACATTTCCGGAAAACACTGCGATCAAAAAATTAGTGCCTTAAAGTTAAAGACGCAGATTTCTGTAATTTAAATTAAACAAAAGACGTTATATCTCTGCAGCATTATCCATTAAGTACTTATATAAGCTGATAATTTCTTTAATATTCTTTTTAGGCAGCTGTTCGTTGTACTAACAGCTTATACAGAACACAGATATCCTGTGGCATTCCCAAGTCCTTATAAAGCATAGAAATAAAAATCGGATGTTATGCTAACAAACCAAGAAAGCGTCTTCTTTATTTATCTACGAATCCAGATGACAGAAGAACGCCTAACTGCACACTATCCCTTTATATCAATTTGTTATGAAATAAATATATTCGGCTTTTTGTTTAAATATATGTACACATTTTTTCTTTTAATTAGCTATCATTTAGGGGGGAAAATGAAAAAATGTTGTCATTGGTTTGCCTTTCCTTCTGTTTTGAGAGAGAAATATCTACTAATAGATTGGTCAATTGTAAATATATGTACGATTAACTTTTAAATTTTGTGTAAACTCTCTTACTTCATTTAAAAACTACGTGTATTAAATAAACTACCAGTGATTTTTCATGGGTAAACTCCCTTTCGTCAATCCGTATATGTAAAATTCGTAACTGATAACAAAAATTCAAATGATCATGATAATTACCTGGTGCGCTAGTTGGTAATTTTTTTTTTTAAGTTTGGTGACATACATCTATGTAAATTAATCGGTTCAGGATTTGATCACAAGTAAGCGTATTACTGAATTCAGCGTAGCGAACGATTCTGAATTGAGTACAATGTATTTCAAAAGAAATATTGGCCTTTGTCATTAACATTTAAATAATAATATAATAGTTAATTTGAAGTGGCCTCTCTCTCTCTGCAGCTATAAATTAGATGTGATAAGCCCTATTTTTGAAGCACGATTTCTTAAACTTTCATGCTAAGAAAAATTATTAAAGGTTTCATGAAGATTTAATATAAAAACATACCTGTGCAATTGTTCTAATAATAATTTTAGTTAATAGGATATAACTATAAGATAATGTATAGCAAAGCTGATCCTTTATGAATGCCAAAAGGTGCACTAATGACGTCCGACGTACTGGCACAAGGTGAGAGTTCGCTTCAATGCTTATCACTTTATGATGGAGCACTTTCAGGATGGCAGTTCTTTGAGACAGCATCCACTTGGTAGAAACATCATGTAGATTAGAGATAGGCCAGGCCACCCACAGGTCAGAAAGACGCCATCTCTGTAGCTATTCATGACTGGATTTTTTTTTTAAATTATCACTGGTACATATATTGTTGACAGAAAGGACAAACATGATTGGGACAAGTATAAAAATTGCAATTCATGCTTATTTACTGTCAAATCACTTTTACAAGAGATGCTGAATTCTGCTGATTTGCTGGAATAAATGTTATATGTATTATTATTCAGAATTTTGATTTAGATGACAGAAGTATTTTCCAAATTCCATTGCTCTTGTTGCAACCATTTAATACTGAAAAATATCCTAGTTTTAGATAGATGCATATGAAAATGCCTTACAAAAATACAAGCTTTGAAAGATAGATCTATATTTATATTTACTAGGCTTATGCAGCACTTCTGTATGGCTACAAGAGACCAATTGCATATAAAAGCTGTAAATTGTTGCAGATAAAGAAAATTAAGACAAAATGAAATTGAATGGCTATTCATAGTTTGGGTAATGGTAAAGTTCCATATCTCATAGTCAATGAAAGAAATTTGAGAAACTGACTACTCACCTTGCTCAAGCAAAACTTACCAGTGGAAGACTTGTGCAATGTTCACAATTTCTTAAACTGTCTCAGATGCAAGTATACCAAAGGAAATGTGATAGAGGCACTAAATGAACTGAGCACCTTGTTCTAAGAATGGATATTACTTGGAATTCTAAATCACCAAAACTGAATTACTGTTAACTCAGGAGTGTCAAGAATTTCACTTATTAGTGCATTAAAAAATGTTCTGTCAGCTCTTCATTCTTGTGTTGAGTGCATGATTGCTAACAATTTAATCACGAGAAAGAAAATTATTTGTTAATATCTTTTTTAGTTATTTGCCATATTTTGTGCTGAAATTAAAATAGATGATTTTCAGTTAAATTTGCTTATTCAAGGTGATTATGATCAATGTCAAGATTAAATTGTTTTATTTTGCAAATAGAAAATAGACCATGATTTAGAAAACCCAAGGTGACAAAAAAATGCTTTCCATTTGGAAAACTTTTTTCTTCCACAAGCTTTCTTTTCTTAGATTTAGAACTGGATGTTGAAGCCATTTTCAAGACAATAGGTATAATAATCTTCACACCAAATCCTTAATCAGTTTGTGATAACTGGCAGAGAAAAAATAGAATTATGCCTTTTCTGAATGTTTTGTTAGCCTCACATAACTATTCCTTTATTCTAAAGTTGCATCAAGTCTACTTTTAGCTGCTGATGCTACATTTTGTGATTGTTCATAATGCCCTCTTGTTCAACCCATATTGCCTCTTACTTTGTTTTTTATTTTAAAAAAAAATGTTGATTGCTTCATAGAATAATGCTTGGTAGGCTGCATGAGGCCTGCATTTGAGATCCCTGCTCTAGATACTGAAACATAGTCCAATGCTTTTACTTCGCTTCAGTAATGCTGCAGCTAGCAAATTTGGATGTTTTCTGCTTTTTCATAGATAAGAGGCTAATGTGGATATTTGTCTATTAAAGTGCATGATGTAGAAATAGTAGCTGTTTTCCATTTCAGCACAAAGGAGAAGTTAATTTAGACATCAACATGACCATATTAAGCTAATAAATATTTTCCGCTATATCCTAAGAAGGAAGCTAATGTATACATTTATTTTTAGAGACCCTTAAAAAGATTAGGTAGATACTTTTATTTGCATGTGTTGATGTCCATAAGACCTTAGATTGCAGATTTTTCATTAAGAAGCTAAAATAGATATTTGTCAGCAAACTCCTATGAAATACATGTACTTTTATGGATATTATCCAGTTCATTTTATGTATTAAAAGTAACCAAGTAGCTGGTTCTATAATACTGTTATATTTAGAAAATATGGATATTTTCCACATCAACCAGTGTTCCATTGATTTCTCATTATTGTTCACAAGAGTAATTCAAATAGAGTTAATCTGTATGTGTGTGTGTATATATATATATATGTATATATATATATATATATATATATATATATATATATATATATATATATATGCATTATGTGACAATGTTGCTTAGATACTGTTCCTTTCGTAAATTGCCATAAAATATACCTAAGGGTAATTAACCCCACTAAATAAAACAATTTGGTGACAGAAATAGACAATCTCAGTGATTCTTGCTTTAAGCTTTAAGAAAGAACAGTGTGGTTCTGCATGTATATGGTTTCTGTTGTGTTTGAATCTCTTAGGTGTGGTGATTAAGTATGCCATTTTGCATGCAAGATTAGATAAATAATTTATTGGTTAATACTGCTCCAAATTAAACCACTTAGTATTCATATTTGTTAAAAACTAAAGTTTTGATCTCTTAAACCTCCACCTTAGAAGATTGTAATTTGATAAGCTTACTGGCAGGTAGAAAAAGTGGGAACATACATAATGTCCAAATTTATATTTACCCTTCTGTACAGCTTTTAAATAGGTGCAACTTATATGTGTTGCCTGTAACAAAAATTCCCTTCGTGATAACAAAAGCACAAAATGGTTTTGTTCCTCAAACATGCTAAAACTAGTCAGATGCAATTTTTTGTTCATTTGTGCAGATATTAAATGTGAGTCTATCCACAACTTTCTAAACCTTACTTTATTAAAATATGTGTCAAGGTCGGTGAATTTTATAAATCCCCCCAAGTGTTTTTTGTATTCAATTGCTGGTTTTGTAAATTGGTTACTGAGAAAATATATTTGTTTTGAGCCACTCATTAGAAGTTAGTTATTTTACAATCTCATATAAACATGGATACTTTTTCCAACTTTGCTGCATACATTGTTGCTGGATACTGTAGGCCCTATCTCATTTGCGCATTATAACTGCCTTTCTTTTATTACCAAAATATAATTCTAGTTTAGGGTTGTCAATGATAGGATATTTATCAACACACTGTGGAGGATTTTTCAGCAGCAGAGTAGAAACCCACAGTCTTTTGAGGTCTGTCTAATGGCATTTGATAGAAAAATATTTAAAACAATCTTGATTTAATGCTTTTTTAAAAATTTTTCTTTTGTATGTACATCCTCGCACTGCACAGTGTGTTCCACTGCATCTATTTATGGCTTGTAGCTTAAAAACAATGCATGTCACAAATTTCTGGCTCGATCGTACTATTTTTTAAAATATTTTATCTGCCTTTAGTTTCAACCTTTTTTTGTTCTCCTCAGGCAAGATGTTTCGCTCTCACTCACCCCAGAAGCCGCAATAGACCTTTCATCGTCACGATGTTCTCGGTCTTGGTCTGCTTCTGGGGGATCTCCACAGCCTCGCGGTGCATCTGAGGTGGAGGGCAGAAGGGCTGACGGAAGGGGGTGAAACAGGTCGCACCTATTTGGCGCACACCCTCAACCGCCCGCCGTCGGCAAGGGAGATTACCATGTATTTTATAGGGTTCCTGCTTCAGTTTAAAATGATTTTCCTGAGCAATTTTTTTTAAATTCCAGATCTATAATGTGAACAGTGATTAGCAACGAACTAAATACTTAGAAAAAAATCTAACCAAGATTCTTTTCTGAGGAAAGTAACCAAGATTCTGATGATACAATTAATATATAAATTTTAAGTCATTAAAAGTTGTTTTTTTTTTAAATACCTGCAAAATCTTAACATGAACTTTCTTCAGACTGATAGCACCCAAATTGAAAATATGAAAAGTCTCAAATTAAAATCACATTTGATAAGTGTATAAAAATATATGCAAATTTACAATGAAATTAAGATCACACAAAAGTACACCATGTACCTGTACACAAGTCAATGAAAATGAATCAGTTGACAAGCACAGAAAGTTATAATAAATTCTAGTAGAGTTTGAAAGATGAACTTAAAAATATTGAATATTTTTAAAACTTCGAAATTGTGTTCAGCACACCCATTATAATTTATTTGTTCAATATATCTATTTATCTATCCCTTAATCTTGTCGACCATTGGGGCACTATGTGACCTGACAACCAGTTTCCTCCATTCCAGTCTGCTCTCTGCTAATCTTAACGTATTGCTCAGTTTCAGTCCTGCCCACAATGAGATGTTATTCTCCCTTCCTCTGTCTTCCTCTCCTTCGCCCTCCTTGCATGATTGTCTTGGCAAGTCGTGTTGATCGTGTGATATACCTATACCATTTAATTTTGCTTTTTTCACAATGGTCAATAGTTCTTCACATAGATCCCAATGGCTTGCCTAATTCTGTTTCCCATTTCCTCATAAGTGACATGATCTCTATATGAAATGCCAAGCAACCTTTCAATGCATATTATTTCAGTAGCTTGTATCCTCCGTTCGTGATCCACTGTGAGGGTCCATGACTCACAGGCATATAAAAAGACAGATACAACCAAGGAGCACAACAGACTGATCTTTGAGCTGACTGAGATGTTTCTGACTTTCCAAACTTTCTTCAGCCTTGCCATTGCTGTTATTGTCATCGCAATCCTGGACAATATTTCAGATTTTGATCCCTCTTCTGTCACGATGGCTCCTAAGTACTTGAATGTATTAACTATTTCCAATTTCTGCCAATCATGATTTAATTGCCAATGCCACTGGTGTTGTTGGTCATCAATTTGGTCTTATCTGCGCTGATTTCCATACCAAAAGCAGTAGCTGTCCTGTCCAGTTTTTCCACCAATTGAACTAGCTCCTCATTTCCTGCAAAGCTATCGATGTCATCATCAAAGTGTACGTTCGTTATTGTTCTGCCCCCAATACTGACAGTCTTCCAGAGCATCTGTCACGATTCTTTCAAGGAAAATGTTGAAGAGAATAGGCGAAAGTAAGCATCCTTGTCTGACTCCTACTTTTGTCCTGAACCAATCCACTATTTGGCCGTTGAAGCAGACTGCGCTGGTGGCCTTGCTGTAAAGGCTTTCTATGACTTTGATCAGGTTGGCATTGATGTTGTATAGCTTCATGGTGAACCAAAGGGCTGCATGGCTCAACCTGTCGAACGTCTTCTTAAAATCTACAAAGACATGATAGAGGTCTTGTTGGTGCTGAAGGTACTTCTCACATAGCAGTCTCAGATTAAAAATCTGTTCAGTTGTGCTTTGCCCTGGTCTGAACCTGCCTGTTCTTCAGCTATGATTTCCTCTGCCTGCGGCTTCAGTCTGTGTAATATGATCTTTAGCATGACTTTGCTTGGGTGGCATATAAGACTTATCGTACGATAGTTCTGACATTGCTGCAAATTGCCTTTTGGGGGGGGGGAGCGTTATTATGAGTGACTGAGTCCATGATGTTGGACATTTTCCTGTCTGCCAGACCTTATTGCAGATTGTTAGTAGGGCACTTATCATGGCTTCTCCCCATTCTTGGACTAATTCTGCAGGGATGTTGTCTATTCCTGCTGCCTTTCCCTTTTTCATTGATTTCACTGCAGTCTCTACTTCTTCTCGGAGGATGGATAGTTGTCAGTATTGGTCACTGGTGGGGTGTTGAGTATGTCTGAATCACCTGTACATCTATGATTTTATAGGTCTCGCATCAGAAAACAAAGAATTAAAAATCACATTTCAACATCTACTGTGGTGCCTTTTCTACACCAAGATGAGAGATGAAGACCAAGTAATTACTACAATTCAACAAGCCATTGTAAGCTCAATAAATCTTCACCAGGTCCTCCAAAATCATCTGAAAACACAGCCGAAAACCATATCAAGGGACTGTGAAATACAAACATATTTTGGAAACTACCGACGACGACCAAAATCCACTCCTCACAAAGTGTCAAAGAAGTAAAACGACAGGCACTCTCTCAAACCCCGGCAAACACCGTGGAGAACAAAAAAAGTCAGACTTCTATCACCACTACAGAAATAAAAGAAACGCAAACTACAAAAGAAGTTAACAAGGAAAAGAAAACCGGCAAAATAGCGAACACGCAAACAAAGATGCAAGAAAGAAAGAAAAATGCATCCAATCAGCTGACTGCCCAAAGGAGGAAGACAAACCGACAGAAATTGAGGTCGCCATCGTCGAACTCGAAAGAACACGAGTGGCCCCTGCCCTCTCACCACTACCAGAGTCACCTCCAAGGGCGGCAACAATAACAACGATGACAACAACCACAACAGACTGCCAAAATTCAGAACGGAGCCCCAAAACCAAAAGACGGCGCCCACCACAACGCATCAGACGACAACAACAAAATAAACAACAACCACAGCGACAACAGGAACCGCAACAACAACACAAACGCCACCACAACAACCACCGCCGAAAACAACGCCAGCAATGGCGGCGGCACAGTGAGCAACAGTTCACGCAGTGGGGATATTACAATCCCCCCCCCACCCCCATTTCAGATATGATTCAATTGCTGCTCTACCACCTTTACTGGCCGCCAGCACACGCCCTTATTCATCCCAACGGACGCCGGGGACAACAACAACAGCAGCACCGACAACAGCGCCAACACCACTAAGCAAGAGAGGAGGTTGAACATCCCGGGCGCACATACACACTAAGTACAGACTTGGTGTGTCGCTAGCCTGGGCTCTGTAAAACACTCCACCTCTGCCCGCCACAACAGCAACGGCGACAAGAACACTCAACAACGATTTAGTCCACGGAATTCCGGACTAAAGCCTGCCTTTACCGACCCGACATGCATCACAACGGACGAGCACGCTATGAAATGTTACACTTCACAAACACCAGCGACACCAACACTCGCCCGGAAATCAACACCAGACTCCACAACGACAAGATGTTCATACCTCCACTACCACAACAATCTAGAAAACGAGCTACAAACACTCTTCACTCAAATCATACACAGAGACAAAACCAACTACCAGCCACTACAATGGGGAAAAAAAATTCGACATCTACTCGACACAACTTCACCCCACCCCCACCCCGCCCTCTCCAGAAGACAGTGAGGAGAGGAAGATCCCTCAGAAGCAGACCAAAACCAAGGTTTTGATCCCTCATCTGTCACGATGGCTCCTAAGTACTTGAATTTATTAACTATTTCCAATTTCTGATCACCAATCATGATGCCATTGCCAATGCTCAATAGACCGTGTATAATATTGCCGCGATTTAAAAAAGTTTGACTTTATAGCCCATTGTTTCTGTATTTAAAAAAATATATTTTGTTGTTGTTGGGGGGGGGGGGGGTGCAAGTTGCTGAAATGGATGACCTTGGTTAGCTTCGTCCAGTGCGCACAGTTTTAATGCTACAAGTTTTCTTTGACTGTAGGAAGATCGGCAATTAGTATTTTTTCAAAAAAACATTGAATGTACAATTGTACGCGAGCGACGTAACTGAAAATGGCGGTTATGGAAAATAAGTGATTTTCGCGCTAATAAAACTAATTATCTTCAGAAGTAATTGTCAAATAATTCACATTTGTAGAGGATATATATGCTTACAATCTCTCCAAATATAGCTATAATCGGACTAGCGGTTTCGGAGTTATGATGTTGTACAGCTTTTAAAAATGTTCACATCCTGATTTTTTTTGTTTGTTTGTTGGGGGTGGAGGGGTGGCTAGAATATTTCCGGAATTAACAAGGATATTTGAAATTTGTCTTTCTTTTTTGTTTAAATTTACTTCAGTTTGATGCATGCCAATTTTACTTGTTTTCTGTTGTGTAGATATTTAAATACGAAGTAAGTGGTAGGAAAGTTTCCTTTATTATTAAGTGTATGTTTGTTGTGGAAGTATTTTTTTTGTTTTCCAAGCTACACCAAAAATATTCAAGATAGGTGTGTATAGCGTTGGTGTAAATGCATTTCTCAAAGAATTACATTTTGGTAATTGGCGGTATTATTAATTTTTTTAATTATTGGGTTCTTTTTGGAATATGCAAATATTTCCTAAAGTATTGAAAATTTTTACAAACTAATTTCAAAATCGTGCTCAGCACATATTATTATAGTTTATTCGTTCATAGCACTATGTGTAATATTGCCGAGATTTAAAAAATTCAACTGGACAGAGTCGTTATACCTAACCGGACACGTGACATGAACATTGAAGATCAATGACCCCCCAGTTGACAGTGATCAGGCACGGACTCCACACTACATGAGAAAGGACCACGAATGAAGCTGAATAAGTCCTTGTGCTCCTTGAAGGCATCAAAGCGTTCAGTAAATTCCTTCAGCAATGTTTCACAACTGCAAATGTATCTGCTGAACTCATATTGGTACTCTTTCTGAAAAGCTGAACAAATCGGAAAATGACAAAAGATTTCTAGCTAGCAGATTCGAACAGAAGAGCCTTAACTTCAACGTGAATGACTGCAGCTCCTGGTACATATCTAAGATGAAGTGATCTTTGCCTTGGAGACGCTGGTTGAATCTATTCAAGTGGTCTGTCAGAAATGCCAAGTCTGCCAACCAGTTTGTCAGTAAACACAGCCTTGTCTTTGCCTTTGACAGTAAGGAATTCACAAATTTCCGTTCGCAACTCAACAAATCGTTTTAATACCTTTCCTCGACTCAACCAACTGACATCTGTGTGATACGGAATGTCTTGATATTCTGCCTCTATGTCTTCAAGAAATGATCTGAAATGTCGATGATTAAGTCCTCTGAATCGTATGAAGTACACAGAATTATAAACGAATTTCATGCCATTGTCAAATTTCAAGACTCGTGCACAGAGCGATTCCTGGTGAATTATGCAGTGGTATATGTGGACACTGTCTGTTGGAATTCCAACAGCGCTTTAATCCACGGAATTTGGGACTAAAGTCTGCCCTTGCCGACCTGACATGTATCACAACGGACGAGCACGCTACAGAATGCAACACTGCACAGCCACCAGCAACACGCACGGACACCCACACTCTTCCGGAAATCAACACCAGGACTCCACAACGACACTGCCACAACAAAAAGAACTACAAACTCTCTACACTTCAATCATAAATCGAGACAACACAAGCTACCAGCAACGAAAAACTTTTTTTTTTTAAATCGACAACTAATCAACACAACTTCACACACACCACCCTCTCCAGGAGACAGTGAGGAGAGGAAGATCCCTCAGAAGCTGACCAAGACCACAGTAGACTTTATCTGCAGTGGATACATCAGCGGGGGAACAAACAAACTAATATTTCAACGTCTGCATATTCCCGTGTTTAGATTAATGTTAAGAGCTCCTTGCAGGCCACAAATAATGGCAACATCCTAAAGTCCTCCGGTGGGGTGGGGTGGGGGCCGCGGTTTGTGGACCCCTGCCTTAAGTGAACGTCTGCTTTCCATACAGTGACGTAGAACCTGTAGGATGACCCAGAATCATTTATTATATGTGTGTATGCTAATAGACCCACTACATCCATGCCATATGGACTGGTTGCATCTCGCGTAGATGACAAGGTTTTGCACGTATTGTTATATATTATTGATTAAAATGCTGTGTAGAATGTTCATGTTTTTTTGTTTTTTTTTTAAACTAATGATTGTTGTATGAAACTATTTCTTACTCTTTCAGAGGAGGTTGTGTGGCACTAGTAATAATTCATGCTTAACGTATAGATGATGAAATAGGATCTAAGCACGTGTTGTGCACTTAGCCTTATATATTGTAAAACCATCTTTAACAAAAGAAGCTAAATGGGAGATTGAGATAATCATTCAATACGAAATTAATGTAAACCATTCATTGGTTACGCTTGTATATTGGGATTCATGTAAATGTGAAAATGAAAATATTGTTTCATTTGTAAATATTTCTTCATGACGAGATTTTGTAAAAGTTAGCGTGTAGCTAGGTTTAATGAAGTGGAATTTTAAGTCATTTATTGCTGTCGTCACAAAGCCTTAACGTTGTTCTTATTTTATCAGCAGCCATATAGAGATGCATTGTTTTTTTCTTTTGTCACTCATTGTATGTCTTGACTTGTCGCTGAGTTGATCTTACTCTGAAACGCACATCTTATTTCTGTCGCAAGCTAAGTCATCGATACGGGTGGAGGTACTGCACAAGGAAATAATGACAAGCTCATCTCATTGAGTGTCTGGTCTACACAATCCATAATCAACCAGATGAACAATTACTGTTAACATTAAAAGCAGAACAATATATAGATGGTCTCAGTTTACCTGTATTTTCAGGAATGAAATTATTTTGTTCCCTTTTTATTATTATTGAATCTTCTTGTTTTGTTCTTAAACCCACATCTTGGTTAATTTGTCAGTGTGACCGAGAAGAGTTGGCTTTTCTGAGCTGGAGATATGCCAATATTATTTCATAATTAATCAAAGGGAAAGATGTTTGCCAACTCGGGGCACGTCAGTTAATTTGTCTGTCGCTATGTTGGATGAATAAGGTTCCAAAGAACGGTCTGGCATAGTGATTGAAGGATAGATTAGGCTGCCTGGCTGTTGACAGTCTTGGAACTAATATAATAACTTTAATGATTAATAATTTTGAGTCTGATACTGCAACAGGGTCATTAAATATAAATTGGCATGTGACACTCTGTAAGTTATTAACGGAAAATTGTTAAATAATTTAGGCTTGCAGATATCGTGCATAACCCAATTTTGACTAGATCCTGACAATTGGTTCCAGAGTTATGGTGAGCATGCATGAAAGTTACGCAATCCCAATTTTGTGGATAGGAGTGGGGATGCGATCTCTGGAAGTACTGTAAGATATTTGAATTTTGTTTCTGATTCAGGAGATTCTTATTTGTTCCTACAAAGTATGTTGTATTTCTGACAGGAAATTTCGAAAAAAGGTTTTTGTGAAAACCAGCTCTTCTCGAGGGATGAGATTCGGTTTTGTGAGTTATAAAATAGACTATTTAAAAAAAAAAAATCGATGTCTCCCCACCTCCCCAAATCAATATGAAATGTGAATATCGAAATGAAACCAAAAAAATTAATCAAAAGATTATGAAAAAGGCCGCTAAACTGTTACTTTGAAAGAAATTAATATAATGTAAATATTGGGGTTAATAAAGGATGTATGGATCATATTATTCATAACCTAATCAATTAAGTCCGAAGTTATGAAAGTATATGCAGCATATTTAGACAATAGGTGTAGTATAGCAACGTTTTCTATCGATTGCAATTGGTTTCAGATTGATATTACTGGCATTATTTTTGTGAAATTATTCTATATAATCTTATCTCACCCAGCAATTAAGTTCAGTAGAAATTGGAAAGACAATGGCTGCACTATTTTATTTTCTCGCTGACAATTCCCCTTTGAGGCAACAGTTGTCTTTTCATCGTGAGATGTCTTGGGCTGCTTCTGAGGGGACTTCCTCTCCTCAGTTTTATAGAGGAAAGATGTTGGTAGTGGGAGTTTTTTTGCATGTCATGCCATTTAAAAAATTCATTGTCGTATTCCTGCTGAATTATGTATTCTCTATTTCTTTGTCTCTGTAGCATTTTGAAAGTTGTATCTTTTGTTCCTGTAGAAGTATGTAGCATTTATTAGCATTGTGTGTTGCGTTGTCCATGTTTTGAAGACTGCTGCTGTAGTCTGTGTCTGAATGTCTTGTTGATTATAGATGAAATCATGCCCTTTGTTTTCTGTTGTTAGTACTAAGTCATAAAGTGTTAGTATGCTTTCTAATGGTGGACCCATCTTCTCCTACTGCTCTAAGGCAACAAAACCGTTATTTTCAACCAGTCCTAATAACGCTTAGATGCGGCACTATCTGTTGCTTGTTTCATTTTTCCTTTCCCGGTAGTCCGAAGGATCTTTTTTAGAGCACGTCTGATCTGTTCTGCTGCTCGAAGTAGTTTTCGTGGGTTTTTTTTGAATAGCTGCACTCTTCCGCATTTTATTTTGCATACATTATCCGAAATGGGCAATTACTCCAAATGTAAAAAGCCAAGTCCGTTGTTCCTGTTTTTTAGTCTGAGGATGACTAAAATATTAAAACGGTAAAATTCAAGACTTTTTGACATTTTACTGATATTTCAGGCCTGTGCGGGGGAACCCAGATTTTATATGTAAACGATCTGTACTTTTGTTAATTAAAATTGAATACACTCACTAAGAAAATATAACTAATGTCTGTCATATATTTATATTTGCTGCTCTGACACTTTGTATTGAATGCTATTAAATATGTGTACATATGGCTGAAGGTTATCCGTGTCTGTACATTACAAAAAAAAAATTACAAAATAGAGATATAAAGATTTCAGAGCACATCTGTAGAGCTCAATGTAAGATTTTTCTCATTTTATTGTAAACTTCAAATGAAAAGCTCCATGCCACTTTGAAACTACTTTAAAAAAAAAAAAGGTAGGGTAAAGCACATCATGTGAACAGCACATGCAATGCCAAGGACAAGTCATATGGTTACATACAGCAACAAGGTTTAACGTGAATTAGTACGTATGATTTCTGAGAACAAAGTTTAATATTTTGTTTCACGTTCGGCATCAAGGACAAATTATTAGTTTAGAATAACGAAGCTTAATGTTTAGCTGATATACTTTTTCTTTTTGTATGCAATCAGCATTGTAATTGTAGCCACCAAAGAGCACTAGAATGAACATTGAATATAAGTTTTGTTTTTCTTTGAGACCAGAACTATTTTTCAGTGGCATTATTTGGCTATAGGGTTTGTGTGACATAACATTTTAAAAATTTAATGATACCATATTAACAGGGTCCATCTATGGCTATGAAGGTAAAACAACTGGCTATCTCAATGCTTTGAAGATAACTGAATATCCCGTCCTTGGCAAGATCATTAATCATATAATGAGCCATTGCATGAATCAACATGAGAGATCAAATAAGACATTTTGCATGGACTGCCTAGTGCCTCGACTTCAGTTGCTATTCCAAGATGGACCAATTACATTCATGCAGAACAATAAACGGTAATCCATGCTCGACGTTACTTCATTGATGTGTCGCCAATGTGAACAGTCTGAGAAGCCACTCAGCAGTTTGATTTAGTCCATACACAGCGAGGACACTTTTGTTTTGGGGATCAATCTGAGCTGATCATGGCACACACAAAAAAGTCATAATGATCCAAACATGGGCGCCTCTAGTGAAAGACAGACAAACGACAACAGTATATCTGACGGTAGCATACGTCGTCAACTCATACACATTTGAACTATGACCCTCTTTATTTTATTGCATGGGATTTTCGGAAACAGATTGTCAACACGACACATCTAATTGATTATCATCATTTTCTGCATAGGGCTCGAACGGTCGATTGCAAATCACCAACACTCATCTTTATTTTTGAGGAGCATATAAAACCCCGTTAAGTGGTTAAAAAACCTCAGTGCACATAAATTTAGTTCAGATTAAATAGAATTATTTGAATACTAGAACGTAGAATTTAAACCTATTTACATGATGGTAGAGGGTTCTAGCAGCTCCAGGACTACATTTTGACAGTTTAAATAACTTTTTGTTGGATTAAGATAAAACTTTCTCGTTAGTTTTCTCATAGTAGTAATTTCTGCCATTACGTAATTTTAATATTTTTTCTTTCTTATCTTCAGCATCAGTTAATTTAGAAAATGTACCTTTATTCAAAGTGCATGATTTATGACTTGTAAAAGTCATTTGTAAGTCACAAGTGGTTTGTAAGAAGGGTGACTAGGTTTATAGTTTACTTACCGCACAAGAAAAATCCATAGGACAATAAATTTAAATCATAACCAAGAAAAGTAAATTGCCTATCATTGTTTCAAAAGGGTGAGTTTGGTGTTTATATTCTACTGTTCGGTATTATTTACACGTTTCAGTTCATTTGCATTCTTGCATACAAACACATCAGCATATGAAACCCTGCATGCATTAATAGAAAAACAGAGCCAGCTAAACATCTATGGTGAATGCTTGTAGGATGCCGTGATCAACAATCAAGAGATCTATAGTGTTGACAAGTCACAGAATAAAGTTGTGATTGTGGTGATGACGTAACATCAGTGGTGCATTACGATGTTTCCCATTACATGTGCTTTGTTTAATTTTGTGAACCACCCTTTCTTTCCCGTCTTCGATGACAATGCAAGTGAATCGTTGTACGATTATAGCGCGAGCAATAAAAGCCTGTATTTGGCCCCAATATATATATATATATATATATTTATGGTTATTTGGCCTATATATTCATAAAAATCGTGGATATATACATATTTTTCAATCTTGATATTACATGTATTAAATTACGCCATCGTAAAATATAGTTAAAGAGAAGGTATTGTACCTTACTGATGTGTACATTGATGGGATTTGGCAAAACTGTTGTTCCATTTGATCCTGATTAGTCTGTTCCATCATGTTGCCGCTCTTAAATGGTTTGGGTATTTCAAACTGACTTTTAGATTTACTAAGTGATAGTAAACAAGTCTATGGTCTCATCAGTTATCACAGGGCAGACTAATCTTATAATTTTAACTGTACATGATTTCTTTTTACTTCATCCTCTGACAGACCTGCCTACCCCCCACCTCAGGAAACCAGAAGATCAATGATCCCAAACCAGAAGATTTTATGCAGGGTCTGGCATTTTAATAGAAATAACAATAATATAAAATAAATGCAAAATAAAAACAAATAATGTTAATATTTGTAAATAAACTTACCAATATTGTAATGATTTATGCAAAGCACAACAATTTGTCTACTTTTTTGTCTAGTCTCCCTTCCACTGTTTATTTTAGACAAATTTTTGTCAAGCACACCAAGTGTTTGGCAACTTTATTTAGAAATACACTGGTCAAGATATTTCTTCAGACTTCATTTGAAGAAGGATCTTCACATCTCAGAATAATGACCCATTGAAGTACTGCATCAGGATTTTCACTTACAGAATTTCTTTAAATTAAAAAATATACATTTATTTTTATTATCTACTGCACAAAACAACATATGCCTGTTAAAATATTTTAAGAAAAAAGTTGTTATATTTTATTGTACCCATCTAAAATATATTTTTGGGAGAACATGTAGAATTAAAAAAAAAAAAATTAATAAAACAAACCTAAAGCATACAGGCTTTTATCCATGCACAACCTTTTGACTGTATGTGTGAGGAACTAGTATACCAATTTCAGGGACATGGAATAATTACAACTATTCAAAGGGGGTCTTAGCATATAGTTCAACATAGGAAAAAAGTCATTTTGAGAAAAACACATTTAAAGTAAAATAAAGACTACAGAACTTGAAAACTGTTCAAAGTTTTTTTTAATATAAAAATACCCTATCCATACCACATTGGACTGCTCTTAGTCATTTAGCTCTCTTAACTACATAGAATTAAATATGCTACCCTTTACATCATCACTCTACAGTCTTTTTATTTTCTAATTCTATTGTCACGGGTTTGAGGAAATAATAAATTTTTTTCTCTAAGTGTCCTCATACTCGATTAACGATTAAGGAAACAGCCAAATTAATTTAAACATAGAAAGGGGCCAAAATGACAATTTTGTCAACAATGTGAAACCTAAGGTGGAAACGCTAGCTGAGGAGAAATAGGTTCGTGCCAGGGAATGGAAAGGTGTAATTAACTTTTGAGGATGAATGCATGTTTACCCCTCTGTGGTCAGCGACGCTAGACCATAAATCACGTCAGTGTACAGTTATACGTGGTAGGCCACTGAGATGCTAATTATGTCTGTGAGAAAACAGACTCTGAGTTTTGTAAATGTAAATTAAAACTTGTTTTAAGAATCACCACTATAAAGTTGGGTAGTTTACAGTTTGATATTGTTATTGTGAAATTGCTTGTTGAAATAGAATTTTGAGTTATTGGAAAGTTGATATTTATATTGTTATAGTTATATGTGTTGGTTTGTGTGTACAACCCTTTAATTGCTATGACTAGTGTACGTTTGCCAGGTGGCAATGAGTCACCATATTAACGTAGTTTTAAAAACAAAATAAAAATAGGACCGTGCTCTGAGGGGCAGTGTGTTCTGAGCTAGGTATTTAGCCACAAATTGATATGTCAATCAAAGGTGTCAGCTTGGAATTCGATACTTGGCACTAAATGGAAGTGGATAGTCAGGATATTTGTCAGTGCAGTGATGGATGGGGTTTTTTTAATCAGCTCAGTGAAAATGATGTACAAGGACTTTACGTATAAAAGGGGATGACGGAGACAGAAACGAAAGAGAACCACCAAGAATGTAGAGGTTGGTAGAGGGGTGAAAAAGACCCTCTGAGTTTCTTCTTGCTTTGTACCAAGGACTCTATGGCCCGGGAGGCAACCAGCTAGAGAACTTTTGGACACTACAATAGAGTGCCAGACATCTACCCGGCTGTATTTGAAGGCGCGCCGTCAGGGCCGTCACAGATCAAGATGGACCAGTCATACGGACAGTCATCTCGGGTTCTTCAAAGACTCAGTTCAAAGACCGCAAGCGATCGACTATTTTCCAAAAATGGAAGAATGGATTGAAAGTTTAGTGTCACTGCGCCGGGAGATATTGCAGATAAGCTGTCGCGTTTATGCGTGGCATATCGCAGAAAAACGGCAAGGTTGACCGTTAAGTAACACGATGAGAAGAAATGAGAAGCATAATGAGAAAAGAAGAAATGAGGAACGAAACAAGTAATGAGAAAACTTAACTTAAGAGTTGAGAAATAGGCCTAAAGAGGAGCATAGTGAGAGAGTGAAACAGCAGCGAGGACGGCCGTATTAGGATCCAGGGAGCAAACCACGACGTCGACGGTGTTTCGTGTATCATCAAACCCCCCCAGCACGAGGAGAAAGTGACAATAACTATGTGAGTAGAAAAATACGAACTAGTGTAGGAATCTCAATTAAGAATTAAACCTTAAATAAAAAATAAACTTTAAACTTAAGTCTACGATTATCAGTGAAGAATCATTTGAAGATTAGTAAGGAAATGTTGATGTGACTGTCTTGAAAAGGACTTGCAAGTTGAATGACATGGATTTTCTTTTGAATTATTGAATTTTGATATAGGAATAGTGGCTCCAGGTATTTTATGTTGAAAAATGCTTAGCCCTATTTAGAAACAGTACTGCACGAGGAATCTTGAATTTTGTATTTCTTTTATTTCATCATTCATTCTTTTCTTTTCCCCTAGCCTACAGGTGTGAGTTGTGGATGGCTGACTAACCAACATGAGAGAGAAAACCCATAGATCAATAAATTTGAATTTATACTTTGACATTGGGACTTTTCCTGTCTATGGTTTTGAAAGAGTAGTTGTGGTCGTTGTTACACGTTGTGTCGTCTGTGCTGTCTACACTTCACCCTTACTAGTATGCAATCACACATGCAAACATATTGGCAATGTGTAACCTACATGTAGAATAAAATTCAAGCCAAATAACCATCTTGGTATTGTATGTGTGGATTTGTAAAACTCTATGTAAGTCCTAAGTGGCGTTGACTAGCCACCACCCTCCTTTCTTCGGAGAGAAGGGTACCGGTGACATCTATACAACCACAATATTCAGAATATTATAAGGAAATTTTAAAAAAATATATTTATCAAACTACATTAATAAAATTTGGAATATATGTTGTCTTTGTTACGAGAAAGCAATATCAGTTGTTAGTTTTAGAATATCTGGTTTAGATTTTATTTTATAAATTATTTAAATATATAAAATACATATATTTTTCTAAATTTACATGCCCATTAGACTAGAGAAAAAACAGTGAAAGTCTTACTGTAAAATTTAAAATGTTATTAAAATGACAGTATTCTTCAATAAGCATACTTTGTTATTTAAGAATTGGATATGATTATTATTTTTAAAAAAATGTTTTAATTATGCATTTCTGTCTTCATGTATGTGTATGTATTATCATGCCTTCTAACATTCTATTATAATGTGTGTACTGTGTATAATATAAACGGCTAATTTACACATACATATATATTATATATAGGCCTATATATATTTCTAATTTTTCTTTTAGCAGAAATGATTAAAATTAAGTATTCGACTAAATGTTCACAATTCCATAAATTACAATCAAACAAATTTGACTCAGGATCATTTCTATATCGCTGAGGACTTTTTGTTTTAAAACTTGTCACTATTTTAAAAATAAATTTTGAAGCCTTACATATTATATCAGAATAATTGCAACGGATTCCAGAAAAATGATTATTTGAACCTCTATGCAGTTTCAAACATAGGACTACCATTATTGAAAACGCCAATCTTTTTTCCTAGCACTGTAATATAATTCGTCAAAGTAGCTTGTTTCGGACGGATAATTTCTGAAGAATATTACATAGATAGCTTACATGTAAGCTGGACATTATTTAAAAAAGTAAATATTTCGTAATTGTCAAAATGGCATGGCGTTGTACATGTACTATAGCTCCTTGGCCGCCATTTTGAAAGAGCGAACTTTGTCTATCGGTCGAACGGGCAGTAGAAATGTTATGAAATGAATTTGCTAATCCCACTAAGCTCTGACTTCTAAACATTAAAAAAAAATACTTAAAGAAAATGTTTATTTCACGAGCGAAATTGTGTTTTGTCAACTAAAATTTAAATACGGTCGACGAATAAGATTCCGGAAGTGTTAAAAAAGGACTCTATGCTAATATATACTTAACCCTCACGAGATAGGACTCCACTGAAAATTAGACTGGGATGCTGGATTTGAAAACTTTAAATAGTGAAGATGAATGTTTCTTTCCCTTCTCCATCTGATAGCCACAGTGGTTGGGGTGGGGAGTGGGAGGAGAGATGTGGTGTGCTTCCACAATGAGGAGTCCACCTGAAGTGATCAACACATAACTGATAACAATAAGTAAAAACAATGCTAGCAAAACACAAGTTTAAATAGTGATAAACTGGCATAAAGCTCATAAAATAAAAAAAAGAACACATTTATTAATCATTAACATACCTCATTTCCTGATCACACGTTTTTGAACAAGTTCATTTAGTAGACAGTCTTTAATAGAAAGACCAAATCTTGCTCACCAAATCATGAGATACCATTATACTTTATATATATATTTCTTTAATAAGTAAACAAACTTTACATAAAGCAGTAGACAAACATCACAACACATGCACAGCAGATCAGAATTACATCGTCAGCTCCTGCACAAAGATATAAAATATTTTTTATAAGAAATATTCTCAACTCATAAAGTATAGTAAACTTTAAGTCGTGAAGGTCAAATGAATATGCCAGCTAAGAAAGAAACATTCTAGATAAAAAGAATGTAATATATTCTTGCAAGAAATATCATATAGAAAATATAATACATGTATACACAATTTCATATTTAGATAATGAAATCACACCTTATAAGCTAAATCAACTGGGTGAATAAAGTTTCCGTTTCTAAAAAAACTTAAAAATCCCAAAAGTTCTACCTCAAAATACAGTATATAATAATGGGATCAAAATTCAACTAGTTGCTACTTAAACATATATAAGGATGAAGACAGCGACCACTTGATTGCTTGAGGCACCAGGGAGAACTATAACTGCAGAATTTGTACCATATTCTAAAGCAACAAAAGTCATGAATTTTCACAGATTTTCTCAAAATATTTAATGAATTACTGAGAATTAATTTTACTGGTTAGTAGATAACCAATTTTCAATAAAGTATACTACTAAATTGATGTAATTGCACAACTTTCAAATATCATTAATTATTAGTATGAGCAGAAGAAAAAACAGTTGGAATTCTTTTCATTTAAAAAAAAAAAAGTTTACACAATTTTAAAAACACATTTATTTAAGAGGTAAGAAATAAATGGTATTTATTGTTGTTAAGTGTCCATAACTACAACAATTTAAAAGGTTTTTTAAAAACTAGAATTTATCTAAGCAAATGCTCATTTCCTAGTTACATTACACATTACCTTTTATCCATAATCATTTAAAATAATTTATTATATAACCACACACTTCCTTAACATTTTCCATTTCTAGTACTTTACTTTTGAGTATTAAAAGCATAATTATTAGAGAACCAAAACTATACTTTCCACAGACAGCATCAAAACAAACTAAATGGGGGTGGGGGTGGGGGGGGGGGAGAAAATAAGAAAATCTGAAAGAAACTAGCAGTTACTAAAGTCAAAGTGAATGTGAACTATATTAATAACAGAAAGGTCTTTTGTCATGAAAAAATGAAGTTTTGAAGACTTGAGAATCATTGAGTAGTTTAACACTTGTTGCTAGTTTATGCTGTTGTGAATTTACACATACTGTAAAGCTAAGATAAACTCTATATAAGTCAACAACAAAAAATTTTAAATACAAAGCAAAAGCATCTCCATAGGTCAACCACTGAATGAAAATAAATGTTTATGTTTACCACTGTCAAATTTTAACTAACAAAAAAGTTTTGGGGAGTGGGGTACAAAGTGACGTTTCCAAAGATATTTATGTAGTTTTTGTACATTATGTTTCAGTTCAAGCCTGAGGCTGTAAAGCTACTGTCTTCCCTCAGTTTCAAAGCAGTTCTCTTACTGTACACTTACTATTCTTTATCTGCAGATTTTTAGGCTTCTGATTCCCCCCTCCCCCTTAACAAAACGATCCATGCCTAATTCAATGACTCAAATCATGCACTGAAAGTCAATAATCAGAATGGAAGACTACAGACTTTATTGACCAAATGCAAAAGGTCTTTATAAAAGTCAATACAACCTGCAACTCTCTATTTCTTGGATATTTTAATTTTGATGAAATTGCAATGGATTAAATATTTTTTGGTATGTTCTATGAAACTGATAGATGAGCAGTATGCTCTTTTGAAACCACATCTCTTGGTTATGGGAAGAGGGAGACATCCAGCTATTTCAGCAATTCTGTGTGCCAACCGACAGTGCAAATGACTTGAAGGAAAAACCACGTGAAGAAATCTGTTTTCACATAGAAGTATCTCTCCCTAAAATTTGGTGATGGTATTCCATACCTGTCATGTGTTCACAAGGTTTTGATACAAACTCAAACACCCCCCCTTTTGACAATGGGAAAAATGTTCTATACCACCTAAACTGAAATACACTGGACCATTCTGTGATAAGTATGGCATTAGTTATGACTTGGTATTAAATGTGTGTGATTTATTAACACCTGTTGAAGTTTCTAATGGTCACTGTTTAGAACTTAAAAGTTCTGCAAAGAAATTAAATTTGAAAGATCATATTTGAATGGTTGGCTTGTACAATTTCGTCCATCACTCAAAACATGCACAAATCTGAAATACAGAATAAATAAAATAAGCAAGCACTGCAATGTCCCTTTTCCTTGTGTTCCAAACTCAGTTGGTGAAATGAACCTTGATTTATTTTTGAATTAAAGTTTCATCAAAGAGCTTCAATCTTTAATTAAAACTAGTACCAAAAGCAGTTGAATTAGAGACAGTTATCAGGATTGTGAAGTCTTAAAACAACAGCTAGACTCAGCAAAACAAGTTTGCTGCATGTAAGAAAACAATAACACAGGCAGGAATTTAAAACCAGTAGAAGCTAGTATTAAAAGTAAAGTTGACTTGGAACACAAGGTTCAGTTGTCTGTTCTCAGCAAACCTTTCTTTGGCCAGGCAGAGAAAATTAATTTAACAAAAGAGCTAGCATGTATGACAAACTTAAAAAGAAAGTAAGGTGTTACTGCTCCTATCCATTGGCAGAAAAATAATCTAAACAGATCAAAAGAAGCACTAAAATTCAAAGAAAAAATTTTAGAGCAAAGATAATTCAAAGAAAATTTTTTAGAGCAAAGATTTAAAAAGCAGAGAACAAAGGTGAGAAAGGTTAAGAAAAATCTCAAAAACCAAAGTGAGCATATTTGAACCTATGTTGTGTATATTAATTGTTGGAAATAAATATCACCAAATTAACTGTTTATTTAATTCATATACACGTGGGTAGAGTTTTAGCAAAGTTTTCATATATATTTTGAATGCTTTAAACTTGTCACAAATCTTTCAAAATATAAAGATGTGTTTGGCATATTGTTATAGTTAATAATAATAACATACAGAATTCAAGTAGAGTTTTTAAGATATTTTAAAAATATGACAGTTTGTATTGTAAAAGTACTAAAACAAAAAAGAGATATATAACCAATATGTTTTTCAATAAATAGATAACATCCTGATGATCATTTAATGCTATGTATAGTTTCCAAGATATGCCCATTTATCCATTTTAATTTTTTTGGTAAAAATTGTTCAATAAAATGAAAAATGTAAATTAATTTATGATTAAACACACAAATTATCCTTATATATTTAGAAAAAATATAGTTTGCTGATCATTTTGATATATGAACCAACTCTTAATATGACAATTTGCTTGTTTACTCAAACTTTGTTAATGTTTTTGGTTTGGTGAATATTTATTTTCAACCTCCAATAATTTCCAGATTTTCTTTGCAATACCTTTGGAAAAAATAAGCATTAACTGGCATATGATTTAACAATATGCGTTCTGGATGTACTTTGTTCATCAGCTCAAAATGCTATGATGCAATGAATGTTCTCAGGTTTTTTTGCATTTTGTGAACAATTTTATGAAACTAAAGCCTATTTTCCTTTGTAATTTATAATGAAATAAAAAGTCAATTTTGTATTATATCTGTTTTTTCTTGTATATGACTAAATTTATTAGAATTGTTGGGACTGATTTTCAGTGCAGTTTACATTTTCTTGTAATGAACACAACCACACAACCATTACATCTAAAACATGACTCTAAATGATGATAAATGATATCTCAAAAAAGTATTACAGTTATCAACATAATTTTTTGTACACAAACTTATTTCATCAGAACACACATTCTGAAGATAAAAGATTTGCACAACACGAATGGGACTGCCTATTACTATTCACTTTTATTTCAATGTGATGAGATCTATATCTTAGAGTGTTTTGGTTCTATATCTTTACTATGTTCATCAAAGTCTATTAAATAGTAATAAAAACTTTACCATATAAAAGTGTTTATCTCAAACTAATGCTACTACAATTAATTTTTATTTACTGGTAATATCTGATAAAAGTACAATTAAGCCTTGTTTTTCATTAACATTTCCTCAGGTATACTTACACTGAGGAGGATTTATACTGTAGATGCCACAGATTTCACTAGATGACCTAACACTCTTTCCTCACTGTAAAATATACCTAATACCTCTAATCTTCAAATATACCAATTTCAACAGGTAAAAAATTTCTTCATTCTATTTTCAAGTGAATAAAAGCTGTAATAAAAGGAAATGTTTTGTACTAGCAGAAGTACCAATCAAACTTTCTCTTCAAAGATGTTCGGTCAAATTTGTTTTGTGATTGGTGTAATAGTGGTCTTTGGTAACTATCAAAGTATCATATATTTAAGACCTCTTAAGGGAGAAGGAAATATTCTGTCGGGTGAGAGTTTGCAGATGTATACTTGTTATGCTTTTCCAGTATAACTACTCTCAGTTTAGCAATTTTATTTAGAGTTAGCAATCACTCATATGAATTATATCAGAGAAAGCAATAAAGACAATTATACTTTTTCTTAAGATTTGAGGTGAATGAAGAAATAAGAAATTTGCCTTCATGGCATTTCTTTTACACACCAGTGAGCCTAATCTTTCAAGAATATAAACTACCAAGTTTAGTTTTTAAAAAAATTGACTTTTACAAGCCACTATATGGTCTACACCAGGGGACACCAACCTTTATGATACTGAGAGCTACTTCATGGGTACTGAGTCATACGAAGGGCTACCATCTTCTGAAATATAACAAATTTACTTAGTTTGCAGCTGAGTTGTGCTATTTTTAGAAAGGCCTGCGGGAAACTCATGTGGTTTCTGCAGGCGATCGTGGTGCCCGCAGGCAGTGTTGGTGACCCCTGGTCTACACCATGACCTTTCACTTTCTACTGACTGATGTCATATGGTTATATGAGACTTCATTACACATGGTCAGTGATAATCAGTTTTATCAATATTTTGCAATGAACTAAATATGCATTACTGTAAAATAATAGTTAATACTAGCATGATTTTACTATTTAGCTTTGCATAACAACCCATGTTTGGAAAATTATATTTATTTTAAGGTTCTTGGCATCTGAATGGGTAACATTAAAAATATAAAAGTAGATTGATGAAAATGACTAAGTATCTTTTCAAATATAAAAATTTAAAATATTTTAAGCATACCATAATGGCATTGACAATGTCATTATTGTTGTTCTTAAGAGCACGAATAGCCTTGGCTTTTGAAACATTTGCTTGTGACATGACAAGTTCAATATCTTTCTGCTCGACTCCCGTCTCATCCTCCTGCCATAGAAAGAGCAAAATATAATTAATTAATTATTCAACACTAGACAAGCTACTAGAAATATTGTAATTAATACATCTAAAAAAATAATGCAAGTGTAGCAAAGAACACCACAAAACAAATTTAAGGTTTCTGCTATATCAACAGATGTTGGTTTTAACCATTACATGCCCCTGTACCAATTACAAAATGAGCATGGCAATAGCAGTGTGCAAATATTAATTTTTATTTCTGGTAGCACCTCAGAAGTTTTGTAAAGTTTGTTCAAAACTTATAATTGTCACAACTTTCCTTTGATTGTAGAATCCCTCACTTAGCTGGCACCTTTTGATCTGAGGTCAATGGTTAGAAGGAAATTTTTTGATTGAGTGTAGGGGGCGCTTCCGGCTTCCGCCGCTTTCACGAAAGGAAGGAAATTGCACATACCATATATATATATACTGAGTATAGTAGCCAAAAAATTTGTTCCTATAAGCACCATCAACTTATACACAAGTTTAAAAAATTTCCAGTATAACTTGCAAGATGGCATATAGTGATATCTACAGCCATGGCAGACAGCATATGCTAATACTCTAACCCACACCTAATATATTTCAAATATAAACTCTTGCTTCAAAGTTATATTTTGCAATGTTTCATAAATGCTGCTAATTAACTATCTTGGGTAATAATATATTAAAAAGTTATAGTTTTATACTCATGGTGATCTAGTTGTTAAATATATATCCTCTAGATAGCTCATACAGGTCATCAATCCCGAAAATTGTAATCTCAAATAACTCACAATTTGTTATAACTCGCTAGCAAAAGAATGCCAATAATGAGTGTCTATAGGTTGCTGAGGGGGGAGGGGGGAGGAGGAGGAGGGGGAGTGAGAACAATGATAACAACAACTGTTAACATCAAATACATAATAAAATAGGTTCGGGTAAACAAAAAGGACTATATATTTGTTTGATGCAATAATAGGAATTACTTTAGTTTTATTACTTCTTTTTTTTAACAGAATAACTGCAGGTTTATAAAAACATTTTAATTACCCTATAAATCGGCCAGTGTCAAGTTATTTTTAAATTTACATATGAAGAGTTAATTTCTGCATAACATACATCTACTCCACCCCCAGATAGCAATTAGTTTCATCAGCTCCTGCAGATTCACTGATTTACTGCAATGCGCTGGGAAATGATTGTTCCATGGTTTTTGATAGAGTGTAGGGGGCGCTTTCGCGCTATGCAATTGGTTTCAGTAACTATATATATGACTGCTTCATTGTCTTATTTTGTTGAAGGCTTTATTTATTTAAATTTTTAAAGCTACCTATATGAAACATAACTGTAAATAATTCAAACATATGATACCCATATTGGGTGACAAATAAAAGACACTGTGATTTAAACAAACACAAAATGAAAACGAATTAATCTAAAACAAAACATGCAGAAACTAACACACAACCCAAGTTGGCTAGGTGGGAGGGACTGGATGCTTGCTCTTGAAGCAAGCGACCCTTCCTGAATTCGAACAGATCTGAATATTTCCAAGTCACTTTGGTAGAGATGCACAGTCAACAACATGCTGAAAAGGATGGGTATCTATGTGCCAAATGTGCCTCAATGCTTGCCTCATGCTGTGCATGGCTTGCATTTAAAGACATATAAGTACACTCTTATTTTTATTCTAAATCTATGTTCTCAGCAATAACAACTAGAAAACAGTTAAATTGATTTTTTGTAAACAGTAGATATAAAACCACAATTTAAAAAATATATATTGTCTTATGTTAGAACTTGTTATTTTCTGAGTTCACAAATGACATTTTTCCACTCGCAAATTATAACTTGGGAACCATTTGTCCAACTCTAACCAAATTTGGATATGTTTTATACATGCATGACATTGTGAACTTTTATATGTTGTACTAACATTCTCTTGATAGTTGTTGAAAGAGGCACTGGTTAGAATTGGACAAATGGTTCCCAAGTTATAACGTACATGCACAAAAATTGTGCCACCCTGATTTTGGGGGTAGGGGTAGGGGATGCAAGTATCTCTGGAAGTACTGTAAGATATTTGAATTTTGTTTCTGATTCAGGATAGATTCTTCTTTCTTCCTGCAATGTTTGGTGTATTTCTGACAAATTTTGAAAAAAGGTTCTTTTTGTGAAAACTGGCTCTTCTCGAGGGATGAGGGTAAGTTTTGTGAGTTATGAAATTGACTCGATTAAAAAATAAAATTGATGGGTTTTAAAAAAAAATCAATATGAAATTATGGGAATATCTAAATAAAACAAAAATTAATCGAAAGATGAAAAAGAACGCCCCAAATTGTTATTTTCGAAGAAATAGACTTGTAAATGTTTAGGGTTAATCAAATAAGGATGTATAGATCACATTATTTCATAATCAAATCATGTGGGAAGTTGTTGAGGTATATGCACCATATTTGACCATAGGTATGTGGCAATTTTTTTCTATTGACTGCAATTAGTTTCAGATCAATCTCCAATGGTTTTTAATGATTTCACTTGCCATGTAATCTGACCTCTCCGGCGAATTAAGTCCATTGGAAATTGAAATGTCACAATGGATGCACTCTACTCATGTTTTGTTATTATGCATATATTATCCGAAAAGGGCAATTTCTCTGAATGTAAAAAGGCAAGTCCAATATTCCGGTTTCCAAACGATATAAGATTTTCCATCTATGGACTACCAAAAAATGAAAAAGGTTAAGAAATTTCTTTAAAAAGAAATCAAATTTAAGGTTTTTTCAGTCTATTTTGACAATTTACTGATTTTCTAGACTTTCCAGGCCTAGAAAAGCTAAAATCAAATTCTAGACTATTTTGACATTTTATCAATTTTCCAGGCATGGAAAAGTTAAAATCAAATTCCAGACCTTCTCCAGAATTCCAAACCTGTGCAGGAACCCTGATTCAAGTGCTTTGCAAAGACTAAATAAAATCCAAACACTTTTATGAGGGTTCTTATTTTTCATAGACTTTCCAAGTTTGCTACAAACCTTGATATAGACGGAACATAAGTATTATTCTTAATATTAATGTAGGTATTCTAAACATCGCTCAATGTGACGCTGTTTAGTCAATTTGTCTACATTTTCTGTATATTGAAGTTTTGTATTTAAAAAAAAAAAAAAAGCACATGAAACAAAAAGTTTATTATCTATTGTCTTTCTGTGACTTTTTGTTTTAATAAATAATTGTGAAAAAGTAATAAGTTATTCAGAAGTTACTAACCGAGCGACTTTTTGACCAAGCCACCATAACTTGTCCAGCAGTAGCGCTTAACACATGCCCTCTTTCTCAATCAATACCTTACCAGTTACGATACAGTAATCTAAAAATTATAACTGTTTTCATGTAGGGGAGAGAATAAGGTTCATTTCCATACTAAATAATGCACGGGAATTTTAAGATAAAGTTAAACTTGTTCTTAAATTATGTTCAAGGTGATTCCGATAACATCGCAGCCGTAAAAGATACTAAAAAATAGGAAAAGTCTATATAGTTTGTTTGAAACAAAAAAATACTGCACACGTACTGAATTGCGTTGAAAGAACTGTGGTCAATGACCAAAATCACCGAAGACTGTCAACAACAATGGCGGATTGTATTGAGTATTATCGCGTTCGACTAGGGGACATTGAACCAGTTTCCACTTTACATTCTCGTGCACCACTGTGTTTGAGGATGTTAAGTTTGTAAGCTAAATCAATTATTTTCAGTTTATTTTTTCATTTAAAGGACTATATTAACCGATAAATAAGAATTTTCAGGGTCTATAGGCCTACAGTAGCACTCATCTTTTAAGGCGTTGATGTGTGAAAACAGAAAATAGCTTTATGAATTTATGCCTCTTTTATCCATAGCTTAAGTTCTGTATCATTCAATAGGAGAAAGATTTATTTTCAATATAAATTATAATGTATTTCGTTTATTCGGATCGCATGTTATTTATTTTTATTTTAATTTGTGGTCATGTGACCATCCCCAGGTCCATTACCGAATTAGCAGGACACAGTTTAAACAATGAGCATATCCCTACATGTTTTTCTTTAATTTTTAGTTATTATTTTTACCAGATTTTCTTTCCTTTTTTAAAATTCTGATAGACATGAGTGAGTTATATAATTATTAGCTCTATTTTGCAAGCTTATTTTTCCACAATAAATATAAGAGTGAGTTGATGATGTACACACTATTACTAGGCCTACAGTACAGAATTTAAATTTGGTGGTGGGTGAACTCTGAAAATGACTTTAGAATTTATATTTCTTATCCAAAGCTTAAGGTGGCACGTGGCACACCTAGCTGAATGTGCTAAATATCAACCAAAAAAATTTATTAAATAAATTAATGAAATTTTTATTCAAATTTTCAGAAACTGATAAAAAATGGTTGATTAAAAATATATACTCACTTTTCTGATGAATTTACAAGGCTTTGTATCAAAATTATTTATTTAATTAATTCTTTTTGATAAGATTGTAAGAAAACCTTAAAATATATAGCCAAAATGTCTGGTAATCAATTAATATACGGTAATATCTGGCTTCTGGGCCTCTGTCTAGTTTGTAGCAATCATTCAACTGATGGAGTGCATTTAAATAATTTTTAAAAAAATATTTAATTAATTATAATTCCATATCTGCACTATAGTCAAATATATAAAAATTTAGAGGTTCAGAAGCCAGCTTATGTTGTCCTTAGACAGCACTAGAATCATTTAACTGAAAAAGCTTTAAATTAGATGAACGATTGGCAAATGTGTGTGTACAAAATATAAAGATTTCTTTATTGTGGTGAGTGCATTCTTAATATAGATCTTTCCAAACTGAATCCAATGGTACCAAATGCAACTCCGTAGCTCAATTACAAGCAGAGTTATTACAGTTTTAATGTTTATAGCAATTTTGTGCTGTGTTAGAGCCTTTTCCAACCTGAAAATGAATAAATTGCTAATTTTGACTGACAGTATATTTGAAAATAACATTGCAAAGCCTCTTATAAAAAAACTCAGCCATATTGTATGCTGGATACTACTTATGTAGAATCTAAATTATATTGTTCATTTTGTGGACCGTCAAAGTGAGCTATTTGTACAATTTCATTTTTTAGCATAAAAGTTTGCGAAAAATTAAATATTGAAAAATCTGTAACTTTGTTTCTAATTGAGTTACAAAATTGATTTAAGTATCATTGAAATCAGCATAAAAAGTTCTATCTGTCCATATATTTTAAATTATTAGTAATGATTTTGGAAAATATGTTTGGATACCTAATTAATGAATCGTAATTATAATCTCTCTCTCTCACAAACACACACACACACAAGCACAGCTTTCAGTGCCTTTATAGTGAAATAAACACATTTAAGCATAAAAAATACTTTGCTTAGGTTTTTTAAAAACCCAATTATTCATTGTCATAAAATATTTAAATAAATATTTGTTATTTAAATGTCAAACAATTCAATTACAGAGACATTGGAACAAGATGTCATGTAAGAGATATTTTTTTTAAAGTTTCCAATATTAATAAAATTTTATTCATTTTTAGCAGGTATGTTGCAGTCATTTTAACCATTTACTTGGCGGAGCGTTTTCCTTTTTTTAAATCTCTGTGCAGGCAAGAATTTTCAGGATTTCAGTGAATTTAGGGTTACGTTAGTAAAAACATCATAGATATTAGTGCATATATTTCAACGAAATAAAATGCAAAATGAAATGAAATGAAAGCAGCATTGTGTTAAATTTGAAGCCATGCTTGAAAATATATATTTACACAAAATAATATTGTCCAGTTATTGTCCGCTACAAACACTATGTACACACATTGTTGATGCCAAACACTAATCTGTCGTCAGACAATCAATACATCTCTTTTTTCGGCAGGTTGTGAATTCCTATCAAAATCATAAGTCCAAAATAAGCCTTAATTTCAGTGGCATTAGTTTCCTTCAAACCTGGATCGCCTTTTTGTTTTTTTGCGATTTTCGGATGTGCGTACTCGTTCCTTTATTCCGTTATTTTCTCAAATTTTTCTTCTTTGAAAAACTGGTAGAAGAAAGCCAGCTGAGTACTATTATTAGTTACAGTCACATTCGGCCCCATTTCTGTTATAAATTCCGATATATATACAGTGCTAAAGTACTACTATTCCAACCATGTGCATCTCCAGATGCCCCTTCCCCCTACTCCTCTTCGATATCCTCAGAATCCTACACACTCTCCTCCAAAATTTGAAAGATGCTACATTTGCACACTACTGACACTAATGTCACTTCTAATCCTATCGTCCAATTCAAAATAAACTTCTTTTACCTCGTTATCCGATAAATTGAATCCTGAAAACTCCTCACAATCGCTCGACGATTCTAAGAAATCCATTTGAAACACCAAACGCGAAAAACAAAGAAAACTTTATGAAAAAATGAACGAAGCAAGGAGAAAACGTTTCAAAATGGCGCGGAAATCGTTGTATAAATGTCATACTTCCTGTAGACACCGGAACTCTCACAATTTCTCAAACGATATAAGAAGAGCACTGGTTGCTACGGACATTTTGGGCCGCTCATCTCAGTAAAGGGTTAATACCCCCATTTCTATTAATATTTTTTTTAATTTAACCCGTTTGCCATCCTCAGTACGTAATCATTACCCTCTAATAAAATATGCTCAAAAGTCAACGGTAACCATGTGCGCCTCTGCGCACGCATCTTCAGTTCGACAGATGATATGTAATTAAAGTAACCAACCAGAAAAAAGAAAGTATGTGAGTTCGCTTCAGCATCCAATTTTGTTCTAAATTTTATCATTGGATACTTTAATGAGAATGCTCATGTGACTGAATTCCCGCCTTTGGTAGCGTCACCCTACTTTCCTTTGTTCAAAGGTGAACGCCACTGTGTGCTTTCATTTTGGGATATTGTGTACGCTACATTTATCATTCGACAAGGCAACTTTTGATGTTGATGTTGGAGAATTTGAAGCTTCAGAAGGATTAGAGTATGACCCATTAGATGAGAGTGATTTTTTTATCACAAGATGAAATTCCAGCCCCTATTGACATTTTTCATGAAGGTCACCATGAGGCGAAAACGAAACCGGTCTGTCATGGTTTAGCGTGTGTGCGTGCATCTGTGACCAACGCATGGAGAATCCCCCTTTTATAGTCAGCAGTGGAGTACAAATACCATTTGCAGAAAATGCTACAGTTCTCAATATTTTCCAAACATTTTCCCCAGAAAGTTTTGTGCAAAGAATTGTAAAGTACGCTAATATTTATGCGAGTAATGCGACCGATCTTTTCTTTGTAGATCTTCCTTCGTAGGTTCGATTCAAACAATGGCGAGATACAGGGGTAAGTGAACTTTATCAGTGTTTGGTTTTTTTAATTTTGATGGGAATAGATAGAAAATCTTTTATTGATCATTACTTTCAACAAATGAAACATTTTATAATAAGTCTAATTCGTAAAGTCACAACAGGCGTAGATCTCGTTTGTGCTAAGCTGTTTACATTTTTCAGATAACCGAGTCCTTGAACATAGCAACAGTATCCAAAAAAATCAAATTCTTTGTTGATCATTTCAGACAAGTATTTTCATCAATTTATGTGCCTGGTGAAAATATTTGTGTGTATGAATCTTTGATGCTTTGGAAAAATCGTTTGGGTTTTAGACAGTACATAAAATTGAAACGTGCTAGATTTGGAATCAAATCATACGAAATCTGCAAGAGTACTACAGGGTATGTTTTCGATTTTATTATTTACACGGGGAAAGACACTTGTACACAGGGGAATCAGAGTGAGAAAGTGGTACAAACACTTTTGGAACCCATGCTAGGGAAATATTACAAGCTGTACACAGATCGCTTTTTAACTAGCCCACCCTAGCATGCACTCTTTTGGAAAAGAACACATACATTTGTGGAACTGTTATGGGGAACAGAAAAGACATGCCAAAAAAAATTCACAAGCACTAAACTCACACCAGGACAAATTTCAATTCTTCATAGTGATGGCATTTCTTGTTTTGCATGGCAAGACAAGAAACTAATTCTCATACTTAGCACAATGAAGCATTTGTTTTCAAGTAGAATGTTAAAGGCAAAAAGCAACAAAGCAGTTTAGACTTTGCACAGAAACCATATTTACTGCGTGTACATAAACCTTTTGTTGTTAGCAAATACGTACATGTATGTACATTTTTATAGCATGCCGATCGCGTCAAACAAATTGCGGCAACGCTGTTGTGTAAAAAATCACCAAACTCGTGCATGTACATTCTCATTCATTAACGCACATCATGTACATAAAGAAATGTCAAGCGCATGTTATAGTACTGTAATATATTGCCGCCATATTGGTTTTCTGTAATCTCGATCTTTAGTTATCTCGACACTTTTTGGCAAACCCCTAGGCCCTCGACATATCCGGACTTGACTGTACAATCATTCATATTCGAGAGAGAAAAAAATAACACCTTTCTTCTGCATCAGAAAAAGAAATGACATTGATAGATATTCTTTCAAACTAGGAAGTTTACAGACAGCAGCAGATGGGTTCATTTCACATACAAAACATCACTTAATCAAATCTTATCAACCAATACAACCAACCTCTTCTTCCTCTTCAGATTCTTCCTGAATGGGTTGTGTTACAGTAGAAGGCATATCACCAGGACCTGCAGGTGGCTTGTCACGAAACTTTTCTGCAGCTGCCATTTGAGCTTGTTGGTTAAGATCTTCAATCTGAGGACATAAATTCACTTGCTCCTTAATTTTTGAAAATTACAATTAACACAGTTTATGTATTCAACAATCAGAAATTTTATCATTAAATATGGCGATGATGCCAACTCTTACACTTAGAATTTCTGGAATATAAATTGTTCTGCAATAATGGTTGCATCAAATAAAAGAGAAAAAGAATAAATTTATTCAATGCATTCATTAGTATAGAACATTGCACTTAAAAGTAGAAATTACATTTTTTTTAAAATCCACCCAGATTGGATTAAATTTGGTGCATATATATGTAAGGATGAGTGACTCATTGCATCTAGTTTATAAATATATTTATTACTAAATATGTTGACAATGCCAAAAATCTCACACACTTAGAATTTCAGGAATACAAACTGTTCTGCAATAATGTTTGCAACAAATAAAACAAAAAAATAGTTATTCAATATATTAATTTGTAGTAGACATTAAAATATTTTAAAAAATTTATGCAGATTGGGTTAAATCTGGTGTACAGAAAAAAAAAATGGAGTGGCTTACTAAATTTAGTACATATTATTAAATATGATGTTGCCAAAATCTCACACACTTAGAATTTCAGGAACATAAACTGGAAATAATGTTTGCAACAAATAAAACAGAAAAAAAAAAAGAATAAGTTATTCAATGCATTCATTTGTACAAGACACTGCACTTAAAAGTAGAAATCTAATTTTAAAAAAAAAATCCAGACTGGGTTAAATTTGGTGTACAAAAAAAAAAAAAAAGAATAAGCGGCTTGCTAAATTTAGTAATATATTATGTAATAAAATGGAGCCACCCAGTCCATGTACTGCATTTTTTAAAAAGTGATGTTTTCCTGATTCCAAAAATTTAATAAAAATATTTTTTTTCCAAGATACTGATCAGAACGTTACTCCAAGAATTGTGACTTTCATGAGAAAGAACATGCAGTGACATGGATTTTTTAAAATTAAATAAATGGTTGACATGAATTCTTAATTCAAGTTAGGTAGTAAAGTGGAATTACTGTTATTTTGTATAAGATTTGAGCAATCTAAATACTGATGGGAAAAATCACCATGATAAAGATGGAAATTAAACTACAAAATGCCATTCTATCCCCACAAATCATCAGGAAATATGCTATTAGGTAGCAGCACAGCCGCCCGCCAGCCGCTATACTTTTGTAAAAGTGCACATTTTCGTTACTTTTCATTCACTGATTTCTCAACAACCAAAGCATTGTTTAATTCAAATAAACATTCTAAATCAAGCTTAATGTTTCTATTTTCTTATGATTGTAAATTTGTGTCTTGTTTGTATGTGGAAACTTCGCCGATTGAATAAAGTTGACTAATTTTTCACCCGTGTCGAGTTTTGTCCTGCCGATTTACGTGACTTAACAGAATGCGCGTTTTGATATACCTCGTTTCTTACCTTGGCAGAAATCTCACAAACACACTACACACATATATTTGGTATCAAAATGAAGATAATTAAATGCTGCATCGATTGCGCTATACGCGGGTGTGGTTTTTCCCTGTATACTTTTAAAAAATTAGTTTTAAAGCGAACTTCGGCAAGAAATCTGCAATTTTCGTCGTAAAAAAATGGTCAAAGGTACATAATTATTAGGCTTGAATGAAAGGTCTTTCTATCCCCTTTTGAATGAGGTATGGGGTTAATGTATTCATGATCTGTGGGTCACTTGCCATCCAATTAAACGTAGCGAACTAAATACGATCGGTCTTACAACAATGGCTTCCGACATCGTAACGAGCGCGCTTCATTCCAAAGTGAAATCGCGAAGTTTACACTAAATTTAATACTGCATTATTGCTTTAGATAAGTACTTTAGTTGCTATTCTTTAAAGGGGTTATAGTTTTATTATGCATTTTATTATGATTAGCAGTTTTTTCTTTCGAAATTAGTGGGTCTGTCACGTGCTTGCGACTTCGAATCGGGAGCGAACGATCGTGTCGCATTCGACACGAAATATAGGAAATATACTAAGTTTTATGAAGATAAGACAGGTGAATTACAAACTTGGAAGTGTTAATATTTAATTTTAATTATATAGGTATTGGATGTCACTTGGTTCACTCATAAATCGATGTTGAATTAGGTCACTACAAAAATCAAGGGAGTCTATCAGTATATATATCGCAAAGACGCTACTTCACTTCTATTGTTCTAACGTCGATGTTTCATAGTTTGACTTCTCTGTTTAAATAATTAGGCCTATTTAATTTAAAATCTCAACAGTTTAAATATAGTGCAAATATAGTTTATTTTCAGAAAAAGTAAGAAAGCTGAAATTATTAATTATAAGGAAGATTAGGCCTATCAGTATTTACATGTTGCAAAGATGCTACTTTCACTTCTATTTCTAACCTTGACGTTCCACGGTTTTACTTGTCTGTTTAAATAATTAGATCTATTTAACATCTAAATATAGTATATTTTTTTAAAAGTAAGAAAGCCGAAATTATTTTAATTGTACAAGCACAGGCTTAGTTAAAGTTCAACTTTAGTGTATGTACAGTAGTATGACTAATTGAAGCCTAATCTACATAGATCCTTTTTTTTTTTTTTTTTTTACAATTTCTTTTCTAACTTTTGTTCATCCCTACCCCTTGAAGTTTTACAGTGTCTTCTCTTTATTACACATTAAATTGCACAAAATAAAGTGCAACGATTTTTATTCAAGCCTAGTAATTGTGTACTTTTGACCATTTTTTAATGAAGATAATTGTAGATTACTTGCCAACTTTTGTTTAAAATTCATTTGTAAAATGTGTACATAAGAAACCAAGCCAAACTTCATAGCAGTGGATGCTGCATTTAATTATCTTTATTTTTTTTTATACCAAATATATGTGTTTATGTGGCACACAATGTGACACATTGACACAAGCCAAAGTAAAAAAACACAGTATGCCAAAACACATTCTGTCTTGTAAATCTGCTGGATAAAACAGGACATAGGTGAATAATTATCAACTTTATTCAATCCATGTACTTTCCACATACAAGCAAGATATACAAATTTACAATCATAAGAAATAGAAACATTAAACTTGATTTTGAATGTTTGTTTGAATTAAAGAATGCTTTGGATGTTGAGAAATCAGTGAATGAAAAGTAATGAAAATGTGCACTTTTATACATTGATTATTGCTGGCTTACTTACTACAGTGCTGCTACCTAGTAATTAATATCTTAACATTTTTATGATTAATTTTTATAAGTGAAACATGACAATAACTAATTTTGTTTGGTATAGAGCAAACAAAGAGGTCAGAACTCTAGCTTTTGACATGATATGAAAAAGCGTTTACTATTTCTGTGTAATTGCACAATTTTTGAATGCATTTTTAATGCATAAATTTACTGTTAGTGCATAAAATGTGTTGAAAATTTTTATACACAATGAGCAAAGTAATATTTATCACACTGCAAAATTTCACGATGATCATGCAAATGGTTCAAATGTTATGGCCAGTTTTGTGCAAAAAATGTGTAAAAGTGCCGTCGTCAGTCATTTTGATGATTTTACAAAGTTTGGGCCAACCTGTACATGATTCAAATGAAAATAACATCCTGGAAAAAAATTGGGCATATTCTTTATATACATTTGAACATATGTGAACAGTTTCAATGATATATTTCAATTAATGAATTAGATATGCTGTGTCAAACTTCATCAATCGCGTTATTTCTAACTATCCGGATGATGGTTTTTTATTAACTTCTGCAGCTAGGCATTTTGTTATTTCATCATATAGAAAGTTACAACTTTGCATTTTGTTATCAGCAAGTAGAAAGGAATAAAGTATCAAACTTTCATAACTGCATGTTAGATTTTAGTTAGTCTTTAGCAAGTCTAAAACTGGTCGAAATAACCATTTTTTTCACTGCCGCCATTTTTTTAAACTTAAAAATAGCATATCTCTGGAACCAATTGAGATAGCTTCACAATTTTTTTTTTATTTTTCATGTTTTAAAAAGTTTTAAATGAGAATAACAAAACTGAATGCTTGATTTTATTATTTAATTTTTGGTGCCGCTACCTAATGCTATGTCCATGAGCCAAACAGGATTAGTAAAAGATGAAAATCAGTTTTAACAGGATCCTGGGTGAGTTGTAATTCAATTTAATGTTTGTAAATCAACAGAACACCTATGTGGGGTTATGAGAAAATATCTGACAAAATGGATAGCATTGTAGTATTTGTTATTTATTATAAAAACACTCTTATAATTGAGGGGCGCTTGCCCTCACCAACCTGTGGATGATAAGTTCAAACTGAAGAATTCTGGACGACAAAATAGATTTCAGCCAACTTAGTCCAACAACAGGCGACAGCTAAAAAGCTGTTACCCACATAACAATAATACAACAACATCCACCAGCTAAAATTATGGCAGAGAAATTATGAAGAGTAGAATTACTTTATCGATTTTTATTATTAAATTGTCAAACTTTTATCTATTTTATAGAAGTTATATGAGCTTTGAGAGAAAGGATGATTGGTGATAAGAACAAGCATGATTATTCTGTTAACAGCAAGTTTGATTTCATGCACAATATTACGTCAGTTATGTGCACTTCGTATCTTTGCCATTAATGCAAATTGTATCAAAGAAGAATGCTGATCAGTGAAGTTCCTTGACATAATAATAATAATAGACTTCCTTTAGGTAATCTTTAAAATTAAAACCAAATTTACAGACTACAAATAATTATTGCTTAAATGAATGATTCAGTGATAAAAGCAAAACAAACAATTCCAAATCCCATCTTTAAAAGTTGAGTATAGTTCATTTGGAGATGACACAATGACAAAGATGGTGACTATAAAATGAAAATACACACAAACAAAAAAAGTCAGCAATTCAATGAATTAACAATTTACTGACTCATATTACTTTCTGATATTTGTGATATTCTGTTGTCTCAACATTTATTTTATTTAAATTATTTGCATAAGTCATTATATAGTATGTGACAAAGACAAACTTCTAAGCAAAAATAAAATGCAATTGATATATCTTGCTACAACTATTGCTTTGGAATATTTCTCTAATCATATTACATCCATTTCAATATATTATAATATTGGATGAACTTTCTGAGCTTGGATAAATTGAATAAAGATATTTCAACCATTTATATTTCTTGCATACTGATATATTGAGTGCACTACTACCACAATTTTTGTCTATATAACCTTATTTCATCAAGATACAATCCAAACAGGAAGAGTTGCATTAAACAATAAAAACAAAAAAAGGAGGAAAGTTATGTGTGGGAAGGGGGGAAGAGAAACTTGAAAAAAGGGGGCTAATCACATTTCTTCAGATATTTTTTGAACAATCAGTTTTCAAAGACACATTTTCAGAAATGCTAGTCATTATGATGCAGAATCATACAATTTGCATGATATATATATATATATAATTTTACTATCTGCTAAGGTAGTAAAATTATACATTTACAATTTACTGTGAGAGGTTTTACATGAATTTGTGGGGTTCACTAGAATATATATAGCACTATTCATTTCTGTGCGCGTGTGTGCATGGCTTATAGATCTATAGAAATAAAAACTGAACACAGAATAAAACAATTAACAAGGCTTATATACAAAATGATTGATTTCTATACATAGCACCTCAACATCCAGGAGGGATATGTTCTTAACACAACCACCTAAGTAGGAATTTGACAACAATTTGATCTGATTATTCCCTTCCCTGATATCAGGTTTTTCTGCTTCTCGCTGGTACAGACATAAGCATTTGGTTCTGCCCTCCTTTCACACAGACATAAATGCACAAGAGTGCATCTGTTTTCTAAAGCAAATGTCTTTTTACATAATGCCAAATTGAGGCCAATTTTGAATCCCATTGGAACTTTGTTCATTTTCAAATCAATTTATGATATTAAAATGTGCTGCTTATTAAAAAGAAATTTTGAAAGAATGATTTATCCATGCTGGCCTCATTTGCACATGTGCTGATCACAAAATAGCAGCGAAATTTCACAGCAGTTCTGATTTAAGTGTTGAGTCCCATCAATATAATCCAGTGAAGAAGTGATGTAGGTAGGTCACGATTTGGACGCAGATGATAGTGAGAATGAAAGTGATGTTTTTAATCAGGACAATGACAGTAGCCAGTTTTGACTATAACACTAATGTAGATCAAGACCAACTTATTCATCTGAAAATGGATTGCACATCTTCATACATTTATTGTCAATGCAGCTGGTATAGGAACTGTGTTTCCTGATAGACATATAGATAGGGATTTGAAGTAATGCAGACTTGCCTACCCCCCACCTCAGGAAACCAGAAGATTTTATGCAGGGTCTGGCATTTTAATAGAAATAACAATAATATAAAATAAATGCAAAATAAAAACAAATAATGTTAATATTTGTAAATAAGCTGACCAATATTGTAAAGATTTTATGCAAAGCACAACAATTTGTCTACTTTTTTGTCTAGTCTCCATTCCACTGTTTATTTTAGATGAAATTTTGTCAAGCACACCAAGTGTTAGGCAGCTTTATTTAGAAATACATTGGTCAAGATATTTCTTTAGATTTCATTTGAAGAAGGATCTTCACATTTCAGAATAATGACCCATTGAAGTACTGCATCAGGATTTTCACTTTTACAGAAATTCATTAAATATTTCATAAATGAAATTAAAAAATATACATTTATGTACAAGCCAACATATGCCTGTTAAAAATATTTTAAGAAAAAAGTTATGATTTTTTTTTATTGAACCCATCTAAAATATATTTTTGGGGAACACGTAGAATAAAAAAAAAAATTACTAAAAAAAACAAACCTAAAGCATATAGGCTTTCATCCATGCACAACCTTTTAACTGTATGTGTGAGGAACTAGTATACCAAATTTCAGGGACATGGAATAATCACAACTATTCAATTCTTAGCATATAGTTTAACAGAGGAAAAAAGTCATTTTGAGAAAAACATATTTAAAGTAAAATAAAGACTACAGAACTGTTCAAAGTTGTTTATTTTTTTGTATAAATATACCCTATCCATACCACATTGGACTGCTCTTAGTCATTTAGCTCTCTTAACAACATAGAATTAAATATGTTACCCTTTACATCCTCACTGTACAGTCTTTTTATTTTCTAATTCTATACAACCAGAATATTGCAAGGAAATTAAAAAAAATATATATTTATCAAACTATATTAATAAAATTTAGAATATGTTGTCTTTGTTATGAGAAAAAAATATCAGTTGTTAGTTTCAGAATATCTGGTTTAGATGTTATTTTATAAATTATTTAAATATATAAAACACCTATATTTTTCTAAATTTACACACCCTTTAGACTAGAGAAAAAACAGTGAAAGTCTTCCTTAAAATTTAAAATGTTATTAAAAAGACATTATTCTTACTTTATTAATTAAGAATTGGATATGATTATTATTTTTTTAAAAAATGTTTTAATTATGCATCTCTTCGTCTTCATGTATGTGTATTTATTATCATGCCTTCTAAAATTCTATTATAATGTGTGTACTGTGTAATTACAAAATACCAACGGCTAATTTACAAATACACACACATATATGAAAGCCTATATATATTTCTTTTTTTTTAATTTTTAGCAGAAATTATAATATTAAATATTCGACTAAATGTTCACAATTCTGTAAATTACAATCAAACAAATTTGACTCAGGATCATTTCTTTATCGCTGAGGACTTTTTGTTTTAAAACCTGTCACCATTTTAAAAATAAATTTTGAAGCCTTACATATTATATCAGAATAATTGCAACGGATTCCAGAAAAATGATTATTTGAACCTCTATGCAGTTTCAAACATAGGCCTACCGTTATTGAAAACGTCAATCTTTTTCTTAGCATTGCAATATAACTGGTTAGAGGCAGTATTATACTGATTATAATGTAAGGGAGATAATCCTCTCAGTTTCCGTGTGCCACGTTCCTTTCCACAGTACAAATAATGAAGATAATCGGGAGTCAAACTTTTGTGTTTTTGGCTTAGGAAATAAATTTTTCAGAATAGGTGGGTTCATAAAACGTCTTTAATAACATAAATAATGCACTGTTTACAGTAAGAAAATATAAAATCTTGAAAGAGAAGACATTGAACAATGCAAATATATAAAAACTCTAAAAAGAAAAAAAATGAGAACAAATTTTTTTCTTCCACTGGCTCGTGCCACGTGTGGCCTTAAGCCAGCCTCACACCTTTGTTTTATTATAATCAACATTGATTTTGTGAAAGAATTACAGAGGCTTTTCCTTTATTTTTAATATACTTTTTCCCCTTGACAAAATTTATATGTCTTACCATGTTGGGTGGAATTGTTTTATTTAGCAAAGTTATAAGAAAATGCTTCTGTAACTTTTAAAAATTAAAATTCCAGTGAATATAATGCAGTTTATTTGTTTTGTTGTAAATAACCATTAAAGATGCCGATTTTCTAGTTTTAGTTGACTTTTCAGCACCAAAATGTGAATTTAAAAAAAAAAAGACATATTATATAGTCTTTCCATAATGTTGGGGGGGAAATGTATTTAAACCAACTCTAAATTGTTTAGGAAAAAAAAATATTTTGAGTTGATCCCCCCACCCACCCCCCCAAAAAAAACAAACCTGCCTTACTTTAAAAAATATTACTATGTATATAGTGATTTTTTTTTAATGGTTGCTCAGAATTTTTACAATCTGACATCTCAATGTGGCTGCTCATCTTGGTATTATATGAGTTTACAGCTTCCATAAAAATATCCTAGATACAAAAAATAAAAAAGCAATCTATGTATACCTTAGCTTCACCAAAAACAATGTAAGTATCAGAAGCTGGACTCTTGAAGACATCAGGGCGATTGATGACAAACAATATGTTTTTGGACTTTCTTATTGTGACACGTGTCACTCCAGTCACTGGTTTCAAACCTAGAAAATATAGCAAATTAATTAGATAGGAAGGGTGAATAAGTTTCAAAAATTAATCTGAATATTTAAAACACTTATTTCATTCAAAATTGGTATGTGTTGTTCATTCTAGTGCAGCCCAAATTAAAAAATTTCAGTGTATTAAGTATTAAAAAGTAAAAAGGTATTTGCAGGAGAAACAATTACTGGGAGTAAAAGGAAAAGAGTTCAGGCACCACATGGCTAAAAGAAGTTAGATTATTATCCCATACCCCACCCAACATTCACTTTCAGAATTGTATACATCTGCTTACTGGAGTTCTTCCCATTGGTCAAACACATTTTCTTTAAAAAAAAAAAAAGTATTATTTTATGAATAAAGATATTATTTATTAATCAAATCAACCTGATTAAAAATGTATTTCACAAGCCAAAAGTTGCCAAAAACACAAATTAGGCAATTAACTGTACATTTTTATAAAACCTTTCAGTGCCACATAGACTAAAGAAGTAATAATTATTTTTTTATGTATTCATACGGAGCAGTATTGACTTTATTGCTAAAGTGGTAAAATTCTTGGAAAAGTCAAATGAAATAAACATATGTAAGATCACAGATGGCATGAGACAGTGGGAGAAGATAATTCCCCCCCCCTCCCCCTTTTGAGATTATATTTTCATTGTTCAATGTCTTGGCTTCATTTTATATTTCCTGAAGATATAAAAAAGAAACACTTAATGCTAATAAACATGTTTTATGAACACATCTGTGTTGAAAAATTTACTCCCTACATTGAAAACACAATAGTTTGACTCAGATTGCTGCCAGTATTGTAGAAATGAACATATTACACAGAAACACGATTACCCCCCCCCCCACACACACACACACAAAAACCCCACAAAAAATATTATAATCATTAAAACAGCACTAGCACTGTCTTAAGCCAGCTTTACAAACCAGTTTCATGAAAAACCTTCACCTCATCTAACAGCCTGATTTAATCAAAATTTCATGAAAAACACATAAAAGGCTAAATATGACTGATCGAGACAATTGCTTGCTAAGAATTCTTCACTATACATGTCCTTTTTAAGCACTCTGGGATTTTATTTCAATGGTTGTTAACTTCAGTTGACAAAATACAATTTCTCTTGTGAAATAAATATCTTCTTTATATATATTTATTCATAGTTAGAAGTCAAAGCAAAATTCAGCGCAGAACACATCTGACCAAGTTCGCATTTTCAAAATGGCAGCCAGGTAGCGATGACTACACACAATACACCATGTCATTTTGACAATAGCGAAAAATTTACTTTAATAAACCATATCCTGTTTACATATAAGACACTATACATAATATTCTTCTGAAATTATCAGTCTAAAACGAACTTACTGGGATGAATTAAATTGCAATGCTAAGAAAAATATCGGCCCCTTGAAATAACATCATGTTTGAAACTGCACAGCAATTCAAATAATCATTCATCTGGAACCCACTGTAATCATTCTACCATATATAAGGTTAAAAATTAAATTCTCTAAAAGAGTGCCCTAAGTTTTAACACAAAAATTAATTGTCAATAGGCAGATGATCCTGCATTAAACCTGTTTCCCCATTAAACCGGTTCTGATTGCCAATTTTATATATTTTCAAAAATTTGTATTAGAAATAATTACAATGAAAAATTTTGTAAATGTTGATAATTCTATGTATTTATAAATTAAAGGGAGAATCTACCCCCAACCCCCGTTTTTTAAAATAAACATTATATTTATAGTATTTATAGAGTTGGTCTCAATGCATTTTTATTTGAACAAGTTACGGAAAGACGGTAAAAAGCAAATTTTCTATAATATGTGCATTTTCTTTTAAATTCACGTTTTAGTGCTGAAAAGTCAGAAAAACTAGAAAATCCACATCTTCAATAATTATTTACAGAAACCAAATAAAGTGCATTATATTCACAAGCATTTTCATATAACTTTACAGTAAGAAGAATAGCTCACCCTGATATTTATAAGCGAAAGGTTTAAAATCTGACAATTTAAAAAATATAAAAAACAAGTAAAAAGAAAAAGCCTCCAAAATTCTTTCAGAAAAATCAATGATTATACGAGGCAAGCAAGTGGAACTAAAGCTGTAACTTTTGGAATTGAACCACCCATACTAAAAAGTACCTTGGGAGAAAATGGTCATCAAAGATTGCCAAATCTTATTACCAGAAAAATTTAAGGTATTCTAACAATAGGTAGTCCCACGGCCACTGCTTTACAGGCAAAAACTCGCAAACACACACAAATTTGCTAAACTTTACTCCAGAGCAGTTTTCTTCACATTAAATCTCAACTAACCATTTGTATATGAAAATAAAGATGGATATTTTGTCTTTCGAACTGATTTGTTGTTTTTTTTCGTCTGAATTTTATTATAATATCCATAAACTTTGACGAAAGTACCTTAGGGTTACAACAAAAATTGGTCAAAAGTCACCTCACGGCCGAAAAAGTAAAATTCATGTTTTCGGGTACCAATTTTTAAGAAGAAAGTGGAACCTGAAAGTGTTTTGTAACCTTAAAACTGATTGGTCCTTTAAATAGAGGACATATAACTCTTTACACTCATATATATTTCACTTTTGTTTGATGCGAATAACCAAATAAATTTTCAAACTAAAACGTTCACGATAAAATTTTTGGAAGAAATATTTATCACAAAATAGTGAAAAATATATCATTTTCTGCAGAATTTCAATATCTCTCTAATGATATGCTGTAACCCTTGATTAGTGACCACTCCTAGATCCGCTAAATTGAAAACCCCGTAGTATGCATCCTGTTTCAGTCATGACTTCCACACGTGCGAAACACGCGTTGACGCTACCGCTAATTTTTCTCACATTTTATATGAACAGTTGAAACCTCTTATCGGTAAGATCTTTTGTAAGGATTTAATAATGATTACTTTACTCTGTGAATGTGATTAGTGTATTTGTAAACATATCTCTATTTTTAATATCAGAATTATTCATTTTGTCATCACCATCACTCTATTGCGAAAGTTTGATTGCTATTTCCTTGCAATACATATTTTGAAGTCGCAGATCGTATTTAAATATATTATTTTATTTACTTAATTAATTTTAGTCATGATGGTAATCTTATTATTTAGAAAAATCGTTTTCTTACGACGATAATTTAAAAAAGAAAAGATAACTCTTGATGCAAAATAGTAAACAACCGAAACACTTGGGTCTGTGAAATGTTCTTTTCAAGCAGTGGATTTACAATAATGCTAATAAGATATTTATTTAGTGAATGCTTTTATATACATATATTTTAAATAATTTTATCCTGTTTGTTTGAATTTGAACATAATGTTTTCCTCTTAATTTAAAAAAATTGTATGGCTTATGCCTTTGTTTTGGTTTCACGATCTTTTAATTTTTTTGGTGGTACATAAATTAAGAATAAGTTAACATGAAGATTTTATATCACATTATTAAAATGTCGATTAAATATTTTACGGTATGTTCTTTGTTTAGAACTTGAAAGTTTTGCTAAAAAATTAAGTTTGAAAAATCACATTCTGCATGGTTGGCTTGTACAACTTTGCCCCTCACTCAAAACATGCACAAATCTGAAATACTGAATAAGTACAATACACAAGCACTACAATGCTCTTCTTCGTTGTGCTTCAAAGTCAGATGGTAAAATGAACCTTGATTTATTTTTGAATGAAAGATTCTTCAAAGAGGATCAGCCTTTAAATAAAGGTAGTACTAGTAGAACTCTAGTTAGAGATAGTTGTCAAGATTGTGAAGTCTTAAAAAAACAGCTAGACTTAGCAAAACATGAGATTGCTGCATATAAGAAAACAATAGCACGTATGCAGAAATCTAAAACTAGTACAAGTAAGATGGAGACAGTTGAAACTGAGTTGCAGATGCTGAAGGAAGCTAGTATTAAAAGTAAATTTGACTCAGAAGAACAAAAGATTCATTTGCTGTCTGAAAAGATAGAAGAACTATAAGCAAACCTTTCATTTTGCCAGGCCGAAAAAAATAGCTTAACAAACGAGCTAGCATGTGTAAGTGAGAAATTTAAAAAGAAAATAAGAGATAGTGCTGCTATGTCGACAGAAAAATAATCTAAAAAGATCAAAAGAAGCTTAAAATTCAAAGAAAAGCTTATAGAGCAAAATCTTTGAGAGCACTCAGCCGAAAAAGTTGAGAAAGGTTAGGAAAATCCTTCAGCAGACACAACAAAATCTAAGTAAAAGTATCAAAACAGTTGCTGATTTGAAATGTAAGCTTAGAGAATCACAAAAATACATCCAACCTATGATTGAATGCACTGAAGGGCTAAAAGACTCTCCTGTAGATATTGTCACTAGAGATGAAAAGGGCCAGTTTACAGATTCTGTTGTGAAATGTATTGGTAGCTTAGTTGGGGAGGGAGAGGTGTCAGGAAAGAAAACTAAAAGCATTATTCAGATTGTCGCATCTCATTTACTGAACACTGAGATTGCAGATGCAAACCTTCCCAGTAACAGCACAGTGTATCGCATAGCCAGTACATGCCATACACTTGCTAAAATGCAGGTGTGTGATGAAATGAGAAATAAAAGGTTTGATATTCACACTGATGGGACCAGCAGAGATTAGCAAAGTATGTTGGGCACCAAGTTACATTAGAGGACAATTCACAGCTCTCACTGGGTTTTCAGAGTGTATATAGGGAAGATGCTAAAACACTCTTAGACACTACCATGTTATTATTGCATCAGATTGGTGAGGCAGGTAAGAAAGATGGTGAAAATGTAGATGATATTGTGAAGGAGATTTTTCAGAATTTGGTTGGTACCATGACAGATAGGGCTAGTACAATGAAAGTGTATGGTAAAGCTCTTGATGAGAAGCAAAAATGTATTTTGGAGACCAATTCTGGCTTGGAATTTTTATTTTGTAATGCTCATTTTCTTTTAGGTCTCAGTTCAGAAACGGAGAAGGTACTGACAAGTTTTGAAGAGACACTAGGATGGAGAAAGAAACTGGGACGTGACAAAAGCACTGCATTTCAACATTTCAAAAGTAGTGCTAATGAAGCTGCTACTTGTAGACCCATCCGGACTACAAGTGATGTCTTAGGTCCTCGTGGCGATTAGAAGAATGGATGTCGTGAAGAATGGCTGGCTTTTTGTTGTATGAATGGATTGAAAAGTAAAATTGGAAGCTTTAGATCCAACAGATTTAATAATCTCTTTGAAGGAGCAGCAGCCATAGTCCACCATCATGATCATATTATCGCTTTCATCAACTACTACAAGCAAGATGGAAATTTGAAGATCCAAAGTGTATTGCAGGACCTGCAGAGCCAGGAGATAATGCTAATGGTAGTTGTTTTGGCCATGGTGTATGTTTGCATGGCAGGCCACTTCTGGGAGTTAATAGTCAACAACACTACCTTGACCTACATCAACATATACATTGCCTGGAGCAGCGCTTGAAACATGTATACTCAGATCCAGATTTCAGCCAGTGCCTTGGTGATCTTTCTTCATGGATTGACACCTTTATGACGAGGACATCAGATGTCTCTTTGACTATATCAGTTAACACAGCTATTGATAATTTGAAATGCAACATCCAGTTTAAGAATTTGCTTCAGTTGCTGTGTAAAGGGTACCTGATGGTCATTGAACGACAGCTAGGAGACTTTCTTGAAGGTGGCAAGTATATGAACCACCTACTGAGGAACAACGAAAGAAAATGGCCCATTGCCAAATGACCAACTTGGTGGGAGAAGCCTGCTTTGGAGACCTAGATTTTAGCATGTTTAAGAGGCGTAACTGTTCATTGTTTCATCATACAACAGTCAACATGATGAAAAGGAATCGGCCTATAGAATGGTTGAGGAAGAAATCCACTAAAGAGCAGGCAGTTATCTTAAAGGATGCAAAGAAGGCCAAGAACACACAATCAATCTATAATAGAAGTGAACTTGAAAACAGGAAGCAACTGCAAGTCCATCTTCAAGAGAAGAAGAGAGTAGAGAAGAAAAGGTTGCTTGTTTGGCTAAGACTAAGCTTGATGTCATCAAGAAAGTCCAGGAGGTTGGAGGACCTTGTATAGATAGAAGTGCCATTACAAACTTACTTCAACCATGTCACACCACCACTGCTAAGAAAAATATGCTTCTGCTCCAGATAAGATACCATAGATTGATTATGGGTGCTAAAAGTATTTTAAAATAAAAGGTAAAGATGTCAACACCCTAGCTGATTATTTGAGCACTTATTTACAAGAAAGTTTGCCAGTGTCTGATAGTGCGCATGTTGAGCTGTTAGTAGATGCTGATAGTAGGCTTGATACAATGGAGGTGATTAGAACAACTGATCTAGATAATGTTCCTAGCAGCCCACTTCCAAAGAGACTGAAACAAGATGCTGGATTTACAAACCAAGGGGAACGTGTTGCTGTGTATTACGACACAGGCTTTTTCATTGGTGAGGTATTAGAAGTTCACAGCACCAGCAGTGCTAAGATAATATTTATGGAACAGTATAGAAATAAGAATATTTTTAAGTGGGGTGATACCATGGACTGTGATGATGTGGATGCCAAGTTTGTTTTTAAATGGGGTGTAACAATGGAGACAACCAACGGAAGAACCTGGACAGCCATATAGTGCATTACAGGAAGAATTTTCTATTTATAAAAATATGTACTGTGATTAATATTAATCTATTACTTATTATTTTGTTATAATTAATAATATTATTGTCAAGCATGTTTTTATATCTATGAATTATGTGTAAAGAATACCATGTATACAGTTTTAAAGATTTTTTTAAATATGAAAGTTTCTATTGTAAAAAATTACTAATTCAGATAAAAGATTATAAATAAATTCTCTGTCTTTAGATAAATAGATAACTTCATGCTGATCATTTTAATAGATGAACCAAAACTGTTAGGTATAGTTTCTAAGATGAGACCATTTATCCGTTTTAATTTTCTTTGTAAATAAAAATTGCATGATAAAATGAAAAATGTAACTTAATATGTAATTAAACAGAAATTATCTTTATACATATTGATCAAGTATAGTTTACTGATAATTTTGATATGTGAACCAACTCTGTATGATGTATACTTTCAGAGATGTGACTGTTTATCCGTTTTAGCTTTATTTGTAAATAAAAATTGTACAGTCAAATGATAAATGTAACTTAATATGTGATTAAACAAAATTATCTTGATAGATATAGATAGAGTATAGTTTGCTGATCATTTTGATATGTGAACCAACTCTGTATGATGCATAGTTTCAGAGATATATGACTGTTTGCTTGTTTACGTTTTCTGTAATAAACTTCGTTAATGCTTTTTTCTGGTTAAAATTTGATGAAATGGTCATTTTCAGCCTCCAATAAAATCCACATTTTCTTTGCAATGCCTTTAGAAAAAAATAGGCATTAACTATATGGTACATGATTTAATAATATACATTTTGGATGTACTTTGTTCATCAGTTGCATATGTTATGATGCCATGAATGTTCCTTTTTGTTGCATTTTGCGAGCAATTTTATGAAACAAAAGCCCATTTTCTTTTGCAATTTATAATAAACTGAAAAGTAAATTTTAAATTATATCTGTTTTTTCTTGTTGTATGTCACTACGTTTATTAGAATTATTAGATTGTTTTTCAGTGAGGTTTATATCTTACTTGTAATAAACTTGTAAAATCACACATTCATTACGTCTAAAAAAAGTTGACCACAAATGACGACACTAAATTTGTGATATCTTAAAAAGTATTATAGCTATCATCATAATTTTTTCTGTACAACCTTATTTCATCAGAACACACATTTTGAGCATAAAACATTTGTACAATATCAAGTAGAAAAAAATGAGTGGGACTACCTACTAACAAGAAGAATTTGAGGTGGTGGTGGGTATTTCAATCTATATTTGTTTTGTGAAATCTGTTTAATTTTTACAACTTAAGCATATACATTTAAAGCTGAAAACGCTATATATCTCGAGATAAAAGAACATGTGAAAAATAAATAATTCATTGATTTAAAAGGTGTATATATAGGTAGCGGCACCAAAAATTAAATAATAAAATCAAGCATTCAGTTTTGTTATTTTCATTTAAAACTTTTTAAAACATGAAAAATAAAAAATAAAAATTGTGAAGCTATCTCAATTGGTTCCAGAGATATGCTATTTTTAAGTTTAAAAAAAATGGCGGCAGTGAAAAAAATGGTTATTTCGACCATTTTTAGACTTGCTAAAGACTAACTAAAATCTAACGTGCAGTTATGAAAGTTTGATACTTTATTCCTTTCTACTTGCTGATAACAAAATGCAAAGTTTTAACTTAGACATACAAATTTACAATCATAAGAAAAGCAACGAAAATGTGCACTTTTACAAAAGTATAGCGGCTGTGCTACCTGGTATATACTTTCTCAAAAGATCCAAAAGTCTGTTGACTCTTAAAGTGTTAAGCAAAGTGAACCAAAAAATAACTAGAGCCCAGTATTAATTTACAGAACCGGAGATGAAATACAGACATACACTGGAAGAAACAATGTGCTGAAAATAATAATTTTATACATTCAGATGAATTTCATACCAAGCTTAGACATAGCTTTTCTTGCTTTTTTTTCACTGCGACTTTGTTTAGCTTTGGAAACAAGCTCTTCGGGTAAACCTGCTGCTGCAGCCACCTGTAAACATAATGAGTAACATTATTAAGGCCACATTACTAAACGCAAAGAACAAATATTTTTTTTGTGCTACATGCTTCAAATTTGATATACATATTCTTTGATTTAGATAAGAATAATCTGTTGTTAGATTTGGAATATCATGCTTGTTTCTTTTAAATGAAACTTTTAGACTTTTTAAAATAGTAAAATACCCAAAATACGTTTTTCTAATTGAATAGTTCAAACACTTGCAAATGTCTGAAAATTTTTTAAATAACATTTTTATTATCCTTGATGCAAGATTAAAAGAGTGAAGTATGCATTTAAAGCAGTGGTGCACAAACTCCAGCCTGCGAAGAGTTGCCGAGTGGCCCACCATGTCAAACAAAAAAGTCAAATGTTTACTCATACATTGAGTGATGTGAAACAAAGCAGCACCTCCTGACCCATTTTTCCAAGCGCTCCGTGCAGATGATGTCTGCCCGCTGACATAATACTCGCAGAGGCAAGAGAAAAAGGCTATACCAAGATGGGCAGCAAACCCCACGCATACATGCTTGCCCCTTCCTGTGATATGGTTGGTCAGTAGCTGTTAAGCCTTAGTGTCCGATCTACCACATTCTGTTGTTTATTTTGATTATATTTTTGTGACAAAACGGCAGCTAATCGTAAAAGAAAAGTTGACAATGAAAACCGGCAGTTTAATAATGACTGGATAATGCACTTGTCCACACCAGCATACTTGGCAGCACATACTGCTGCAAACAGGCTTTCTCACAGATGAAACTGAACAAAAGCAACACCTGCGGTAGGCTGACTGATGATAATCTGTAAGCAATTTTGCATCTTTCAACGTCAAACATCAAGCCGGACATTTTGAAGCTTGCAGATGACATGCAGCACTATCCATCCATCACACTGACTTTGTGAAAGTTGACGTATCATAACATTTTTAGAATGAGTCTTAGTATACAACTTCTTTGTCGTAATTATAGTCTTAATCGTCATTTGTGTGTTCTTAGATGTGATGTCCGTCTTGTATGGGACGATTTTGATCTTCACTTTTTTGTGCACCACTGGTTTAAAGAAATTTGAAATAGGAAAAAAGATACAATTTTTTATTGACATACCCATCAAAAATCTTAAATAGAATGCAAAATGTCAAAATTAAAAAAAAATGGTTACAGGATTTAATCGATATTTGATTTTATGCACATGTACATAAGGAACAAATATGCCAACTTTCAACTATGTGGGTTTACTAGATTTGGAGATCCAGGTCTACAAACAAGTGCCATGGACTGAAAAGCATAGTTTTGAGAAAAACGCATTTAACCCGTTCCCCGTCATTCGAAAAAACGCGCGTTGGCAGCGCCATGTCAGGCACTTTTGCCGTCCAGCGATAATTTGTTTAGGTTACTGGTTTCAAAAATAAAAAGTGAAGCTAATACATAAATGAATTTTAAAAACGTTAATTGTAAACTATTACATACTTATTAATAAAATACGTTAAGTCTTTTTTAAAAAAATTTTTAAATTAAAAAATATATAAATAATAAAAAGTTTTTTAACTTTTTGTTGAACTTGCGATTTTCATCATCTGTTGTATTCCTGGAGGATTTGCACTGCGATTTAATAGTCCAAATTGTGTGGAGATGTTTCGGCAATATTTAAGAATATTAATCCAAGTTTTTGCCTCATCATTAGTTTTTTTAAATCAAGTACACACCACCAAGTACTTTTACTCGATGGCTACAGCGCCCAAGATTTGAAAATAGATCTAGAAAAATTTATCGCATCCATGAAGATAAATCCAAATGAAGTGAAGAAAAATGTTCCACATATGTCCAGTTCAGTATTTTTTGTACACATAAAAACTATTTCCATAAGAATTTTTTTTACACATCAATAAAATAAGTCCCATAAACTGATACATTTCAGTCACCTCTGTATCAGGCCACTGTTTGATAGAGACGAAACAGAAAGATTTGCACGCGATCGATAGTAGATCTGCGGCATAAGTATTGTGAACTCGACAATTTTTTTGCATGGTGATCAACACAAAATGTCTGCGTGTCTTCACAAAGACAGTGAGTTGTATGGAAAAAGCCGCCAATTCAAGCTCGTTCTACTGATTATAAGTATCCAATTATAAAATTTATAACAGATTGGGTGCGGAAGCCAAACATATCTTTCAATTTTTCTGATTGGTTATTTTTAATAAATAGTTTAAAACTACACGCACATAACCATATGCCTGTAACACAACGCGGAACGCAGTCAAGGGCACACGCACTTCCGGTTGTGACATAACTTGACACCAAGATTGCGAACGGGTTAAAGTATAATAAAGACTGTAAAACATGTAATTTGTGTTCAATATTTTATATTTTAAAAAATAACTATGCCTTATTCACAGCACAATGAGTTCCTAACAAACATTTAGTCCCCCTAATAATCCTGAGCCTAGGTACTGCCTTCTCCACTGCACAAGTCTTCTTTGACATTTTCTATTTCTCTGTGATGTTGCTTAGTCTTTGGCTTGGCTAAATAGTCTGCACGCTTGCATCTTCTGCTGTTTTGTACTTCCTGGTACTTCATGGTATGCTTGGAGTCAACAGTAGGTGTTTCATCACTTGAGATAAATGTGCATAACTGTGCTAACTAACATAAAAGAGGTGTGAGCCAGTTGAAGGGCAACAATGTACCTATTTTGCCTGTGGCAAACATCGAGCCCAATGAGGAAACAATGCCCTTCTAAGTTTAAGCTGCAGTTTGTTAACAAGCCGTGATCATTTATTTTTAGCGAGATGGTGAAGAGGCACCGGTAACTAACATTTTCAAAAGCCAGCGATAAGTCTAAGTAACCGATTTAAGTCGCGATTTTGGCCCTCTTTTGTGCCTGTGATAGTAGTTTTTGGCGACATAAAAGAATCGATGCAACCAATGAGAAAATACTAAGACAAAGAGGGAATTTGGCGGTTCCACTCCCAAAACGTCGACTTACAAGGGTTGGCAAGTTAACCGATGCTGAGATAAGTGGGTTCGACTGTAATTTAAAATTAGCCAACGTTTGTAGTTAAAATGCACTTATTAATGTCTTATGTATGATTATTTAAAAATAAGGGTAGAGGGCTGATTGAAACCTAGTGCAAGGTTGAAATAAAAACAGTAGTATTATGTATTCTGAAACATGGTCCCTCAAAGTCTTGGATAATTTTAGAAGTAAATGAACCCTAACAATAATTTAACCTATTACCAACTCTAAAAAGATATGATGGGGTATAGCCTCACAAAAACTAATAAATGCATATTTGGGACTGTTGCTATTGACACTACCCATTATGATTAATTAAAAGGTTGTCATTCATGATCCATCATAACTTAGTTAATAAACCAGTCTTTTTTGGGGAAAAACTATCTAGGATCAATATGTTACCATTGTCTGACAGATTATAAAAAACTGTTAATTAAAATTTACAGCAGAAATTATAAATAACGACTGTTTAGTAGACCTATACTTGTTTACTCTCACTCACGCCCATGACGATCTCTAATGCATTACCGTCTGTACAGATAAAATCTTTATTTCCGACAAATAGCCTTAACCTCTTGCCTGGTACAGTGACGCTGGCGTCAAATTACAGCGCACGCATTTTCTTAGTCTGTCACCTAAGCTAATCGGTGTCAAACAAGTGTGCATTTCCCTTAGCAGGCACATGTTATCACTTCTACAATTGGACAGTTAGAATTAGACTGTTCATTTGATCTAAAAGCGTTTTTTTTCTGATTTTATTTTTCTGTTGCCTTCATTCATTGAGACAAGTTATGATGTCTTCATCGAAACATGCAGTCAGCTTCATTTATTTGTCAGAAGATTAATATTTCTGGTCACTAGGGATTTACCACAAATTTATATCAGATATGTTGCAGCCTGTCCAAATCCAATCAAAATGGATTGGCGCGAGGCGTTTGATTTGGCACACTCAACACCGCATGCTTTTGCTGGAAACAGCGAAGTGCAAATCCCACTAGCAAAAGATTGTACAGAATTCAATATTTTTCAAGCACTTTTCCTGAGAATATAGTGCAACAAATCGTCAAGTATATGAATACATATACGATGCTGCATTACTGATAGATCCAGAAAATACTCAGAAATCTCGAATCGATCAGTGGCTTGGTACTGTTGTAAGCGGAATTATATAGTTGTGAGGCTCATCATTTTCAAAGGATAGATTGGAAATCTATTATTGATCATTATTTTTCTAATGATTAAATTTACGTTCATAATTTTTTTCCTAAAGCCATAGATCCATTTGCTGCTGAGTTGCTTACATTTCTCAGACAATAGCATGCGTGACCAGAGACTGAATTAAGAAAATCACATTGATTCTTGGTCATTTTCTTCTATGCATTACATCAGCAGTTTGTTTCAACATTTATTTTCATACTTTACAACATCATATTTTAAATTTATTTATTGTTCATTTATATTATTTCATACTTCTTCATTGTGTTTTCTTTTATCATGAAGAAATTAAACACACATTCAGTACTTTTATTCTTGTCTGACAATTTATCTTTGTAGTCATTGTAACAAACAGATTTTATCAAAAAAAAATAATACATTTCTAAATTTTACTGATAATGTTCTATATTACAAAATGTTCTGCACCTGGATTTGTGATCTACTGGTTTCAACCAGTCTGTGGCTTACATTTTATTATCCAGATTTAATTATAAAAATGGACATGTTAGAAAAAAGTTTCTTTCTAATTCTATTCACTGAAATTGTTTTCAAAAGTGTGCATTGGACTCCTGTTTGATATATGGAAAACAAACAGCATTTCTTAACTTCTTGGAAGTGTTCACTATGTTCAATGGAATTTTCACTGGAATAGTTAAAATAAAATGTGCATTTTACTCCCGTGTTGGGATATATGGAAAACAAAGTGTTTCTTTACTTTAGTTGGATGTGTAAACTATATTCAATGGAAGTTTCACTGCAATTGTTAAAAAAGAATGTGCATTGGACTCCTGTGTTTAGAAAAAAAAGTGTGTTTTTTTTAATTGTTTTTTTTTTTTTACTTCAGTTGGATGTGTAAACTATATTTGATGGAATTGTAACTGGAATTCTTAGAGAAAATGCACAGTGGACTCCTATACTAATTCTAATTCAATTATGAATCTTCACATCACATATACTTTGTTATTTGCTAGGGTCAGGCTATTTTGTGCCATGATTTGCAACAAGTGTTTTAATTAAAATTGATTTATTTCACAGTTTTATGTATATTTGTAACAAACACATTTTCTAACAAATAAATATTAGTTATTTTATTTCATCATTCCTTTCCCTATCATGTATATTCAACAAGTACTTTTGACATGAACTGTAAAAATATATGCATTTGGACTATTTTCAGCTAGAGGAAATAATTTTCATTTAGAAAAATCTTAGGACTGAAAATTATGCAGGAAAAAAGTATACTTTTGCATCTAATCAACAACAGGATGAGATTTGTTTTCTTCGATTTTGAAGCTTTCAGTGTAACAGTACTTGGTGGTTGCTTGCTTGATGCTCTGTGTTTCAAACTTTTGATCTAGTTTGATCTAACATAATGTGAGAGATCTTTGATAAGGCGGTACCCAGGATATTTATCCAAACTACTGCTGAAACACCCCGAAATCACTTAGACTTTATAAAATTGACTGCCTGGAGGTGTCGTCGATTTTTATAACGATCTTTATAAACATTTGCATCACTGTGAGTAAATAGATTCAGACACTGAGACTCCCTATTCAAGATCAACGAAAGGTAAGGGAACTTTTATTAAAAATTTTTAATAAAAAAAAAAAAAAATTTAAATTCTTTAGTATGTTTAGCATATGTTACACTTTATATTTTCAAAATCCATTGAGAGTCACTTTTTATCTTTTTGCATGCTAACCCATCCAATTATCGCTGAGCGGCAAAACAACCTGCCATGGTGATGCATAGTGCAACTTTTTAATGTGATGGGCGAGAGGTTAAAAGATTATCCAGATAATTAATTAAAATATTTTTACAACTGAATTACTTTCGCAGCAGAGAAACAAGCAGTCACTAACACCATGATGACCACGAGCTTCATTTATGTTTAGGCCTATATTTACTTTGTGCACACTTGGGTTGCACATTTTTCAACCCTACAGGTTCCGCTATGAAAATGCCATTTTAAACAGAGATTTTCTACTTTCTAATGATATTAAAAATAAATTATATTTTCAAAAATAACCGTGCAAAAAGTAATCATTCAAAATAGGCTTTTTCCAATCGACTTTTAGGTACAATAAAAATAAAAGTACAGATTCGTAACTAACATGGCTGCATTCTACATTCATTTTGCCTTAGTTTGATGTAAGATACATTTTGATTGGACAATCTTAGTGGAACCCATGTTAGTGTTTGCAAGGCATACCAAAATATGATGGTAAAACCGGAGATTGAGAAAATGGCCACAGTTATTGAAACATGCTAACTGTAGCAAACTTAATGCGATCTTACACGCTTCCACTCGCTCTCTCACAAATAAAAAATACATTAATGAAAAGTTGGAAGATAGTTTTATTCAACAAATTATTTCACAAGCATGGTAAATATGAAACAGCACTTGTGACAAAAGGGTAATTTTTTCCATGGAATTTAGTAGATGTCTGCCATCGTCATATAGAGGCTAGTTCTACCTAATTTATGACTAATCAAATTTAATTGAAGGACATGCTTTTATCTTACCAAGAGGGAATAAACTGCTTTCTGTAATGCTGTAGTTATCCAGTCAAGAATTCAACCGATTTGTACTTTTTAACGTGCCATAATTTTCACCCTGCATATTAAATAGTCTATAAATGTATGGTAATTAGGTCTATTAAGAGCATTTTTTGCTTTGAAACATATTAATACACACATTATTTGATATGAAACAAAAAATAATTTTGCCTGGCTTTGTTGTTGCATTGTGGCTGCATCCTGTTCTTCAAGTTCAGGTGGTGAATCATCATCATCTGAGTCTGAAGTTCCAGACTCGTCTGGCTTTGTCTCCTCCATGGGCTTCTCAACAGCTTCAATTGGCATGCTGCAACAGGCACACTAGTATTATTCCTGCTTTGTACATTGTTGCATTAAGAATTTTCTATATGCCTAACTTAGCACCATGATCATGATGATGGGATTTCTCATTGGGGTTGGGGGTTAACTATGAAATCTGGTGTTAGGTCAATTCAGAAAAAGTGTACTTTTTGTGCATCAATTATTTTATTTACTAATGCATGAAAAAAGCAACTGACAATCCTCTGAAAAAATTATGTGCAGATTCCACTTGATTTAGAATTTAAAAACATAATTAATTAGAGAAATGAGAGAAAAAACATGGAGGGATCTGTAATAAGGTCTACAATTACAAAGGATAATGTTGATTAAGGATCTCTATATATAGGTAGTCCCACCGCCGCTGCTTTACGGGCAAAAACTCACAAACGCACACAAATTTGCTAAACTTTACTCCAGAGCAGTTTTCTTCACATTACACATCAACTAACCATTTTTATATGAAAATAAAGATCAATGTTTTGTCTTTCGAACTTTTGTTTTGTTGTTTTTTTCTGAATTTTATTATAGTATCCATAAACTTTGACAAAAGTACCTTAGGTTTGCAACAAAAATGGGTCAAATGTCGCCTCACGGACGAAAAGGTAAAATTCACATTTTCGGGTACCAAGTTTTAAGAAGAAAGCGGAGCCTGCAAGGTTTTGTAACCCCAAAACTGATTGGTCCTTTAAATAGAGGACAGACAACTATTTACACTCATATACTTTTCACTTGTGTTAGATGGGAATAACCAAATAAATTTTCAAACTAAAAAGGTCACGATACATTTTTTGGAAGAAATATTTATCACAAAATAATGAGAAAAAAATCATATTCTGCGGAATTTCAACATCTTTCTAATGATATGCCGTAATCCTCAATTAGAGATCCTTGCAAGATCCGCTAAATTAAAAACCCGTAGTACACATCCCATTTCAGTCATGACTTCCATGTGCGAAATGCTTGTTGACGCTACCGCTGATTTTTCTGACATTTTATATATGAACAGTTGAAACCTCTTATTAGTAAGATTTTTCTGTAAGCATTTAATAATGATTACTGTACTCTGTGATTATTTTATCTGTAAACATATCTCTATTTTTAAGCAAAATTATTAATTTTGTCCTTATCATCACTATCGCTTCTGCAGTTTGAAAACATCACTCTATCACGAATGTTTGACTGCTTTTTTCCTTGCAATATATATTTTGAAGTCGCAGATATATTATTTTATTTACTTAATTAATTTTAGTCATGATGGTAATCTCATTATTTAGAAAAAATCGTTTTCTTACAACGATAATTTAAAAAAGAAAAGATAACTCTTGATGCAAAAATAGTAAACAACTGAAACAATTGGGTCTGTGAAATGTTTATTTCATGCAGTGGATTTATAATAATACTAAGATATTTTATTTAGTAAATGCTTTTATACAGTAATACACATACATTTTAAATAATTTTAACCGGTTTTTTACTTGAATTTGAACATAATGTTTTCCTCTTTAATTTTTAAAATTTGTCAAGCTTCTATGTCACTAATGTGTACTTAACTCATGTAAACGTGGATAGAGTTTAAGAATAAAGTTATCCATACATATTTTCATTATATTTAAATGCTTTAATTTACTTGTCACAAAACTTTCAAAACATAAAGATATGTATTACTTTTTTGTTTATTTTGTTATAATTAATATAATAATAATAGTATGTTGAGTATGTTTTTATATCTATGACTTAGTATGAGTATGAATTATACATAAAGAATAACAAGTATACAATTTTAAAGATTTTTTAAATAAAAAAGTCTTTATTGTAAAAATATTAATTCAGATAAAACATAGATAACTGATCTGTCTTTAGATAAATAAATAACTCACTGTTGATCATTTTAATAGTTGAACCAATACTGTGCTATGTATAGTTTCTAAGATGTGATCATTTATCTGTTTTAATTTTCTTTGTAAATAAAAATTGTATAGTAAAATGAAAAATATAACTTAATATATGATTAAAGAGAAATTATCTTTATACATGTAGAAGGACTATAGTTTACTGATTATTTTGATATGTGAACCATAACTGTGTTATGTATAGTTTCTGAGATGTGACTGTTTAGCCATTTTAATTTTCTTTGTAAATAAAAATTGTACAGTAAAATAAAAAATGTAACTCAATATGAATATGTGATAAGACAGAAATTATCTTTATACATATAGAGTATAGTTTGCTGATCATTTTGATATGTAAACCAACTCTGTATGATATATAGTTTCAGAGATATGGCAGTTTGCTTGTGTACGTTTTCTGTGTTAAACTTCGTTAATGCCTTTTCTTTGTTAAAATTTGCTGAAAAGGTCATTTTTAGCATCCAATAATTTCCACATTTTCTTTGCAATGCCTTTGAAAAAAAATAAGCATTAACTACATAGTAAATGATTTAATAATATGCATTTTGATTGTATTTTGTTCACCATTTGCTTATGTTATGATGCTATGAATGTTCCTTTTTGTTACATTTTGCGAGCAATTTTATGAAACAAAAGCCCATTTTCTTTTGCAATTTATAATAAACTGAAAAGTAAATTTTGCATTATGTCTGTTTTGTCTTGTTTATATATGACCATGTTTATTAGAATTGTTGGATTGTTTTTTAGTGTGGTTTATATTTTACTTGTAATAAACTTGGAAAATCACACGTTCATTACGTCTAAAAAAAGTTTACCACAAATAACGACACTAAATTAATGATATCTCAAAAAGTATTGCAGCTATCATCACAATTTTTTGTACACAAACTTATTTCATCAGTTCACATATTTTGAGCATAAAATAGTTATACTATTATGAAGTAGAAAAGAATGAGTGGGACTACCTATATAACTATAAGCACCGAAAACCACATTTCCAGTGCAGAAAACTATTTGAATTATAAAGAAGCAATAATTTTGTTAGAATGTATGAACTGAAAAAAATTACTGAAAACTATTGATGCTATTTCATTGCTTGAATTAACAATTATTAAAACTGTTATTTTTTTTAAAAAGTGCTTTAAATAGTTTAATCTTTGAATGTGTCTGTGCACAATGTAGTTTTTCTTTTTAAACTGTATGCAAAGAGAGATAATTCTATTTTTTACAAATGTTTACACTTATTCTAAAAATTACTAATGGCATTAAAGTAAGAGGCATAAAGTACATTTCTTAGTAATACTAATAGTGCTTTACTCTTTTATAAATGTAAAAATTAATGTTTCAGATATATAAAAACCTCTAAGCAATTTTAAATCATTAAAATTACACAATGGTAGGGTTACACTTACAGTGAAATTATTATTACTATTTAATTTAATGTTTAACTATTGTTTTCTTAAACCCTATCAATCCATTTTAATTTTTATATTAAACCATGTAATCAATAAAAACAATAGAATAAACCCATTAAAAAAAATATATGTACTGATTAAAAAGTTGAAAGAAATCTTCTAATCTGGCTGGTTGTTTGACAGCTCAAAAACACAAAAATCATGTGATCTTGAAGAAATTCTAAATAGAAAGCTCTGACCTCGCAAGTATGATGTCAAATGAGAGGGTGATATTCTGATAACAAAGTTGAGTGAATCATTACTTCATTCTTTATGCGTCATTTACTTCAAGTGGATCTGATCTTTCAAGTAAATATATTTTTACAATTACAAAAAATGAGTTTTGTAGCAAATCCACAAATCAAAGAATGCAGTGTTCGGTTGATAAATAAATATATAGCCTTTATAAAGTCATGCTCAAAGCCTACTGCCTAGTCTTCTAAAAGCACAAGAATGTTTTAAAAAATAAAAAATGTTTATAATGACTGTTATAACAGTTTTGGGTTCAGTAAATGTAGATCTATAGAGCAGGATAATTTAATCATCACCTCAAAAATTAGAAACCATATACATATGCAAACATGGAGTGGGATTGGCTGTGCCATTAGATCAAATATGCCATTAGAGCAACAGCAAACAGAACAAGTAATAAAATACTAATAAATATTAATCATTTAATGTGCATTATCATGAAAAAATAAAATTAGCAGTTATAATTATACATGGACATAATTTGAGTAAATATTTATACTAGGTAGGCAATTTGATCACCTAATTAATTATATGAAGACCAAAACAATATGTAGAGAGGGGACACAATGCCAGATAATAGCAAAATATATCACTACATAAGGCAGTGAACGTTAATGGCCAATTTTCAATATGCCTTTAGAAAGAGTACTGAGCAATCAAGAGTTTACTGCATGAATTATTAAAATTTAATTTTTCTGCACCTAATAAGTAATATTATCTCCTGTGATTGCTACATTATCATACTATTTTAAATATTTAAAATGGTAGGCCTGATTTATTAGGTGACTTATTCTGATGATGCACTTTTGTTTGCCTTTTTAAAATAGATAATGTTTATCATTCAAAGTCAAAAACATAATAAAACTAAAGGTTGTTTATCTGAGTGATAAATACAACTTGGAGAAGAATATTTTACAAATATTTCATTCAATGTAACAAATTATTCATATGTATTTAAAAACCTAAATTATATTTTATGGAAAATATAATAATGATGGGTTGAGATTTAAAACATTAGGCCTATTTTGCAGAAAACAAATGTAAACACAGGCTCCAAAACAGTTTCTGTCCACATGAACTTTTTATGTGCAGGTTTTTGTGAACCTCCTGCCCATGTTATTTGTTATTGTTAATCTTTATTAGTTATAGGCTTACAGTAATAAAATTTTTATCCAGAAAGGAAAATGTTCCCTATTAATCTGATTATGTGACTATGATACCTCGTACTATGTATATACTATTGGGTCTAAACTTTCTCTATTCTGAAATACAAAAAAGTTTAATTTCACATAACAGTATGGAAAGAAGTTTACAAATAGGGCCTAAACTTGTCTATCAAGGAGCGAGATTTTGTGTACCCTGCCTGCCTCATGGAAAGTAACCCTATTATCTGCTCAGACAATAGAGTTAATATTTAATACTACGGAACATTAAATTCAACTGGTACTACTAGTACTAGTACTACTAATCATAAATTAGAATAGACTTGTATAATAATATATAATTTCTAAAACATGCTATTAAACGGTAGATATACTCAAACTCAAAGATCTAAAACTTACAAAATGTAGTAAATTACTTAAAAATTAAAAAGGGCTATTAGGAAAATGTTACTTCTGAAAAACAGCGCTAAATTGCTGCATTGATTCTTGGAACTAATAATAATTTCAAATTTGGTGGTCCTAAATACTTGGCATAAAATTTACATTTTGCATGCGAGTTGCGGAGAAATATAAGGAAATGAGTATTGTGTAATATAAATGTGAAATGATTAGTACTCACTTAAACATTTAAGTGATAACTCTTCTGATGTAATTAATCTGCTCAATATTTTATTGCTAATTTACATGTATTATTATATAATAACGAGAACAAGACATGTTCGGCGGCAGCTGCCGTAAAAAAGACATTATTTTATAAAATATGTAGCTCAAATCAAACGATTTTATCAAATATATAATGACAATGAAGTGATCTCTCCTTCTGACTAAAATTTATTCAGATTTGATAAACAGAAGTTAAAGATGATTTTGATTTTTGATACTCACGTCTTATTTCACAGTGCTGTGTCCAGAGGCTAGCCGAAAGGTCATTTCCGGTAGATGTCGTGCAGAGGGAGTCGTTATGTTGGTTTTTGTAAAACTACCTAACTGCTTAAATATAATTAACACTAATATTAAAACTACCATGCTGTTTAAAATGTGACTGGATGATAAGCTTAGCTTATTTATCTGCATTTTTGAATTGTTTTGTGACACTGATTACTTTCATAAGAAGAGTAAGAAATACTATGTGTATTTTGATGACAAGAGAGAAAACATATCAACAAAAAGGATCACTTTTAAAAGCTGTTCATAAAAGAAATCAGATCAGTTGATGGAGGAAGGAGAGTTCGACCTGTACGATGATTTTGTAAAAGTGAAAGGAGATTGAGAAATGTGACCTAACAAGTGGCATGGATGCATTTGTTCTACTAAACTTTGCGAGTAGATACGATGTCATCAAATTACGGGGAGCGCTTCCGGCTTCCTCCGATTGCGCTGCGTTCAAGGGGACCTGCATCAACAGTATCGTTCAAAAGCGATAACAGGCTACGTTACGAAACGTTAGCCCTATTGAATGCAATGCTGGGAAGGGATTGTGTGGGTGGGTGGGCTGGTAGATACGTCGAGCTGTCACATTGTAGTGTGGCTAGTTCGTCTGTGGCGTACATATCTGGCCGATAGAGGCATACATTAGCTCGGTAGTTCGTAAGCTAATGTCGTGGAGGTTGTTGCTCTTGTCATAATCCCCAATGTTGTAAGGGAGAGGGTAGGGGGTCTCACAGAACCCAGGCTAGTAGCACACCAAGTCAGTACTTAGTGAGTATACACGCCCGGGGTGTTCAACCCTTTATCCAGCTTATTGGTGTTATTGTCGTCGCTGTTCCCGGTGTCGGTTGGGATAGGCGTAGAGCCGTAGACGATGGGTTTTGGCGGCCAATAGATGTGATCCAGAGGATCATGTCCGCAATGTTGTGATTGAAAAATCCCCGCTGTTCTCTGTACTGCCATTGTTGTTGCTGCTGTTGGTGATGGTTTCTTCTGTTGATGTGGCTGCTGTTATTGCTGCTGTTTTCTCTCTTGTGGTGGTGGGCACCGCCTTTTTCTTTCCTGCTTTGTTGTTCGATGGACTTCTGGGTGGTGGTGGTGTTGTTGCTCTGGGCCTCAAGTACCCTTGTGAACTCGTCCAGAATGGCATCGATTTCAGTCTGTTTTCTTGGTGTTGTCCGTTTCAGTCTGTATTTTATGTATTTCCTTCGTTTCTGTTTTTCTTGTCTGGGTGTTGGCTAGTTTCTTATGTTTGTCTTCTTTTGTTGTTGTTGTGGTTGTACTTGTAGTGTGTACTTTTTAAAATCGTCTTTCACAATAGTTGGTGTCTGTTTTTTTTTCTTCTTCAATCACTGTAGTTGGAATTTGTGAAAATGCCTGTTGTTGTTTTTTTTCCTGGGTAGTTTATATCTATTTTACGATTACCTAAAATTCAGTTTTAAGCCGAAAAATAAAGTAATTAATTCATCTAAAATACATGTAATAATAATTAGAACCATCAGTATTTAAGCATGTTTAATTGTTTTATTACTAATAAAAGTAACGTAATGCACAAACATTGAGAATAGTGCTTTTGTTTTTTACCATCATACTTTCGCTTAATATTTGGTACGTTTGCCAATTGAATTTTTATGTCTTTCCGTAGTTGCACGATAAAAAAATCCTGTGTCACAATAGGTATATAATTGCTCGAATTGCCCGTTTTGTAATGTTGGAGCATTCTTGCAAAACAAAGCTAATTCTGCCACCACTACCACCACCCAACAATCCCAAAACAACACTCGACCCTGACCCTACCTATCCTGGCACAAATCAGCACATATCGGATGCCGTCCCCATTTAACTTGGTGAGGATGAACCAGCTCTTGTTTTGTCAGTAGCAAGGTCCTAATTCTATGAGAAAGAGTGCTCTATGATAGCTGAACGGCGTCAATTTTTTAGCACAAGACTGCTCATTAATCATGCACATTACTATAACTTGTGTGCAAAATATAGCGGGGCTTCTCCGGCACGAGCTAAACGATAGTATAGTGTACATTGTATGAAGCTTCTATTGCCCTTTTCACTGTCCGATTTTGTAATTTTAAACATTGAACGTTTACAATTTTTAAGGGAATCAAGATGTCACTCAAATAAAGGTACATCTTTGTCTTTATGTTCAGCATGATTTGTTTCAATGCCTTCGAAGTTTAGCAGGAGAACTATTCGATAGTTGGTTTTTTTTGGCACATCCATGGGATTAGAAATAGAATTAAAATGGACTTTATATAAGAAAATGTCAGTATTTTATTACAAAGGTGTATAGATTTATAATCGCATCGCTTTCATTTTCTAATCAAAAACCGCCGTACGCTTGTAAATTCACATGCATTCAGATTTTCAGCCTTCTAATTTGTGGAAATGGTGCATTTCTTGGGAGTCGAAAAAGGAAACAACTGAACGAAATTTGCTATTTGAAATACTAAAACAGGTCGTAGTAAAAGCAATTTCCCAGTTCAATCATAAAAGTGTGAAAAAAAATAATAATGCAGAAATACTTATTTCACTTATAAAATTTGGGATCTAACACTGTTGTCTTATTCTTGTTCATGCATCATATTATTAATGCGTGTAGAAATGAAGTTTTAAAAGTTATTTATTTATTTGTCACTGAGATAACTGTGAGCAAATTTCAGTTTTGGGTGAATTTACTTTGAATATTTTTTAGATTATCTCTCTTTAGTGAGACGAAAACTGCAGTCAGATTCTCAGCACGAGTCTGATATATTAAATAGTATTCGTAAACTCTACTTTGTGTGCTGTATATACACTATGTATACTAATCTGTGCTTCCCTCCGCTTGAAACCTGCTTTGTCTGGAAGTATTTCTTATATGAAAAAGATAATACTTTCCAACACTTCCAAAACAATACTTCAATTGTTTTTGTTCAAGTGTGTATGTGTCTGCATTAGGAAGGAAAAGTTGCGGCACTGCTGATGTCTGTCCCAATCATATCGTCTCTTCCTTCTCTTTCATAACGAACGCTTACATCTTTTCATCCTCTCATAAGAAATACTTACATCTTTTCATCTTCTCTCATAACAAATACTTACACCTTTTCATCCTCTCTCATAACAAATACTTACATCTTTTCATCATCTCTTATAACAAATACATCTTTTCCTTCTCTCTCATAATGAACGCTTACATCTTTTCACCCTCTCTCAACGAACGCTTACATCTTTTCCTCCTCTCTCATAACAAATACTTACATCTTTTCCTCCTCTCTCAACGAACGCTTACATATTTTTTTCCTCTCTCAACGAACGCTTACATATTTTCTTCCTCTCTCAACGAACGCTTACATCTCACTTCCTCATCTATGATAACACATACATCTCTTCCTTCTCTATCAAACAGTGCTATCATTTATATACAAATATTCACAAATAATTTCTTAATTTTTACTTCTTTTTGTGATTAATTTCAATACTTGGAGTAGAAGAGAAAGTTGCTCTTTGTGGCGTATGTCAGAAGTGCAGTCTTTGTTAACCACAATATTCTGCTGTTTTCACGAGAGAGATAAGACTTTTTATATTCTATATAAAGTCAGGCCAATCCTTTCATTTTCTAACAAAAATTGATCGAATTTTGCAAGTTCAACTTGAGACAACAAATTTCCATTGTTAGGCTCTTAAATAAAGGTGCTTTTGGGTGACCACAAAAAGTTAATAACGTTTAGAACAGTAGTTTAGTTAGCACAGTAGCAAATAAATATTCAAACGCTGAACGACAGTTTCCTATTAGTCTCTGATGAGAACTATTAATAATAACATTTGCATAGAGTCTTTAATTTTAACATGACCTGGAGATGCATCATGCTTTTTTTAAATTTTGGCCAATGTTTTACCAATCTGAGCAACCCTCAGCAGATGATAACATAATTTTTTCGTTTGGAAAATAGCTTACTACAAAAGAGAATACTGAATTATTTTGAACAGAATAAACAAGCTGTGACGCGCATGGTGCATTAATCTCTATTATGCGTTATTAATTATGAATTCGTTTATCATTAATAACCATAATCGCTTATCAGTGATTACATTTTAGGATTCGTTTCCTAATATGAATTTCCCACATACCACTATAAGCTTACACACTACCGGTACATAACTTCTATTCGCAGGTGGAACTTCTTACTTAAGGAGTAATCTAAATTCACAACATTGACTAACTTTCATTCAAACAATAGCTCCCTAACCCCCATCCACCCACTAACTACTCCAGACATGCATCAATGCACATGTGAAAGAAGGATGTAACAAAAGATAAAAGATTTATTATAAAATAATATCTATATCACAAAAATAAAAAATAAGTTTGGAAACAGTTCGCATATTTAAATGTCTTACATCTAAACTCTATTCTAGATAATCAATATTCTACAATGTCTGCCTCAGGAACAATCTCTAACCAGAGTTACGATTTATCACGTATTGGAGAGAAGAAGAGAGTTGATATAGTGAATTTGGTTTCATGACCTGAGTCTTAGATGCAGCATCGTAGAGAAGATATCTGAAGAGATTTGTCATCCACACAATGCCGATGTCCCCCTTCCTCTCATTCCGCAGTCGGTTGAGCACAATGGGATCGTCTGGAACTCAGAATGGCAATGGCAGTCATTTTCTCAGTCTCACACCATCCTGGGATTCTCATGGTAGATTGTAGTCTGCAGATTACCGAAGACTCTCGGAGAGGTAACACATGTCATAGAGTCTATGCTGCTCAGACAGGATCAGAGACAGCCCACAGCTGAACATAGCTGTAGCAAGAATGACCGAACGAAGACTGAAGTCTGAAGCCTGCATCAACTTGAAGATTGAAGATGGAAGTTTGAAAGTAGAAGTTGAAGGCACGCCCACTGCAACAACATGGGAGCGTAGCGCTTAGATACAATCCATAATTTCTCCATTCTCTTTTCATTCTCTCACCAATCATTTAACTTACATTTTATCTGTAAGAGAATTGTTTAGCCCTTCTTACATAATTCATTCATCAATACACAATTTTCTAACATGAACTATACATATTAATGAATCTAAAATAGAAATTCAAACATATAGTATAGATTTTTCTCTTTCCCAGTATATTTACATGCAAATGTCACAAGACAGAGAGGTATAAGCAGGACATTAACAGATATAACACAAGTGAAGAGAGATTTACCAATATCTCAATAACAAACTTAGTTGAATGATTAAAACAGAAAATGATCAACAATACACTCTTTTTTCCCATTTAAGGTTAATTTTGCATGCAAGTTATCATCCTTTAACATTTGTACACAGTATAATACAATTTTCCAATGAGGGTTAGGTTATATATTATATATTCTTATTATATCATTCCAAGATTTTTTATATTAGGCATTTGCATTAAAATTAAAAGGTCTAGTCATTGTACACCGTCACATTATGTTGACTAAGATGAAGATTGTAATTACATAGCAACACTTTATTACATTGGTTTAGGATAAATTACAATGTCAGAACTATCGTATGACAAGTCTTATATGCCACCCAAGCAAAGTCATGCTAAAGATAACATTAAAAAGACTGAAGCCGCAGGCAGAGGAAATCATAGCTGAAGAACAGGCAGGCTTCAGACCAGGGCAAAGCACAACTTAACATATTTTTAATCTGAGACTGCTATGTGAGAAGTACCTTTAGCACCAACAAGACCTTTATCACGTCTTTGTAGATTTTAAAAAGGCATTCAACAGGGTGTGGCATGCAGCCTTTGGTCCACCATGAAGTTGTACAGCAAGGCCAGCGGCACAGTCTACTTAATGGCCAAATAGGAGATTGGTTCAGGACAAGTGGGAGTTAGACAAGGATGCTTACTTTCAATTATTCTTTTCAATATCTTCCTTGAATCATGACAGATGCTCTGGAAGACCATGAAGGAACTGTATTGTAAGCAGAACAATAACGAGCTTACGCTTTGCTGATGACTTCGATGGCCTTCTAGGAAATGAGGAGGAGCTAGCTCAATTGGTGGAAAAACTGGACAGGACAGCTATTGCTTTTGTTATGGAAATCAGTGAGGAGAAGACCAAATTGATGACCAACAACATCAATGGCATTAGCAAAGACATCATGATTGGTGATCAGAAATTGGAAATAGTTAATAAATTCAAGTACTTAGGAGCCATCGTGACAGACGAGGGATCAAAACCTGAAATATTGTCCAGGATTGCAATGATAATAACAGAAATGGCAAGGCTGAAGACAGTTTGGAAAGACAGAAACATCTCAGTCAGCTCAAAGATCAGACTGATGCACTCCTTGGTTGTATCTGTGTTTTTATATGTCTGTGAGTCATGGACCCTTGCAGTGGATCTCGAAAGGAGGATACAAGCTACCGAAATATCATTTAAGGGTTGTTTGGCATTTCATATAGAGATCATGTCATGAATTAGGAAATGGGAAACAGAATTAGGCAAGCCACTGGGCCCTATGAAGAGCTATTGGCCATTGTGAAAAAAAGCAAAATGAAATTATATGGGCATGTCACACGATCAACAGGGCTTGCCAAGACAATCATGCAAGGTACTGTGCAAGGAGTGCAAAGGAGAGGAAGACAGGAAAAGATGGGAAGATAACATCTCAGAGTGGACAGGACTGAAACAGCAATACGGTAAGATTAGCAGTGTACAGAATGGAATGGAGGAAACTGGTTGTCAGTCATCAGTGGTGCCCCAATGGTCAACAAGACCAAGGGATAGATAGATAGATATATTATTTATATTATTCCAAGATCTTTTGATATTAGGCACTTGTATTAAAATTAAAAAAGTCTAGTCATTGTACACCATTATATAATGGTGACTAAGATGAAGATTGTAATTACTTAGTAACACTTGTAATTACAAGGGCTTAAGATAAATTACTTAATGATTTACTAATTTGTAAAATAGACAGACAAATTAAATATTGTTAAAGATTAAAAGGGAGAGAGTCATATAACTTTTAAACTGTATAGCAACAGAAAATTGAAATTTATTACTGTTTACTCATCAAATTTAAAACAACATAAGAAAATATCTAGAAATATACAATTTTATCTTGAAAATGCAACTGTGATCGCACAAGTAGACATCATACAAAATATTACAAAGCGGAAAATGTCCACAGGTACAATACTTTGGGGAAATATTAAGACTGAATTGAAAAGCTTTAAACTCTTCATATATTAAAATAAATCCAAAGAAAGAAATAAAAGAAATATATTTTTTTATATCATTTTGCAGAAGACATAGTACAACACTGGTCTAAAACTATTACCATGTCTGTTTACACCCCTATGAAAGGGTAGTTTAGTAACAGAAAATTTAATGAAGCCATGTCCTTATATAACATAACAGAGTTTCAAGAAAACTGTGGAACACTGGAGAAGAATGTGAAACAATCCAGAATTAAGGAGCTGTTTTAAATTTTTTTAGACATAATGAGTTGAAAGAATGTCCTCTTTGTAAATAGTTACAATCTAGGATTGACTGAAACTAAAAGGAGACTTCAAAAAGAGGTGATATTTCATACATCATGAATATAGTCTTTTTTCTTTGTCATTGATGTTAACATTAAAAAATTAATTGTTTATATTTTAAAGGCACAGAAGTCTACTGTTTGTATTATAGCACATAAGATACTATTTATTATTTTGCTCATATAGGTCTTTAATTAAATATATACATTAAAGGCTAGAACATTTGACAGGCCTTGTTTCTCTATATACTATGTTCCTTAAAAATATTACAACAGTCATTAGTGTATTACTGACTCACTATAAGTATTGATTGGCAAAAATAGCAATATGATAATAAATATGAAAGGTTTATTTATACACAGAAAATCTGGTAAAATAATTTTAAATTTATTTATTAAAGTTAGAATTATACTGTTCAGTTAGAATTATATCCTTTAACATGATCTTAACCTGTTGTGATACATATCACATGCACATTTGGATAAGTTAATTTACAGGATTTTAAAGAACAGATAGGTATTAAATATATTTTCTTTGAATAATCAAAGGATGTAACAGTCAAGCAGGGCATTTCATTCATGGGATAATGTCAGCAGGAGATGTTTTTTGACCACTTTCCCCATAACTTTACTATTTCAATTCAGCAAATTAAAAACAGACATATTCTTTATATCCTGCTGTGAATTGTGAATACAAAATTCAGACTTAAGTTATAATGAGTCCTGAAACAAGCAGGTGAGAGAAATATTTGTCCAAGTCAAAATGTTACAAGGTTTTAAGTTTTAAAAAAAAATTGGTTTGAGGGGTTGGTAAATCATGGACAATCAGATACATATAATTGAAGTAAAATAAAACAAAAACAAAAGCCCACACCATTTTCAAACAACCATGCCTTTATTTTGAGAGGAATCTGTAACATTAAAAAATAATTTTTTAAAACCCACACAAAACCAGGCATGTAAATTTACTAATTGCAACATGATAAAAACATCAAATATACTTTCACTAAATTACACATCTCTTAGCATTTATCTGTACATCTATCTTCTTTTAGTTTCCTACATTGCTTATTGCATAGCTCAGCACAACTGACAAAATTATAAGCTCACAGCCCAGCAAGAGCAAACTAACTGGAAAGTTAGGTATGTATCAGTAAGTATTAATCTGTACAAAAGATAATTCAATATTAAAACATTTAATATAAAACTAAAATGCTTGACAATAAGGACTAATTAGTATAAATACTGTTTATATATTAAACAAAATTATCTTTCAACCTAAAATACATGTTTTAAAATCTGTTACTTTCAATTTAGTAAAATCTAATTATAAATCATACACATTTCAACCTTAACCAGATTATGAACTATTAACTAATAACACTATTCTATATTTTATGCACTGTATAACTATCAAACACATAACCACTTTTTTTGTTGCTGTCCAATTGGAAATCAATACTTTATTTTTCTTTTAAATAGGAAAATTAAAAAAAATGATAAGAACTAAGTCTACCATCCACAGGTGCATAGAGTGAAAACTTGAATAAGTCACTTGTTTATTTGATCAGCAAGTTACATACTACTGTACTACCAAAAATCAGTTAGTAGATATTAAAGCTTGAATTTACTTATATGAGTGTTTGCAAGTTTTCTTTTATATTCAAAAATGAATTCTAAGATCATGGATATTAAATTCCACACTTTTCCTACCATTTGCCTTGACTGCAAAAATGACTATGATCATCCATTATACAGTGAAACCTGATAAATGTGATAACTGGGGTCCATAAAATCAGATTGTGTTAATAGTGGGGTTGTGTTAATGAGGGGTTTTGCAATAGAATGCATTATTAAGATATATATTTTGGGAGCCATGCCAAAACCGCATTATATCTGAATTTGCGTTATCGCAGGGTTCCACTGTACCTCTTACCTGCCCTTTTCTTTCTCTCATATATGCTGGTAGCAACATCTCCAAATTAATGTAACTGTTTCAAAAGAAAACTGTTTCTCAATAGTTAATGTCAATGACATGGATAGAAAACTACTGAGTATTATATTTTAACTTTAAATGTGGGCTAATTTTAATTTTCAAATAAAATAAAAAGTAGTCATTTTGCTGTGCTAAATTTTTAACTAATTTAAACACAAAAAAACACCATGTGAAGGCAATCAAATCAAGCCAGTGAAGGCAATCAAATTTTTTTCTGCATTGTTTGAATACCAAAATAAATAATGTATGAGAATACAAAAATAAGTACATATATGAAATAATATCATCCTATAAAAGCTGTTATGAGATGCACTAACAACTATTCAGATATGATTGAATAAAATACAGCAAACACTATATTTTACTCTCACACATTAAATCCAAAAGGCTATTGTAAATATTTAAAATTAATTAAATTTTTGATGCCGACCATATGTCATGGGATTCTCAATTGTTGCCAAATTAAATTTATGCTAGTTCAAACTGAGCTAGGATTCTCTTTGTTTTGGATACAAAACATTCAAAAGAGAATAAAAGCCTTAAAAACATATTGCTAGCATCCAATAATTTTAGTGGTATGAACATTCTAAATAAAATATTATAAGTTTAAAAATATATTCTATTTTCTTAATTTTGTTAAAAGCAAAAAGATAGATGGACTGATGTATGCCCTTGATTTGTTAAGATTTCTTTTGCATCTGTATTTTCTGTTTTTCTCACAGTCATTCATTAAGCATTCATTATATACTTATATGACAAGCATGATTAATTCTGTAATTTACTATTTTTGCTTTGACCATTCACTGCAATTAAATTACAGATAACTAATTAGTTTACGAGTAAAACTGCAATATTGGTTTCAATCTGTCTGGTAAAAATCTCTTGTAGTATTAGTAGACACAAAACTTCCCTCACATCATTGGAAATTCATGCTAAGCCAGATATACTTTATAAGTATTGTTCAGTCTGAGTGAGATGACTATCAAATCTGGTTCTACTCAAGGGCTATAATGGTGGCCTTTTGTGTAACTATTCTTAAAAAAAAAAAAAACTTCAATAAACATGCAGTTCATATCAACTTGTTAGTGAGGAATATGTTTTTGCAACAAATATATGCTATGACTATCAAAAACTAAAAGACTGCTGAATTCAGACAGGTAAATTTGAGTACACTTAGCATTTAAAGTTTTGCTACTTGCAACAAATTTCCCCTTTCTTATCATACTTTAAGCAGTCATTTTCTAAGGCGTTGCACCTAGGGGTTGGTTGGTAAGAATATAAGGCAACATACTGTATTAATATAAAATAACATTGGTGGATGGTGAAGAGAGAGGAAATATTTTGCTTGTTTTTCTTACTTAGACTACTCTAGTAAGGATTCCAATGATTCTTTCTTTTGAGGGATAGCTTAGAAATGCATGAACTAATGGCCTGATGTTTTGTTAATTTAAAAAAAGAAGAAGAAAAAAATAGATTTTTGAAAGAAGACAGACTATGATAATAGAAAAGTGCATGAATATTTAAGAAAAGTCCAATATCCTCCCCAATTTTTAAAAAAGCAACACAACTATTTAAATTTAAAATTATGTAAAAGGCACTAGATTCACTACATATGTACATTTATTTAAAAATTTTTAAATATGCATTTGCTCATCAATATATAAACACTTACAATAATCAATATTTAAATTTTCATTTCTTTCAGCAATCTAAAAGAATATTCTTCATTTTTATTATGTGTACATTTAAATTTTCATAAACATTCATAGCGTACCAACCTGGTTAACCTTAGCACCTCAGTTCTATACAATTATACTGTATTTAGCTATGTGCATTAAAAAATGATTATATTTAGATTTACAGAATAATGTAAAAAATTTAACCAATCAACTTTAAATTTAAATTGCTTTCTTTAAATATGTTAGAATTTGTATTGTCTTATTTTCCCCATACAAATATACACTTTCCCACATGCACTGTTTCAATATTTGATTATTAATAGTAAGTACTAATTTAGAACTATTTTACACATAAAATGTGTGTATATATATATAAATGTTTTGAAGTGCCATAAGAACTATAAAAATAATACTCATTTTACAATTTGCAACAGATTTTTGATTGGAATACTAGTTTTGCACAATCGATCAATCAATCAATCTACCTATCTAATCATCCACCCATCAATCCATCTATCTATTTATATGTCTATGTATGTATGTTGTTTTATAGTACAAGTATTGACAGTTGCATACATTTGCTGTGTAAGGATCAATATCCATACTGACTGCCATAAAAGTTTTGTAAATATTCTTTTTAACTTAAGGTAACAGTTATTCAATTAGAAAACACTAGGTCAGCATACAGAAATACATGAATTTCATTAAACACACATTTATAATGTGCAATATTTATGTATCAATAAATAAATTACTTTGTAGAAAAATAGTATAAATATGAACATTTTCAACAAAAAATATCACAAGCAATTTTTGCTTATGGGGAAGACCAAACTGTTGCTGATATTTTACTCACCAAAATATGATCTATAGAGGTAAAGACCAAGTTTCTGCCCAGTATCAAAATTCTGGAGCAGCTGTATCCTGGTTGTAAAGCATTTGGAGATTTTAATTAATACTCCTACAAATCTCCAATTTATTTATTTATTTATTTATTTATTAGAAAGTGAGAGAAAACCAAACAATACGTAACTATAATAATATTTAAGTGTGTATTTAATGGTTCGTCATTTCAGCTATGATATCAGTTTATATTTGGACATGACTCCAGAAAACAAATTGAATTTGCTTTAGAAATGTTAATGGAATTTGTATAAGTCATGACACTGGATGCTGATCAATTAGAAAATAAAAAAATGCCATAAAATATAAGATCTTCTTACAAACAACTCCATTAATCCTTACAAAAAAGCAGTGTATATTAGAAAAAAAATAAATTATGAAAGTAAGTTTAACAATACCAATTACTATGAAATTTCAATAATAGTAACTTGTTAAGTAATTAAACAGCTCTGCTTGTTTTGCCTTGATGTACACAGTAAATGTTAGTTGTGACCAGTGGCATAACTACTGCCTCTGCAGCCCCCACAGTGCTTGGGAGCCTTGCAACAGAAGAGGCCCAATATTCCTTCAGTACTTGAAATTTAAAACATAGACATGTTCAAGTCAAGTTTTTGCATGGCACACAGCAAGACTTGCACTAGCCTAGATAAAATGATTCTGTGGAGCAGAGAAAAAGAGAGAGCACGTGGAAAATGGGGGCTGGAGGCATTTAAAATTTTTGGAGGGGGAACCATTAAAGTTATGCTATTGAATGTAAATTAAGCATGTTTTTGTTATTTGAACATAATTTAATTAGGCATTATTTTTTGAATGTAATGCCACTTTCACATGTATGACAAAACTGGTGAGCACTTGTATCTAGAGTGAATATGCACAGAAGTTAGGGGAAAAGTTAAAAACATGCAACAAAATGGGTATTGAAATTTTCTGATATTTCTGTGTATTTACTAATTGGATAGCTTCTAAATTGCTGTGTATGCTTACATTTTGACATGATTGTACCTGTAAAATCATTAAATTAAATGTATGCACAGGAAATTGTGGGCATAATCACTGTCAGCAGTCTGGTAATAGTTAAGTGCAAAGTTGTGAATCTGTCTTTGTAATAAGTAATTTATTTATTATAAAAAATCAGTAAGATGTAGGTTATATGTATATATCTGCAGACATATGTACCTAAAAAAATTCAGAATCATATACGTGTATTTTAAATTGCACCAAAACATAGCCCTTACTTTCCAACCCAGTAATATTTACACTAATAATCTAAATACCTCTTTGAATAATTTGATTGCACTGTACAGAGGACCCCAATGTAATGACTGACTAACAGCACAGTTCCACATAAGTGGCAGCATCTGTAGGTCCCATTTCTTCACATAATGACCAGAAACTTTATAGTGACCAACTTATGAGAGGTTTGCATCTCCACATCTCTACATCTCTACCTATTGCTACTCCTGCATAGTGAAAATTTACAAAATGATCATTGTTCTGGCTTTATCATGATTTTTATTTGTAATATCAACTATCATTTTAACTTATGTCCTAAATAAAAAGACATAAAAGTAGAACAATGGATATAATGTATTGCTTAAAATTTCAGTCTAATAATAATACTTACCTAGTCTTTTGGTAAATTAATGAAATAAAATAAAAATTCTTAATTTACAGGCTGTTCCTGCCAATAGGTATTTTTTCCTCATCATATTTTATCTTTTAATACTAAAATATGGTCAAAAAAATTAGGTAGGTTCAAATTTTCTTTTAAAAAATAGTTTTATTATTTTGTAGTTGGGTGTCTTATATGAAGGGTAAAATCATATAGATAAAAAATATAAATGATACTAACACTACATTGGATTTTGATATAACTGTATATTAATTTAATAGACTAACAAGTTGTAAAAAATAAGTTATGACACTGCAAATGAAATTCTGTTAGAACACTGGTTAGTAATACAAAAAACTATGAATCTTTTACTTCTATTGTACTAATTGTAGCAATATGAGATTTATCACTAAAGCTGCAATTGTTTGCTTTACATTTTGTCTTAATTCTAAAATCTGAACTGTAAAGATTTTGCAATAAGTGGATTAATAAGACTGTCTGAGGATGTTACTTGCAGCTGAAGAAGATAATTCCAGTTAATGTCTAGTAGTAAGGAAATTTACTGTTTTTGTAAATAATACATTTCAAGAAAAGATCAATTTATACAATAATAAGAATGATTTTAAGTTTTAAGTTTTGAAAAAATTGTATATTACCTTAACCTATGTTGAACCATATTCACTAAATGAAGATTTCAATTAGAAAATATTTGTTTGCTTGAATTTTGTAAATAAAATGTAAGAATCCACCAAGAATGGTAAAGCTGAAACAAGCAACTTCAGGCTTTGCATTTTTATATACAAAACCAAATAAAACAACAATATTTTGTTTAAATTAATAATATACAGGTGACAATATATTTACTAGTAAGTACAAGTAAACACTCATAAAATTTGCACACAAAATCAACAAATTTATGAAAAGGATGACAAAATAATAAATATTTCTTTTGTGTCTTATCATTCTAGGTGACAGTAATGCAAGCTATACATGAACATCTACCAATAATAAAAAAAATAGAATAGTTTAACAAAAATGTTTTGAATTATCTGTTTGTAAACACAATCCTAACTCAAACTCTGACCAATGTATAGAATGCAACAACAGATCACATATACTATATATATTTTAGTTATACAAACTTGAACAATAAAGTAAAAGTGCATCTTCCCCCCCCCCCCAACAAAATGAAATGCATTGATAAAGATAAGAAAAAATGGACTAAAGACACTACTAATTTGCCTATGTACAAATGACAGTATATTGTTCTACAAATACAGTACTAAATACATAATATTATAACATCAATGGCAATTCAGATTTCTTTAGAGAATTTTATTTCCTTTTTATTTTAAATTTCTTTAAAAGCAATAACATAAATGTTTAAGAAAGCATATCACAACAATATGAACAACCTTGGTCAATAAATACAAGTTAAAAATATTTTCTTTGCAAAGATTTGCTTTGTGCAAAGTTATTAAAGTAACAAATGTTGAAGTGAAACAAAACAAAGAAAAACAATTAAAGCATGTGGAATGCACCATTTAAAACCAGTGATCAGTAATTTATGCTACAACATTACAATTTATTGTGATTGGTTAGGATTGAATAAGTAAATTTATTAAATATAAAAAAATGAATAAATAATATCAACTAGTTAAATGAATGAAATGTAAAAAAAAAAATCCTTAGAGATAATTTAGCTTTACTGTATATTTCTAATAAATGTGCATACTATTGTGATAATACTGTTATGTATTTATTATTTTTTAATATTCACATGCACCAATGATCAATTGAGAAAAGGAAATGTTACACTATTGCTCAAAGACTATGATCCATTTATATTAGCTTGTTATAATCCACATTCAATCTATAATAAATATAAAGTGTGCATACTGATTAGTAATAGAACTGGTTTTCTTATTGATCATAATCTGCAATTATTGTAAAATATAATGCATTTGTATTTACATTTTTGTGAAGTAGGCTGAAAAAGCACATTTGGACATCAATTTTCATATAATGTTTGGAAAAAAGAGAATATGAACATATCTTTAAAATTCCACTTGCTAAGATGTACATAAAGCTTTTGACTTCTTATCTGAATAAATTAAAAATAGTTCATGTCTATTTCAGCTTTACATATAAGAATAAATAAGCAGCTATCTATAATAGTACATATTAACAAAATATCTTTTGATTTATTTTAAAAGAAATAATTTGTTATAAGGAATAAAGATGTTTTTAAGAAGTGACAAATGGTTAAATGGTAACTTCTAAGTTATTACCACCAAAGTACAATACGGATTGAAAAATGTGAATAAGTAAATGCTTTGCACAAAAAAATATAATGATAGCAGGTATCAACAAGCACAGTTATGGGAGTGTGGGAATGTGCAAGTAAAGGATAACTAAGCATTTTAAAGTATGTTAATATTTTTCTTTTTTACCTCATTTTTAAATAGAACAAAACTATACAAAATAATAATATCACATATATGATTTCCAAGAAATTGAAAAAGAAAATGCATTTTTGAGTAGAAAACTGCTGAGAATATAGAAGCATGTAAAAACATTTCTCTGATTACCATATACTTTTCTTATCAATAATACTGTCCAAGCTAAACTAAACAAACAATGTTTATTGTTTAATATGAAAACCTCATTTTAAATTGTAGTAAGAGTGTTGATGAAATAAATAAATAAGGAAACAATGAAGCAATGCATATTCACAACTCCATGTTGTGGAGGAGAATAATCATCTGACACAACTTTTTACATTAGCTGAGTTGGAATGAAATTCGAACTTTTCTAAGAAAATTGCATCAACAAATCTAAGTTTATACCCGTGATCCTGTACAATGCAACATCTGACTATAAATTAACAATACTAAACTGTACATCTCTGGACATTTTTCTGAACAATATAAACATTTCTGTACAGAGCAGCAACAAAATATTGTGCTGCCAATGATAATGTATTTATTATATTCGACACAAGATTTTGTGAAAGACTTGCACATAAATGACAAAATGTAAATATTACCTCTGACATTCAGGTGCTAATATTTGCCTGATTAATACATCTCTGATTGATATCACAACTACAAGTACAATGTAGTCTAAGATTTGAATTATAATATTTTTAACTAAACAAGTGGTATAAGAATATATAGTTCAATGATGATTTTACAACATTAATAATTTATTTAAACTCTTAATATTAAGCAATAATCATTGATGCCATATTACTGATTGTAAATGCAATTATTATTACATTTAAAAAACAAAACTTTGAGGTCTACAACATGTACATAATTTTCAATGCAAATGATCAATACAGATGATGAGGGGAGGAGATATGTCTATTTGCTCTTTGCTTTTTACAGACCAACTATGCCATATATTAAATTTATATGAAAACTTGCTATTAAAAATATAAACACTGGTCTTTAGTGGTTTTATAAAATATATACTTTTTCTAATTAAAAACAAACAAATGCCTGCACAATTCATGTAATGACAATTTACACACACCCTCTCACTGTTCTACTTTATACTATCAAAAAAAAAAAAATCTTAAATCTGTATATTTCTCATTTATAATTAAAAATAAAAATCAATTGGACAAAATATCCAATATACCTTTTCATTCAAGAAATTTATAAAGATGTTAGATTATAAAAACCAGATTTCAAGTATACATTGTAAAGGCACAAACTTCAGCATTTTATGATATTCAACTTTTGGTGAATTTTAAATCTCACTTGAATTAAGAACAGAATAGGAATTTCAAAAAAATTTCTTTAAAATAAATGCCATAAACAATGCAATATTTCTGTATTTGTCTTTTTTTAAAAAGCAACAAACTATAGTCATTTGTAATCTATAAAATTTATCTCTGTTTATTTTTCTCTGTTTATCTCTTATTTTTTATATCAGATTTCTTGTTATAAGTTTAATTTAAAATACTCTTAATTATATGTTTAGAATTTATTTGCATATATATATATATATAAAGTAAAAATTACAACTGATCCAATGAATTGGAAAATTTACCCATTTATACTTCAGTGATTTTTCTTGCTTTGGGTCAAAACATTCATGGTTAAGTTCGGCTGATTATGATTTGCTTCTTAAGGCAGAAATTCCAAATAGTTCCACTTTTATTGCACATTATATTCTAATCCTTTGACTCGCTCTCAAATATGAATGTACTATTATAGTATTATACTTTTCTGTTAAGTTATATGTTTTCCTGAATGCAATAATAAATTATAAAAGTTTTAGGTGTTAAAATAACCACAAAATCCCCCCTAAACAAAAATCACTCTTTTTTCTAGTAAAAAATGTAAAATAAACAGAAATATTTAAGAAAAATGCCAAATTATACATCTGGTTGAAGCTCATGGTGGAATGGTAATGCTTTTGAATTCTACCTCAAGTTTTAGTTTTTGTTTTCAGCCAATAGAACTAGGGAAAAAAGCCTTTGATCTTCATTCCTGATTAATGATTTGGACAAATAAACAGTGAATTATGTGTTATTTGTACAAGAAACAGAAAGATATTTTGATAGGTGTGCATTTGTTTACAAACAGGGTGTAGAGATTTATTATTATTATATAATTATTTCTATTCTTCTAACAATACAGTGTTCCATACTATACATGAAAATTAATCTATAATTGCCACTATTTATCAATCTCAAGTTTGTCTAGTTATTAACAACATAATGCAGTAAATATACTCTAATATTTGGATTGTGGACAATTTATAAATGAAGAGAAAATATTGCAAATGTGTACTGGCTAGTAGCAATATATTTAATGCATGATCAAAATGTCAGGATTTGATAATTCAAGCAACCTGAGCATAAACAAAAATTTGTTAAGCTATGTAAAATTATATACATGCTTGCCATTACACACCCTGAGATTCAATAAATAATCTGATCTATATTTTCAAAAATTGATTTTGACACAGTTTATATAAACAAATGTTAAGTATGCACTCATTAATAATTATTGATTTTTGAAAACATTTCAAGAAAGGTTCCAATGTTAATTCAGAGTAGATTATTTTTAACAGTTACCTAAATATCTATGAATTAAAAATGCAGTAAGCCAAACTCCTAGAATTAATGATAAATCATTTAAATTAAAATTATAGCACACTGCAAAGAAAGCTGTTGACAAAGACAAGTTTGCTGTATAAATACTTTTGTATCTTTCTTCTGCTGAAATACTGTTAAAATATAATTTTAATATAGTGTGGAAGAGTAAATTTGCCCATCCCTATTTCTAGACTTGATTGTTATATAAATTGTTAAATGTCAATGTGACTTGATCTTGGGAACTGCGTATGCTGATAATTTTAAGTGTCAGAGTTGGAAGTAAACAACTCTGGTGGAGGACAGGCTAGAAATTGCTGATGCAATCCAAACCAGTTCCAACTGGATGAGTAGTTTTTATTATCCAATTGTTAAGATTTACAAGGAGACCAGCCAACAGGAAGAGATCAAAAGTTTACCTGCTGTAAAGAAGTCTATTGACTAATCACTTTGAATTTGGAGTGGCAAAAAGTATGGTCAAGAAAGGCAGCAGTTAGTTTAATGGTGAGTTAACTGACTGATGAGAGAGAGAATGGATTTTTGTGCATTTTTGCTGTTGTTATGTTACACTTGCATTTTAAAGATATATTATGTGAGCAGATTATTATTTCTACAAATTGTGAACTATGATGATTATATGTAGTATGCAAAACACTTGACACTGTTTCTAGTGAACCTGTTCATAAACTATTATCTTGTATTTATCATGCTATGTGCATGTTTTGGGCCAATAAATACTATTACAGGAAACTGTTAGTTGAGACTTGAATGTAAGAGAGAATGGAGTTAAAGATGAATAAATTGGAAACTTAACGCTTGTTCCTGATTATATTTTACAGAGAATAAGCAGCCTTTTCTTGTTTTACCTGGATTCCCCGGGTTTACTGATTTATAAACTGCTATGACCATGGTATATACGAGAAGTATCTACTCCCAGTGTGTAAGTGTAAGGAATACACTGCACTCTGTTGATGTGTGGTGGCAAAGTATGCTGACTATATCATGGAATTTCTAGTACAAGGAAGTTACTAGAAATTGCTACAATTGTTGTTCTGCTTTAGGGAGCTAATATAGCGGAGTGCCAGAGAGAATAGTGGCTTGTCAGTGTTCTACAACATGCGAGGGAAACGTGGAACTGACTAATAACATGAACAATAAACTTGTGACTTTGTTACGAAAAGAGCGTGAAAGACTATTGCAGCTTCGCCTAGACAAGGTTACATACAAACATATTATCTCTAATAACTCCATTTCTGTTCTCTGATAATTATCCTGTGATTTGTATTGACCACTAATCTATTGAATTGTGGGTTAGATTATTAAACTGTAAAGATATTAAAATTATTTGGATGTGGTTTTGTGGAAATATTAAGTCATCTTTTTCATTGTATTTGTTATATGTATATTTGTTTGCTGATTTAATAAATTTATTGACCTTCTTACACATACTGATAATGTTATATTGGAGAAAAAAGTGGGTGGATAGGGGCTCCTAAAAGATATAGGTTAAAAAACAGATTTATCTTTTCCTTTTGTAAGAAGTTTTCCACCTATAGAAATATTGAATATATTTGGAAATATATGGAAATATTGTGTGGCAGTAAATGTTTGTGTTTAATGTTGTGGAAGAGAGAAAATGTTTACAGAGCCTGCATCTCACCAAAGTGAGAGAGAGGAGTGGTGTCTTCTGGAGAATTATTAATAAAATAAATTAAGATTCTCATCACTTTGTAATTAGTTATGGGTGATTAATAAATAATAAACCATAATCATTAACTACATGACATTATCATCACATATAGTATATATAACATTTTTTTAAAAAAGCAAAAATCATACTAATGTTTTGAACTATTATGTTCTAACACAACTACACAATTGCATAAGTACTTTGTCTTAAACTCAATCACGAATTATATTTAGCATTTTGTAGACATTTAAAAATAATAATGCAGGTTTCAATTAAAAAAAAAAAAAGGATTTTGTAGTGAACATTCAGTTGAAATGAATACTAGTTGATTATGAAGATGAAATTAAGAGTTAAAAAAAATTAAAGAAAGTAATACTTCTTTTTCATATGCACAACATACTGCAAAGAATTTAAAAAATATTTATAATGTTGCTAAAGCCTTTCTGCATAATACAGTAGTGCTTCCGAGTTTTCTGTATTCTTTAGTTAATTGTATTCCATAGTCTTCAAATATTTAATTTTTACAAGTATTTTGTATTAGTTCTAATAATTTGAAGCCATTTTGCATTTATAGTAGCTGAAATATTTTGTAGCCATTTAACATTCACTAGCAGTCACTTTTATTTACATCCTTGTAAGCACTATTAACAGTCGTATGGGACAACTATTATATGTTCTTAAACATTATTTTAAGAAAATATTCATATCTAACTAGTGCAAAATTCTCAAACATTGGAGAAAGTCAAAAAAAAGAGTCTGTTGTAAACTAGGCAAGTATTTTTTATGCAGTTAAAAGTATTTATATATACTAATAACTATTGCTACTAGAGTAGACATTTTACTTTGGTGTCAAATCTTATAAACTGCATATTAAAGAGTATTCAAAAAGAAAAGCTATAATACATTTTGCACCAAACCTTAATATTTTGATTGCATTAGCTGAGAAGAATGTCATATTCTAGAATATGAAAGCCTTTCAGAATGGTAAAATTATAATATAAATTACAAATCATCAATGAAAGCAATAGCAATAAATTATGATTATAAGTAAAACAATGCTATAATCATCACTTTCACAAATTTTCAATAGGATTTTGATTGAATATTTGGAATAAAGCATACAATTAGCTATATGGTTAAGCATAAGTTATCTGATAACTAGCTTTAGTTTTCAAAAGCAGTTCATGCTCAAGCATGCTCAAAATTATCACAGAGATTTCATACTTTATAATTCTGTAATAGAAATGATATATTAAGATCATTGAAGCTGAGCAATGGTCAGATGGTATTCAATCCAAATAAATCTTGTGAATATAAAATACAGATTTATAATATTATAATAAAAAATTACAAATAATGAATGAACACAATAAACTGATAATTATAATTGTAAAGAAAACAGTGCTATAATCCTCACTTTAATAATTTTTTTTACAATTTTTTGATTGAATATTTGGAATAAAGTATATAATTAGGTATATGTTAAGCATCAGTTATATGATAACTTGCTTCAGTTTTCAAAGAACAGCTCTTGCCCAAGCATGCTCAAAATTTTCACAGAGATTTTGTACTTTATAATTCTGTATTAGAATTTATATATTAAGATCACTGAGTGTGAGCAATGTTCAGTTGGTATTCAATTTAAATGAGTCTTGTGACTATAAACACTAACGTGTAAGTGGAATTACAATGTAGTGGTCAATGCTATTTTAAAGACAAAATAAAATTATAAAGAAGGTACTCCCCTTTTCTTCTCAACCTGTCTTAAAACAACAATAAGTATATAAAAGTGTCACAGACTTAAAAATAATGTGATTTTAGACCATGGGCAGACTGTAAAAACCCAGAACAAATACTAAAATGCTTCATAAAAATATTTTCTATTTACTCTTTACTTTTGTTTATGGAATGTCTTCATAAGCAGAAATACAAAAAGTAGCATATATTATACTCTTTGTAGCATAAAGTATGCACAAATAATAAATTAGTTTAAATTTTGAACTGTAAAAATCTTTTAACATAATATACAATTAAATTATTTACAAATAAATGAGAAGTGATCTGTGAAAATTGATCCCGACAAACAGAGCAGATTTATGTAAGAACTAACAATCTTTAAAAAAGGAAGCTTTCTTAAGCAATCACCATGTAAAAGACAGAGAGTGGTTTTGCTTTAAAGTGCAACATTTCTAACCCAAACATGCCATTTCTCAAACCACAGTCCTTAATGTTAATCAGTTCTGATTCTGCATCACAAGAACAAATGACAAATTTCACTGTAAAACAAATTACTGCAGTATGTTAAACAAAAACAATACAGAAAGCAGTTTCATAATGAAAAAAATTTATAGGTAACAGACAATTTATATGGAAACTCAAAGAACAGTAGTGAAAAAAGGAATAATTTTACCCTAAACAGAAAACTATAATTGCACAATGTTAGAGGATTGCTTCTATGAATTTTCTACTTACTTATATATGTACAACATAAAAAATGTTGAACAGAAAAATATCAGGCAAAAAGGACTAGAACTATTTTCAAGCTGAACTACAAGTGTTTACTGTGACAATTAAATGAGATATGCATAAAAGTGTTGGATATGAATAAGAACACAAAAGCATTTACCCACATGAACTGTTTGAAAAAGCAATATAAAGATCAGCGGATATTGTTATCTATTGCTAGTTGTAAGTTTCAATGCGTGTTTAAAATTTTTAAGTATAAATATTTCACTTGGTACTAATGTTAGATGCAGACATGAAAGTATTTTTAAAAAAACTCTTTAAGATTCATCTGTGCAAAGAGAAACAAATTCTCTTCTGTCATTTTTCTACTTTCTAGATATTCCAAAATTAAGATCTCAGTACATATTACATATGAAAAATTAGATTAAATATAAAATCACAACAGACTGAATTAAAAAATATAAGTTTAGGAACTGAGACGGCTTATAAAAGCATATTATGAAAACTATTAACATTCATCTATAATGTGAGAAAATAATTAACTCTTCTATCAGTTTCTCACATTTGGCATTTCAACATACACATTAAATATAGGAATCACAAATAACTATGTGTAAACAAAAAGTTCAAGGAAGGTTGGTTTAGGTCATAATATACCAATCCACTGTACAGAGCAAGAGTTAAGTAATGAATAATACTTCTAACAACCATCAACCCCAAACTCTTAATTATATCAAAACAAACAATAAATTAAATTCAACACATTAAAATAAAATTAAGATACACATACAAATAGGCTTTAAAAGTTTTTAGAACAGAGATATGTAATTACATAGCTATACCATATTATGTTTTTTATTTGTGGATAATTATCCTCCAGATAAGGCCAAACCTAACAAGGTCTGCATTTTGATTTATACGACATCAAACATTACAACTTTTAATACAAAGTGAGATACAAATCACAATATATATATGTAAAATAAATTTGTAACAGCAATAGTTATCTTCAAAAATATCCTTTCTGAGAAATGGCATCCTGTGCAACACACACACACACACACACACACACACACACACACATGCGCGTGCATGCTTACATGCATGCACCTACACCCCCACCCCCAGATAATACAAAAGTACCACATATAGTTTCATGGCTATTGTTCATGAATCAGAGTTGTAAAATATATAAACCATTTTACTGTTGCTAGTGCAGAGGCATATAATTTTTTTTAAAAAGCAAACATGTCATTTGATAGCACAGATACTAATCGTATTTGTTACAGGTATAGAAGTAGCATTATGGGACAACAAATATGTCATAATTAAACGATATTTTAATATTTGGTCATCAAATTCTGCATTGCGTATATTTAAAAAAAAAACTTGGTATGTGGATTTAGATCTAATATTTCATATTAATTAATATAGCCAAAGAATACTAAAACATGAACTCAAGCTTAATACTGCCATGGATATAACAGACATAAAAAGAATCATAATGAAGGTATGAAATGGTAGGCATTGAAAATGTCTGTGAGTTGTGGTTCATAAGATCTTTGGATGAACTTTGGCTAAATTTTTTAGTATGATAATATATGTGGAAAACTTTTTTAGAGTGATGCATAAATGCTTCTTTTTACTACATTAAAAACTCTTAATTAAATAGTACTTTTTAAACAATGAGAATCCTACAGTAATTAGCATAATTTCTAAAGAATTCCTTTTATTTTTTAAAATAAAAATATTAAAAATCATTTGGTGTCAATGTTTATCTACTTTGTAGTAATTTTTCTAGATTGTTGCAGATTGCTCTCCCTTACACAAGCTTTATTGCTGACAGCAAAGACTAGATGATGAATCTGTGATCCTAAAACTAAAAAACATATCTACAGCATTCCCTAGTTAAAATTTGTGATCTTGTATCACACTGAGCTAGATTTCTATAAGAATATTTTTCTAAAGCAAACTAACAATAGAACCATTTCTAAATTCTAACCCATATATATTCTTCTGACATTTAATATTTCTCTCAGTCATTCATTCATAATCAATTTTAATTTTTTTCATATGATGCTTATCTCTTGATGTTTCTTTTAAAGTTAAAATAAAATCTTACTTTAGAAAAATGTTAATACTATACTTATTTTTCTTTGTGTTTAACTCATTCTACCCCAGCTGTGTAGCTGCGTTATCTACTCCTGCTGCCCAATGCTGTTGACCCAGCTTACTTTTGTCCATCCACCTGTGCAGGCCAACACTATATCTGTTAGTGGCTACACAATCCGAGCCCAGCCATACTTGGACAGAAATGGTCGGTGCGCTGGTATGGCCATACTTGTACTTGGGCAGAAACGGTTGGCGAGTAAGTACAGCTAAAGCCATACCTGGGGTAGAAAGAGTTAAGAATACCTTGTAATATTCTTTTTTAATTTTACATTTACAAAATTAACCTTTCATTGTACTAAATGAAATTTTGTTGATGTTTATTAGTAAAGCTAACAGAGTTTTACAAGGAAGGAAAATTTAGGAATCCATACAAAACAGGTAATCAGCAAACAATGGCAATTAGTAGTAAATTATATATCATTGGTAATTACTAATAGTGTAACAGGATCTAGTCAGTTATGGGCAATGTTTGACCATGCTGCCATAAGCTTTGAAAAATAAAATGTTGGAATTGATTTTTTGGTCAACTGTCTGGCACAACTGATGTCAATATTCTCTTAAAATCTGATGTGCAGATTAAAAAAAAATATCCATCACAGATGGTTTTGTGCAAGAGCTATGAAGCATAAGCTAAAACAAACAAAAACATAGCATTTACATTAGGCTCACATCTGTGGGAACCTGTCATTAAATAAAAAATAACAATATCCTAAACATCAACACAGTTATAAATGTAATATTCATAGTAATTTTCCCCTAAAATGTTCATGTTGTGTATTTCTAAAGAAAGCTTTATGTTTTAGTTTATATGACATCCAGAATAAAAATATTGAACAATGTAATCTTCTTATTAGACAAACATATCATACTACTGCCTAATACTGTATAAGTTATTTATTTTAAAATCAGCCAAGATTTAATACTATATAAAAACTGATGTGTTAAACATCTTTTAAGCAAAAGCACTATGACAATTAAGACACACAAAAAGAACAATGCATCTTTTTTGACAGTGTAACATTTTGTACATATTTTCATATATTTAAATATTTTAGATAATGATACCAATGCACAAACAATTTTAACTTTAAAAAAAGTGATGATAATCTTTTTTCTTTATTCTTGTCTAATTCCTTTTTCCTAAAAAATCTATAACTGATAACCCTAAAAATAAAGTGTCACAGCTAAAATATCAATGATCATTTTTATTTTTGAATTGTAGAAAAGTTTATATTACAACTAACAGATGGAATATAATCAAATGATTAAACGCTTTCAATACATTATATGATAACAATGATTACTGAGTCATATGGTTAATTGTATACATTAACAAAAAGTTTATAATAGCAACTGATTTCTTCAAAAGTTGTCTTTAAAAAAATATAAGAAAACATAGGAGATACTTATAATTTGTATACTCAATTGAATAAAAGAAACAGAGTTTAGAAACACTAATAATTTAGGGAGAAAAAGTACAACATATATGTTAATGTTGCTGATGACATAAAAAAGACAATTATCAATTTATAAGTATTCATTTCATTCATTTGTCATTTAACCACTGAGCAATTACAATGTAATCACACTTTAAATAAAACAGCAACTCTTTATAAGGACATATTTTAATGGTGTAAAATCTTTACCTTAAAGATATAACATGAATTCAATTGCAAAATGTATAAATGATAATGTTTCCCACCAAGTTTATGAATCCAACCTAATCACATTTAAAAGAATTTGTCAGTAATAAGGCATTCAATCTACTTTTGTTCAATTTTACACTGGAAGATTGACATTAAGATCTGATTCATCTATCAACAATCTCAGTTCAGATAAGATTCAAAAACTTTATTAAGAGAAAGCTGTGTGTTAAATATATTTCCAAATTAAATTTTAATATTTTAAAATCAGCGCCATCTTTGTCAAATTTGTATAATTTTTTTTATATATAGCTCCATCAAGTATACTAAGCAATAAATAGGCAGAGTATGTGACACACATGGATGAAAGGTGGGGAAGGAGATAATGAAGTTACACTTTCTTTTTATTATGAAGGATACTTGAATAACAAATTTAATAAATATAAAACATTTTTGCATAAGCCAGGCACATTCCATTAGGCTTTTACAGTAAACTTTTCCCTTTAGTCATGCAAACTAATGATAAATACACGTATTGTAAAAAAATAAAAATAAAAATCAGATAATGGTATCATAGTAACATTTTGTAACACTTTAAAAACAAGAAAACGGTGGTTCTGTGTACAATAAAATATTTGGGTACTTAGTGATTCTCCACAGCTTTGTGAAAATAATATACAAAAACAATTCAACAGTTTCATCTTCATGAATCTCATATTGATAATAGATTTGTAATCTATATCATCATTTAAAAGGTTAAATACATATGCAAACCATTACTCTGAAATTCTTTGTGGATAAAGAATTCTCAAAGATGGTGCTAATTATAACTATTTCTGATCAACCACTAAAAGTAAATTATTTAATATAAACCTCAAGCCTTTGCAATTAAAAAATGTAATGCAGCAGAGATTTATTACAGCAAAATAATTACAATGATCTGATATATAACATCTACCTATTTTCCTATCTAAATCCATCCATCCATCAACCAACCAATCAACAACAGATCAATCACCCATCTACACCCATCTGCTTTTGAAAAATACATTTCCATCTAGTATTTGAACTTACACAGTGGCAATAGTACTGAATATATTAAAACTATTGTTAAATCTAAGCATCATATTTGAATGTTATTCAGTTTGATGTTTGAAAAAAATGGTTTATGAATCCAATAATACTAATATTTAAGAGATAAATTGTAATGCTCTGAGTTTATATGAAGTGAACATTATTATTAGTTAAGAGATAAATAAGAATGTAACTATTCTGAAAATATAGGATTTTATATCCATTACTACTGCTGAAATGGTAGTTCAATCAAATTCAATACTGTTTCTATTAAGTATTAAATTGAATGATACAGAAATTAGTATTTTAAAACTATATTTTCCCCAACAATATAAACAGAATGACTGCTAAGCTAACTTTTATACAGTTGCTAAGCTAATTGCTATGTAATATTTTATTGATTACTGAAATACTGTAAGTTGAAATCTCCTCAGTAAACACAAGTTTTATTATATAGAGGCAAGTTATAATTATTTTTAACATTAGCTGCCATCTATTCAGTTCTCATTTCACTGCTCATATATCTTTATTATTAATAACTGATATTGTCCTGATAAAGGCTATTTAACCAAACTGATGACTATTGTATAACTGTTTAGTATAAACTATGAAGAATTTAGAATTGTCATGTTGCATTTATCTAGGTTTCAGGGGTACTAATATGGAATGTTATTTTAAAAAAATTTTTTTTTTCATTTTTTAAATTTTTAAAATTTTGAAAATATAGTTTTGTTTCCAATACTATTACTCATGTAGTATAAGACTGGAATGCTAATCATTTTAACATTTTAAAAATATAAATTTTAAATACACAATATTAAAACTTAACTCCATGGACTAAGTACTAAACTGAAATTATTTTTTTTTAAATTTAAATTTAAAAAACAACTTAAAATGTATTCATTGTTTATCAATATTTAATAACTAAAATTTAAAGGGTTATTTTTAGTTTTAAAATGATATATAATTTATAATATATAATGCCTTTGTGGTCTATCTATCTATCTATCTATCTATGAGTTTTGCATGTTCATATTATTCTGGCAATAAAAATGACCTCCCCCCCATCCCCATTTTGTAAGGTCATATTATTTTGGCAGCAAAAATTAATTTAATGATATTTTTTGAAGAGTACCTCTGTTAGCAATGCAAAAAGCATCCCTTGCACTCCCTCCCTCACACACATGCATGTACACAAACTGGATAATATATTTGGACAGCTTTTGAGACTTTTAAAATTTTCTAAACATTTCAGTTTACAGCAGGAAAGTCCCCAAACAGCCTTTGCCTAAAGGCCTTAATCCAAGTTACTCATCTCTGATATTCTGGAAAACTAACAATGAGCACTTTTTCTGCATGAGACAATAATTCCTTCTGTAGGTAAAAGTACATGAAAAACATTCATTGCTAAGACTGAAGAAGAAAGTGAAAAATAAGTTTTAAAAAATATATTGATATACTGTCACTCTGACTTTATAGTTGGGAATGTATGATGAAATACATACACAAATGAGAGTACTGAAAAGTCATACTGCAAGCACACACGCACACTTGCATGCACTCACACACAAAAAAAATTAAAATGTAGGATAAATGCTGCATCTTCCTGTTTAAAGTGCATGTCACACATAACTCTGCTTATGGAATAGTCATTACTATATTTTAAATCTGATAATAATAATAGCCAATACTTTTGCATTAAATGAACCAAACCCTTAATCATTTTTTAAGTAATTGCATATGTTCTAGTATGGTCTTCATTATGCACAACAGATTGCAATCCTGTCTGCCTTTAGTGCTGAAACTTCACTGAATCATGTAAAATAGAAAATAAAGTCTATGTATGATCTTTATTTTTAAAAATTCTATGACTGATTTAAATGATTGAACAAACTTGTTTGAAAATTATGTCTAAAACAAATTCAAGTGCAAATAAACGAAGAAAAAAATTACCTCTCTATATACTGAAATAAACTATTTGTATAATTGAATGGTGAGTTGGAAAAAGTGTCTGTAAATAAAAAAAGTATACAGCTTTATTAAAAAATATTTATTTTGTGGTCATATTTAAAAACATAAATAAAACACAAATAATGCTTTCTGATTATTATGTACCATCAATTAAACTCTTGAATACAATAAACATTTTCCATTTAATGGTACATACACTTAATTACATGTTTTAAAAAAAATAATATTAAGAGGTATGCAGTCTGGATGATAATTATAAATGAATGATGGTTGGCAATGAATGAGAAATAAAAACTGTTATAACTGAAACAAAGCCAAGCACATATCAATCTGAACTGAAGAGAGATACCTTGACAAATCTTACTGTGATTCAAAGTCAATATAAAAAAAAAGGTTCATGTTTGAGCAGAGTTTTTATGTGCCAATAAGGAGAACAAATAATATAATCATTGAATAAAGATACTCTTCATTAGTTATCAATACAGATTAATTATAATGTCAAGTGACTTTGTGAAACCATCTTGGTTCAACCTAGTTTTCACTGCTTACTCTCACATAGCATAATTATTCTTTGATTAGCTCAAAATAAAAAAGTTGCTACTAAGTTTACAATAATCAACAGCGTATCTTCTTCCGATCAATGATGTGCTGTATTCTATGCATACTAAGTGAGGTTATGAAAATTTTCAACTTTTAAATGACCTCTCTCTCCTCTGTTATCAATTAAGTAGTTGTTTGCACTGTTGAAGCTTCTATCAGTGCAAAATTTATGTTGTTTTAATAAGACATTTCATATTTATTTAATGACTTCAAGTTTAATGTTCTTTTCTTCAGAAACAAAAACATAATTTGCTTGTTCTTTGTGTGATGTGGAGAGATGCAACAAAACCCTGTCATTCTCATCATTACTGATAAACAGGCATTAGTTGTCTTGTCTATCACCTTTTTGTACCAACTTCTTAATTTGTAAAAATATCTTCTAACAAAAGGGATAATCAGTCATGTGTTTAACCAGCCTGACTTGAAAATTGTTTGCCATAGATAATTAGTCAGTTTTAAATGTTTCATATCAGTGTGTAACACCGCTAGTCAAAGAATGTAAAGCTACCCTTTGATATTAAATTTTATTATATTTAATCTCTCATTTCTGCAGCATGACCAAAGTTAAAGACAATTGAGAATGTACTCTTATAATTTTCTGTTATTTTTTATGGACAAAAATTTCTAGAATTTTGTTCTTTCATATATATGGTGCATAATCTTGAGGTTCAATGAAGATCTCCTAATACAAACTAATCAAATCTTTAATAATGTTGTTTACAATTTGAAATTTAAAAATTACTAAAATAAATACATTTAAAAATACCTTAATGTATTTGAAATCAAGTATTTCTTGCCCACCATTCATATATAAATAAAATCAAGAAACTTGACATTTTTTCTTATAACATTATTTACCCATTTTCAAGAAATGCATTAACCATGTTATTACAAGACTTATTTATGTAGTATTTTAAAAAGACTCTTAGTGTTAGTGTTTATGTATTAATTTACAAAGACTTTTGCTGTTATTTCACTGTATTATTTTACAAAGACTCCAATTTTTATAAAATAACAGCAGGTAAAAATCTTGTTTTTATTACTTTTTATTCATTTTTTTTTTAAATTTAAAATATGTAAGCATAAAGAGTGATAATTAAATAAAGTTTTAATATAAGTACCTAGTCTGTTTTTAATGTCTGAAAGCAGAAACTGAGTACTGAACTAAAACCTTATTGTATACATTAAGAAAGGTTTTAAATGTAGCATTTTTTCCAAGAAACACTAACATTTGTTAATAAACTAGTGAATATCTATTATATTTTGCCTAATTATAAAGAGTATTATCTAACATATTAGACAGAATTATCTCCTCAGTTAAAGGAGTTTTCACTTATTAATTGCATTAATTGGCTAAGCAAATGTCCCAAATTATTATAACTTGAGCAAATCTCAAAAGATATGGACTAATTGAATTACATAACAATAACAATAACAATAACAAATCACAAGAAACACTACCTCATTACATTACCACAAAAAGATGTAAGGAGTACATATTTCAATGTGATATTAAAATAAGCATATACATTGAAAAGTACATACACAATTAATCCAACAAATTGTACATTTTAAGAAATATCTCAAATATGATACTGTCACATGACATTAAAATTCATATTCATTTCCTCATAGCATGTGAACATCAAAGTACAAAAATACTTTTCAGATGTATACATAAGTAATCTCTTTTTTTAACAACAAAGTCACAAAAATAAAATTAAAAAAAAGATATTTGTTAGTCTTTAATGCAACAAAAACATGCAATTTAAAAAATGCACATCTTAAGCATAATGATTTACAAGGATTAAGACAAAATTACTCTTAAATAATCATAAGATGAATTGCAAGGAGCAGGGAAAATTTGCTTTTACAACAAGCATAAGATGATTATCAAGAAGTAAGACATTTCACTCTTATAATAACCATAAGGTGATTAAAAAAACAAAAGGTGATTTACAATGTGCATGAAAAGGCAACTATTCACAAAGTATGTTACAGTTATCTATACTAATTACATTTTAAACAAACCCACAAAACTGTTATAAAGTCATTACTATATTGTTGGTAAAGTATATGATTTGGGATCAAAATGTTCCCTTTAATTGTATAAATAAAATTCATATAGCAAGCCTGAACCAGAATATTCTATATATTAAATGATTATTTACTTAGATGGAAAAGTAATATAAATAATGAATTTCAAAGATGAAAAAATAAATAAACAAATGTCTTTGTGTATTTAGCAAATAGTGCACTTTACAATATGTTGGAACTGGATGCTAAAACAGACTTAAAATAAAGCAGACATACAAAATCTAAAGTTGGTATTTGCTTTCAATAAGTTTATTAAACTAAGCAATATAAAAAAGTGCCACATGATTTAAATGTTAAGAGATTTTCTAAAAGCTAGCATTTAAAGTTTGTTAAATTTGTTAATATATGTACCAGTAAGCTGTGTCTAAATTCCATAGCTGTTCTATGTTGCTGATACTTGATAATTCAATTTACCTATGTATTTTACAATAGCTTTTCTATAATAACTTTTGCAAAAATCTGATAGTTGATATCTGTGTAAGAAAACGTATCCAATACTCCAACATCTTTACAAATGTTTATTTTAAGTCTGATTTCAAGTTCTGATACACATATGTGCGCTGCCATATCAATTCACAGCCTTAAGTCCTCCAACTGTTAATAATAATATTCACCATCTTTTTCCAAAATGCAAGTGATTACTGCCATAAGACAAGTTGAAAGAATACTAAGATAGCAGTTTTTCCAATGCACCTGGCAAATTCATGTAATCATGTGGGATAACTGTGAGTTTACTATATTTATTATATTTCAAAAAGAGCTAAGCTAAAGTTAAAGGTCTAAGTGAAGTTCAATGAAACTCTAAGACATTAAATAGAAAATAGTTAAACTGGAAAAAGTATGCAGTTGATTTAATATTTTAAAACTTACATAACAGAAAAGTATAACTTTAAACCAAAGAACAATAATAAATATTCAACAATATTCAATTCTTGATAGTGATGACAAAATGCTATCTGCTTATAATACAAATTTTTAACCTAAGTGAAAAGTTGTTTTCTTTTATCTGAAAGGGAATAATCATAATTCCTTTCATGATTATAACAGTGATAACTAACCACTGTTAAACAATCAAAGATCAAATGATTACTTAAACATCAAAATCATACATTATATTTTCTTCTAATTTTTCACCACTTATGAAAATTACAATATTTTTACTTGTAGAAATTTGTCACTATAGCATTAGGGCAATCTGAATAGATTCTAATTTAGTAAAGAACGATTTTTGATGGTTACTGTTAGATTGATTTTGGCTGCAAAAACTAAAGTATGCAAAGAAAAACAGATCAGCTAAATAGATAGAACTGATTTGATAGAAAATAGAATTTGATGTTGATGACAGAGTCTAACATCATTAATACAGTAGAGGGTATTTTTACACTAGTAGAAAAAAAATCTCTTAAAACAGAATAAAACAGTTGTTTTAAATTTTGGGAAACAGACAGGAATAAATTTATCTTTCATTTTTAAAATGATTAATGAAAATGAACAAACTGCAATTGGGATGATGAAAAGAGGGTGGATAATAAAAAGCACTAGTGCTTATGTATGAATGCATATAGAGTAGAATGTTGTTATCTAAACTAACTGGAACAAGGTTGGTTTGGTTAATCAAATAGTTGGATAATCAAATATATATGAGATTACCTAGTCTGAACAAAATATGCTGCAATTACGCCTACAATTAAATTATTGAATGCAAGGTTATTATTCCTGCATTTTAAATATGCTAACAGCTACCCCCTACCACACTCCATGCTCACAACAGATAATGGTACAAAGATGATGATGCATCAAGGCCAATGGAGATTGATTCCACACAATTGTTAAAGCCAAAATTTATTTTTTTAAACTCCTATATTATATCTTCAAATAAATAATCAGAACGACTGCATTAAGTAGCAGGATTGAATGGAATATCTTTACATCATACTGAATAATGTCATCATTTGCACCCAACGTATTGGAACAGTGTGAACTATGCTTGTGTGTTAAGACATCAAGTAGTCTTGGTTGGTAGTGCAAAAAAAGGAAACTAAGAAGTCTTGGCTAATGTGAAAAAGCTATCTAACATTTAGTGTACTAGCATACCAATTAGTGGTGGTGGTTCAGATAATTGATGATTTGGAATAATTGATGTTTGGATAATCAATGCTCTGTATTGCAGTATAAATATATTCATGCATACTTTAAATTGCTTGTTTTTATTTAACTTAACAGATACCTATCATAAAACCTGAGTAAATTACAAACATTTTTATCAGAAAATGTTTATCTTACTCTTACTGTCTTAGACATATTTAGAAAAAAAACATAATAGATTATAAATAATTCATAATGAATTAGAAAATGCAAGACTGCTCAACATCAGACATATTCTGTTTAAAATAAAAATATAATTGTAGTGATCTATATTTTGTGTACAGACATTAAATGAAGGGATTGGGACTGATTTATTATGTAGCATCCTTTATGATTTTTTTCACATAAAGTATTTCTTTAGATAGAAAAAGAAACTGTGTGTCTAAAATTATTAATCCTCAAGCAAACTTAACTAGCAAATTTCTTCTTCACAAATTAAGTTATTCAAATGTGATTCTTCCTTTGAATTCATGAAGAAGCATCAAATGAATCAGCATTTAGAATATTAAGCAAAAGTGATGCAGCAAACTGTATTAATTAAAATAAAATGGTGAAAAATTAGACAGAAATAAAGTATTGATTTAATTTAGAAGGCTTATATTTGCGATAAGGCATTCTGAAAAATGCATTTTTCCCCCTATATTTACAAAAATACTGCTAAAATTAAATTTGAAAAAGTAACTTTTCTATGATTATTTTTAATTGATAACTAAATAATTAATTATGATTTGATGGCTCAAATATATGAAAACAGCACTGCTAGTATGTATAAAGATCCTGATATAAGATATAAATAAATTATAGGCATTTACACTGAAGAAAAGAACAAAGAACTAACCTCAAAGAACAATATGTTATTAAAGAATAAGGTTTCATTTCCATTTTTTTAATACAAAGAAACAAATTAAAACATGCCATATATTTTAACAATGCCTTTTAAATTGCTCCCCTTTAACTAACTCTAAATCAAATCAACACAATTTATTTTTTTTTTTTACTTGGTTTTGAGGAGAATAGAGAACAAGTTAAATTATAGCTAATTATATTTTTTCTTACCATAAATTAATTATAACATTTTATTGCAATATCTGCAAAAGTAAGGGAGGGAGGACCCAAAACAAATGAAAACTCTACTACACGATTTATATGTCAACAATAATTTGTAAAATAATATTCCTAATTAAGAATTAATGTCAGATTTACTTGACGAGAGAAAATACATTGTGAATTTAATGACTTTTTTCCTTCAAACATGAATATGCGCAGAACAACAAAACTTTAGCAAAAAATAATGTTATTGCATGTTACAAATAAGATTGAATAATTGAATCATCCTAATATTATAGCAATAAAAGAAAAGAGTATCACAATGTATTCAGAATAAAATTTGCAATGAAAACAAAATTAATGTTAAATTGTTCAGGACAAGATGACAGTAGTTTAAGGCATAAAATGTACCATTCTAATTATTCCCTAAATCACAAATTAATTTTCAAATTTTATTAACAAAATAATAAAACTTGTATATTTACTTTAAATCTGCCTGTTAAACATGCAGAGTTAAGCTAAAAAGTTTAGCAATTAAATATTTTGGTTCTTTTTCTACAAGCTGTATCTTAATAGTTTGTTATATCTCACTGATTTATTGTTGCTGCATCTGTCTGAGATTATGATAAAAGTGATGACATTAATGTTCCTGCAGAAGGAGATGAAGAGACAGCAACAGCTGCTAAGGTAGCTTCTTCAATTGATGGCTTGGTGTATAAACGAAGTTTGACTGGGTCATCTAGGTTGAGGTCAGGGATGGTGGTGAGTCGAGGATTTTCTTTATCAGCCATCTGCAGGGCACACCAAGTAGCTGTCCTTGCTCTTTTTGTATGAGCTGTAAGCTCACTGATACTTGATGCCAGAGCTAAAATATCTGAGCATAAAAAAAAATATCTGCTATTGTACAACAAAAATTTAACACTAAATATTTAAATTTTCCTGTCAATTTTAAGCAAGAGTTTAGTATTGGTGAAGCATAGTGAAGTCTACTCCCCCCCCCCACCAACCAACCACTCCTCTCAGTCAGTCAACACACAAGAAAGAATGCAAAGGACAAGCCCCAGGCATGACCTTACTGTACTTATTTTAGGCTATAGGAATATTCAGAAGGCTGGCCTTTTCTTAGAGCTTCTGGAAAAACAATAGAATATCAACCTGGCCATGTCTTAGCAGACAAATTCTATTATTATCTGTGTATGCAATATAGTTACTTAGTTATATGATTGTAATTCTCATTAGTGGGAATTATAATTGCTATTAACTGATTAGTAAACATGAATTATTTACTCTGAGAATGTCTATTACATCTATTGCATATCATTGTCTTATCTAATAAAACATTTGCATGCAGACTGTGCAAGATAATTTCAGTATTATAGCCAATGAGAGGGTGCAAGCCTCCTATATCAGGTTGATGCCATTTTAGTGCTCTGCTGATTGTACAGTGTAGCAAGTAAATACAGCATTGGAAGTGCCTATCACTCAGTATGCGACTACAAATGTGTGGTGGAGTAAATTTGCATCTCCCTATTTTAAATTTAAATTGTCAGAGTAACCTGACCTTGGGCATGAGTTATGGTGGTATTTTTGAATGTCTGAGTTGAAGTAAATGCTTGAGTCAAGAATATTCTAGATTTGCAAACTAGTGAGTAGTTTTTATTATCCAATGGTTATGATTTACGAGAACGAGACCAGCCAATGGGCTAACATTAAAAAGTTTACCTGCTGTCTAATCACTGAATTTGGAGTAGCAAGAAGAAAGTCTGGTTTTGAAAGGTGGCCATTAACTTGGTGGTGAGTTAAACTGACAAATGAGAGAGAATAGACTTAGAAATATTTCATGTATTTTTGCTATTGATATGTTATAGTCGTGTTTTACATAGAGATGTACTATGTGAGCTGACTTTTATTTCGACAAGTGTTTGAACTAGGCAGCTCGCATTTAATGTGTTGATACTTGACATTGCTTTGATATGCTGTATTTATTTTGCTGCATGCCTGTATCGGGCTAATAAATACTATTGTAGAAAATTGTAAGTTGAGAATGGACTGTATGAAAGAATGGAGTTATATTGTGATAAACTGGAAACTTACGTTTGCTCCTTAATTATATTTTGCAGTGAGCAAATAGCCTTAAGAGTTTCCAGCTTCCTATTTTCATGTGTTTATTGAATTTACTGGTTCACTGATTATAAACCTGAACAACCAACCGGGAAGACATGGGAAATGTCTGTTGCAGTGTATGTAAGTGTAAGGAAGTAAGCTATACACTTTTCATGTATCGTAGTACATCAGGAAAATTCTAGTACAGTGAAGTTACCAGAATTACTGTAATCATGTTTTGCTTGAAGGAACTGACATGGCAGAGGGTTCTCAAATTAGTTTCGAGAGAAAAATAGCACATCAGTCTGGAGGGGGACATATGTTACGCAGACATTGTGACATTGTTGCAAAAGCAAGTGAAAGACTATTGAAGCAGCACTTAATCCAAGTTTATGTAAAAATATTATACTCACCTACCTCTAATAACTACATTTTTATTCTCTGATAGAACTAACTGTGATTTGTATTGACAAATTGTTGAATCATATTTATGACAGATTGAGTAATTATAAAATTATCCAAACATGGGTTTGTGAAAATATTGATTTCACATAACCTATTTCATTGTATTTGTCATATGCATATTTGATTGTTGATTTAAAGAGATTGATTAAAGAGACTGAAGCTGCAAGGAGAGGAAATCATAGCTGAAGAACAGGCAGGCCTCAGACCAGGGCAAAGCACAACTGAACATATTTTTAATCTGAGACTGCTATGTGAGAAGTACCTTCAGCATCAACAAGACCTTTGTCTTTGTAGATTTTAAGAAAGCATTCAACAGGGTGTGGCATGCAGCCCTTTGGTCCACCATGAAGCTATACAACATCAGTGCCAACCTAATCAAATTCATAGAAAGCCTTTACAGCATGGCCTACCAGCGCAGTCTTCTTCAACGGCCAAATAGGAGATTGGTTCAGGACAACAGTGGGAGTCAGACAAGGATGCTTACTTTTGCCTATTCTCTTCAATATCTTCCTTGAAAGAATCATGACAGATGCTCTGGAAGACCATGAAGGAACTTTCAGTATTGGAGGCAGAACAATAACGAACTTATGCTTTGCTGATGACATTGAGGGTCTTGCAGGAAATGAGGAGCTAGCTCAATTGGTGGAAAAACTGGACAGGACAGCTACTGCTTTTGGCATGAAAATCAGTGTGGAGAAGACCAAATTGATGACCAACAACACCAGTGGCATTGGCAAAGACATCATGATTGGTGATCAGAAATTGGAAATAGTTAATAAATTCAAGTTCTTAGGAGCCATCGTGACAGACGAGGGATCAAAATCTGAAATATTGCGTTTGCAGGATTGCGATGACAATAACAGCAATGGCAAGGCTGAAGATAGTTTGGAAAGACAGAAGCATTTCAATCAGCTCAAAGATCAGGCTGATGTGCTTCTTGGTTGTATCTGTGTTTTTATATGCCTGTGAGTCATGGACCCTTACAGTGGATCTCGAAAGGAGGATACAAGTTACTGAAAGATGTTTTCAAAGATTGCTTGGCATTTTGTACAGAGATCATGTCATGAATGAGGAAATGGGAAACAGAACTAGGCAATCCATTGGGCCCTATGAAGAGGTATTGGCCATTGTGAAAAAATGCAAAATCGGCATGTCACAAGATCAACAGGGCTTGCCAAGACAATCATGCAAGGTACTGTGCAAGGAGGGCAAAGGAGAGAAGACAGAGGAAAAGATGGGAGGATAACATCTCAAAGTGGACAGAACTGAAACTGAGCAATATGGTAAGATCAGCAAAGTATAGAATGGAATGGAGGAAACTGGTTGTCATGTCATCAGTGGTGCCCCAATGGTCAACAAGACTAAGTGATAGATAGACCTCAGTGGGGATAACATATAACATAACACTGGAGATAAAAAAGCAAGTTATATTTGTAAACTTGTAGACTTTCATCAGCTTGTGCTCATTTAACTGAGTGAATGCTTATAATTGTAGTTATATCATTACTTTCTTAGGCTTGGTATGCCTACTGTGCCAATGTGATACTGCTTTGTCTTTATTACTATATCTTTAAGCAGCCACTAGTTTCAATCTAACCTTTTGTTACATATTAAATGTCATTATTTCATTCATCAAACTTTTCTGTTTATTTTATCATCTGTATACACCAGTCTAGGCATAAGTGAATGAGACTAGAAACAAGCCTATGTTTGTTGGCCAATCTGTCTGCTGAGTGACCAATCACATTGCTTTGTGACTATATTTGTGTCTTTAGCTGCAAGTTCAAGTGGAGAGAATGTAGCACACAAAACCAGCATCTACTTACATTCACCATGCATATATCACAGCAAGAATAAAACATCCCAAAATAAAAATGAAATAGTTCCAGATTTACAGATTTTCACTATTCTGGACTGTTGGACTATCAGATAATTTTATGTAAAATTTTGACTTGCGTACAAAATTGGGTTATGAACATCCTTAAGAAAAGAACTCATTCATAAGCCAAGACCCAACTGTACATGTCTCTTTCATGTCTCTTTTATTATGCTACATTTGTTCATTAAATGGATTAGCAGCCCATTGTGGACACAAAAGGGAAATAATGAAATCAAAATGCTTTCTTTTTCTCCACTTGCACATTGAATTTATATTGTTCTACATACTAATATAAATCTGCATAGAGGAAAAAGGATTTTACACTTCTGCACAACTCTAGTGAAAGTCTAACTACATCTATACTAGTCATCTAACTAGAGAAAGTAAAATAAGTTTACAAAAATATATTTATTGAATGAGTTTTCCTATCTGCTGACAGGACACTAGAAGGAGACATGATAATCTAGGATCACTACCTTCAATCACCACATATGGAAATAATTAAGACATTTTCACAATTAGATTTGACAGTTATAATTGTTAAATTAGTATATTATTTCTGATAAAGGACAATTTCCAATTAAATTTAGATTTTCTGGCAAGTAATTTATTTTGAATATTGTTAGTGGTCAATACACCTTTAAAGAAATTTCTTATAACATAGTCTTATAAAGTAACTTTAAAAAAAACTGAGTTGCAATTATGTAAAATTCAACAGAACATTTTTTATTCTATTTTCTTATTTAATGTTTGTTAAAAAAATAAGAAAACTGCAAATAAGCATAATGCAATGTATATGCTGACCATTAAACCTAAAGAAAGAATAGAAAAAGCATAAGATAGTGGCCCAAAATTTGTAACAAACATAACTGTTATCTCCTTTGCTGTCCATGTCTGTGGCATCTGCTGGTTTTCAATAATGAAACAGGATAAGTGATACATGCATTGTTTTGATTCCAATTTACTGATTTCTGAATTAAACTTGTTATAATTCAGGATGTGTGATCTGAAGATTATTTTTTTTTAAAAATCGACCATAATGCACTGTTGTGACCACATGCAATTCTCTCTCCTATCTCTGCCTGCAACATCAAAGTAGGGGTGTTCTGTCCACTCATTCAAGATAAATTGAAAGAGATCTATTATTTATTACCAGAAAAACAAAGACAAAGAAGTTTAATATTTATTATATTTTTAATCCAATGCTATTAATCCAGCTATAGATACAATACTGGAATCAAATAAAAGTACTAGTTTATCTTCAGCAGAGAGAATCATGCCAGTCTCTTGAAAAGTTTAATACTTTTAAAAATTTTCTAAACATTTTGGAAATAATAAAAGTTTATAGGTAAAATTTTGTTCATAAATAGACTTTCAGATTGTGCAAAACTAAAGATTGTCCTGGAAAATTATTTATACTTCAAGTGTTTAAATGTATTTGTTGATTTACTGTATAAATAAAATTTTCAATCTGCAGCTTAAAATTCCCCGACCCGCTAACTAATATCACTGATGATGTCAAAACATATTTTGTCTGTAAAAGTATGCTTTATTCAAAATGCCTATTTAAATAGCAGTAATTCTAAGAACAGACTAATTACAAGAAATAAAAGATGTATAAGAAGGAAGCTGGAAGTTGGTTACGAGCCTTCAGAAAAAATTCCAGGACAAATCAAGCCAATGAATAAGAAACTCTATAGGTTTTGTATTATGAGACAAGTTTAAAAATATTCCAAATAGTCTCTAGAATAAGCTGGGCATTCACATGAATCATTAATGCATTTCAAGCTATTCTAAAAATGGCACTGTGTTAATAAGAACTATAAAACTTGGGTACCTCAATATATAAATTAATTTTCCACACAGATCAGGTGAAATTATTAAGAATAATTTTGGTAGACAATTTAATGATTTATAATTCTTGTATTATTAATGGCTAGGAAACTCACATTTTGTCTTTACCTATTTTCTCCTCATGCCAGAACAAGTATAACTGATTATTATTTCAAATAATCTTGTAGACAAATTTTATTATATAAAATTATATCACAAATCCTGCTTCTGAAATGTGCTACAGGTAACTAGTAACACATATCATGTACAATGGCATAAAAAGTAATGGCTGGGATCCAGAAAAATTTAATAATTTTATTTCCAATGCATATTCAGAAAATGGTAAAGCTCAGCTTATTCAACTTTATTCAGAACTTAAGGAAGACACAGCTACAGATCAACTGCTCTCTCTCTCTCTCTCTCTCTCTATATATATATATATATATTATATATTCTGTTGCTTACTGCATATGAAAGAAATGTTAAAAATAAAATTATGTGGTACTGTTAAATGCCTTTGATTCGATAATGATAATGCTGAAAAACTTAAAGAATTTAGAAGAAAAGAAAATTATAAAATGTTAAGCCTTCTTTGCTCTACTTATAAATTAAATTGCTAGTCAAATGGAAACACTGGGAAAATGTGGTGTTTGGTTATTGGAAGTGTTCTTAGGACTATTCATACTTCTATCTGCTGACAATTTCTATAAAGTTGGTAGTTTGGCTGTAGCATCAGTTAAATCACCTTAGTACTTTCTGCAAAGAAAAAGTACTGGTAATTTAACAATAACAAAAAAATCCAAAATATTAGTTTTTAGGAAAGGTGTTTTACTTTGCAAAAAATAAAAGTATATGGGTATGCTAAGAAAGAACTAGAAGTACTGTAATTTTGTGTAAGTCAATATGAGTGTTAAAACAAACCCTACAAATTTGAAAATGAAAACTTGTAGACAAATTAATAAAGAAAAAAAGGAGAATAGAGATTGCAAAATCTACAAGAAAATGCACAGGCAAAAACATTATGTTGCCCTGAATTGTGTATGAGCAACAATATTTTGGATAACATATCAACTGATTAGACTGCTACTGGTTGTAACAATTAATAATTAAGTTTTCAAGCAAATCTAAAAAATAAAACATTGATTTTAAAAGCTAAATATCCTCTTTAGTACCTATGATTTGTAAAGAGTACAACAAAGACTAAAGTTTATTCTATTAACTACAGTTGAACCTGGTTATGTTGCCAGCCTTGGGGTTTGCCAAAAAGCACTGAGATAACCAATGATCAAGATAACCAAAAACCAATATGGAGGCAATATATTACCATGTGCTTGAAATTTCTTTATGTACATGATGTGTGTTAATAAATGAGAATGTACATGCGTATGATTTTGGTGAATTTTTACACAACAGCATTGCCGCGATTTATTTGTGTAATTTATGCATATTTTGTTTCATTTCTATGAGGTAGCTGTTTTCTTTTTTGAAAATTAGCCTTAGCTCTATTAGTACTTTACGTTCTGTTTATTCCCTATTACATATTCTCTTGTTTTTTGTATATTGTGCAGACAGTGTAAAAAGGCTGAAGTTTTCTTCTCAAATTTTGTGGTAGAACACAACCTACATTTATAGTTGCTGATCAGTTCACAGAACTATGTAAGGTACTGTTTTTAGATAGAAGCATTGCCTACAAAAGTGGTCAAAGGCAACTATGATTGTCAAGGATATCATTGCTCCACAGATGCATTAAAAATATTCTTTTAATTTCTTATATTATATTTAACAAAGCCTAGGCTTGTTATAAAACATGTTTTGTTTTTATTTTGTACTAAGAATGATGTTGGGGAAATGCACATTTTAAAATAAAAATACCATGATACTGCAATTAAATCACCACTGAAATTTCTAAAAGCTGACAGATATGAAGTAATATATTCAATGGCTTCAGTTGTAAAGGCACCACTTTCTATTATATCTCTTCAGGATTAGGTTGGCAAAAGACACTTATAGAAGAGAAATAGTAATTTCAGATAATAAGATTTAATTTTTATGCAAATATAATGCACAATATATAAAGAAATAATATTTGTGAGCTTCTTGTCAGGAGACTTGGTATGAGTAACTGATTACTCAGACTGGACCTATCCAACCTAAATGTCATGATGATGTTAGAGCCATAGAGATGGGCAGCACCAGCTAGAAGTTTACTAAAATTCCACATCTCTTCAGCTATCAACTTAGGTCACAGTGCATGGTCATCTTTTACAATATATAATAAGGCATGGGATCTAACTCATGAAAACCCTGGAATGTTGCCTTATTAATCAACCTTTACATTAAGTGACAAGTAATGGGATCTAACTGTTGAAACCCTGGAATGTTCATGAATGCATGTATGTGTTTATCTACACATAAAGATATTTGTGGTGGAAGGAAAGGTTGCATTAACAATTTAAAAGTATTAAGTAATGTAAATATTTTTTTTTGTTTTGTTGTGAGAGGTAGCCATCTATAATGCTAAAGAAAGACTTTCAGTATAATGTAAAAGCAGTTCATATCTTTAAGTGTCCATCTTGAAATGGTCTGACCACAAACAGCAGGCAAATAATTTGCTTAAAATTAATAGCTAGGTAATCTCCTACAATTATTTCAAGACTAAGATCTTAAAAAAAATCTTATATTCAAGAAACAACTAAACCACCTTTGTCTTCCTGTTGACGTGGAATGCCAGCACGATGTCGGTTAGTTGCATTTACAATTTCTTCTTTGCGTCGAGCCTGCACCTTGCGGATACCTTCAAGCCACTTATCCAGACATGACTGAACATTTGCATGTACAGTTATGTCCCGTAGCTTCTCCATTTTGTCCACCAGTGTTAAAATCTAAATAAAAGAAATATATAAAGTAAATGAAATAAAAATTTTAATATATGATTCATTGCCAAATGATATCTTTACATAAAAATGCAAAAGGAATATGTATTAGTGTTGAAAGAGTGATGTAAGGAGAGTAATGTCAACCTAACATCTGTTTGCTGATAAGTAACCCAATTTTCCCAATATCAGAAACAGGCTTATTGCCCTGTCATGTGTTTATGGGTCCATCATTCTTGTCTAGGTATTAGCCAAGTACATGAACTCAAGCAAAATGCATGAATCAGATACACATTTACATTTATTAACACTAACAAAATATGTACATTAATAATGAATTATGTTCCAAAAATGATTCTGTTACTCCACTAACTTTCAATACACTCATTCTTAGAATCATTCAAAGTCAGTGTGCTAATAATTGGTAAATTAATATGGAATTAATTTACCAAAAATTAATCAATGGCTACACTAAACATTCTGAATACTAAAATATTACTTTTTTTCATTGTTTCTTAAAAACTTATGTTAATTGTTTTGTAGTCAGAATTATGATAAAGGTTTTTGAAGTCCTGATGGATATGCACTAGTGTTGTTTTATGAATGATTTTCTTTATAGAAAAATATGTAATTATATTCCATTAATATAACTAGAGGTACCAGAGAGAAGAGTGCTGAATATTATCACAGTAGAATGCCTAGGACTTTGTTGATGCTGTTAATGTTGCAAGATGGCATTTGACAAAGAGTTGTGACCATGTCTGCAAAGATGGTTGGCATGCCAGATAAACTTTTACTGCCAATAGTTATGAGCTGGGAATAAAATTAGCTGTTGCAGTCAGTCAATAGAAACATTGGGTAACCACAAAAGTTGGGTAGAGGTGAATGTGGCAACAGTCCTTCGGGATCAGGAGAGTGCCAGTGCTTTATTTAAGTATGGTTGGATGATGGAGTAAAATGGAATTGTCATTGCCAAAAAGAATAATGAAGATACAAAGAATTTTGTTTCAATAATGTAATATTTTGTAATTAGTACTGTCTGTCTCAAGATGGGGTTTGAACAAAGAAATGAACAGTGGGGGAATGTCAGTGTAGTGTGCTGCTATTGTCTACATCACATCTCCGCTGTCACAACTTTATTCAGCCCCTCAGTGATTTGTCAATTTAAGTTTACTGACAACTAAATCCTTAAACATTACAAATAATGCAATTAATAAAATATTTCACACTGAGCTGTTGAGTTTCTAACTTGTACAAGAATCAAATAAGTCTATAAACAAAACAAAGAGTTTCAAAATAACAAAAGTTTTATCAAACCTTTCACTCAAAAGTGTACAACAACAAAACTGAAAAAAATTACTGCTATGAACTAAAATCTTAAAAGTTTGTGTTTCAAAAAATGTACAGGACGAATAATATAACCTTTAGTAATACATTTGTCACAGGGATGGGGAGACCCAGAATTAATATTTTATTTCACTTAAATCACGTACGTACCGCAAATGCAAAACATGAACTAAGGGAGGTAATTCACGGTCAAGGAAGCGATTTTTGTAGTGACCTAACGGTAGATAATTTTTAATTTCTAAACACAAATATGACCACCAATCTCACCTAGATAAGAAACTGTATATAGACCTAGTATGTGTATATCATCTCATGGATAGATATATATATGTTTAAGAAGGGTTTTGTATATACACATATGTATTTGTATGAATGCAGTTATATTCATATATGAGTGTGTTTGCATCACTGACCAGCGTGAAAGCAGTGGAATCCTGAAGCGCCCCCTACACTAATAATAATAATTCCATCACTGTACTTGTTTATGAGTATTAGCTAAATGTGCTTTAGATTTCGCCCAGCTAGTCATTTGTGAAATGTTAGTCACAAGACTAAAATCTTCTAGAACAGTTCTCAAAATACTATAAATATGGAGGACTGAAGGCTAAATCTGGGAGAGCAAATAACATCACAGAGAGCAAATACCATCTGAGAGAAAATAGCATCTGAGAGTTATAACAACCAGCAAGAAACTACAACTATGGGAACACTTTGAGACATGTGCCCAACGCATGACAGTCATGCAGTGTGGCCATCCAAGTGACGACAAAGAAGTATTTCTCTCCATGTAACATCAAGCTTTTGTAACAGCAACCAAGAATGCAGTCTTTTGTTAGAAGGAAGAAGATTCTCTATTTGTTTGATGAACATGGGAAACATATACTCGAAGCTATTATCTTCAATTATGTGGTAAAATCTCATTACGTATATGGAGATTTACCAGGGAGAGTTGGAAATATCTCTCTCCACCAGTCTTTCATCTTGTCGACCGCCAAGTATTAAGCATTGAGGTAACTTGTTTAAGTACTACCTGGCGGGGTGATCAGTTCAGTCTTCAAGACAGCTCAAGTATGCAACGGGGTTGCATGCGTTAATGATAGGAGATCCAATTTTGTCTCCCTGTCTGAGTTTGTCTGAATTCTCTATGCCGCGGTTGAAGGGTCAGCGCCCACGTGCTCAATGGACACGAGGATTTCTGCATTCGATAGGACATGAGGACACACTTCACTAGACGAATTATCTGGTAATGTTAAATGTTGTTCGTTTTTCTGTCATCACGGCATCCAAGCAGTAATGACAATTACCGAGGTTGGTGACATGTCAACAAAGCACAGATTTTCTTAGCCCCTTGTGGCCAAATCTGAGATGGTGCCTTGACTCCTGCAGGTCTTCACTGTCATGCGATGCAGCCATTGCATCATATCTTCTCGACAAAGCATCCAAACGAGCGATGCGTCATCTTCTCTTTGAAGCACCTCTATGAGTAACACAACAGATAACGTCACCTCTCTTCAGAGCATTCTTATGAACGACGCTATGATGCGCCATCTTCTCAAGCATCCCTTGTGAGTGACGCGATAGATTACGTCACCTCTCTTTGAAGCATCTTGTGAACCATGCTACAACGCACCATCTTCTCTTCAAAACGTCCCTTGTGAGCCACACTACGATGTGTCATCTTTTCTTCAAAACATCCCTTAGGAGTGACACATGAGATTACATCACTGACCTTCAAATTTTGACAATACTGTGAGTAGTTATAAAATTAGAAGGCAAAAGCGAACCTAGAACTGTTAGGAATAACAACATTTAAATCTTAGCACACCTAGAACTGTTAGGTATAAGAACATTTAAATCATATATTTTGATTGATCAGAAATTTATTATTGTTGTTATAATTTTTGTGAATTAAATTCATTATTCGTTGTTGATATTTGTATACAATATGAATTTAATATGGTGGTAAACCCACAGTTATTTTATAGCGGTGGCATTTACCACAAAATAATTGTGTATCTATTTTTATTTACATTTTGAAATTCATTATTTTCATCTCCCCTTATTTCCCACAGAGTGTATGACATTGGAAAGTTGAATGTATGACTAATCACTGTGTGAAAGAGTAGTGCCCCAAATCAGGAAATAAACTACCTGATTTAACATTTCTAATAAACTTGTTATTCTCAGTTTTAAGATTAATTTTGCACTACAGCCATTTGTAGTTGTAAGTCTATAAAAAAAATGTATAATGAAAAAACTATCTGACATAAATTAAAATGTTTTTTTTTTAAAATAAACATGAGATTCTGAATTTTAATAAATTACAAAAACCCCACTTTTGAATTTTTTTTCCTTTAGTCGGGTTTTGCTATGCAGCATCACATATGGTAAGTAGCAAGCTTCTCATGTGCACCTCGAGCTTACTTACAGGTCTTTGAAATGCATTTTTTATAAGATCAAGCACAAAATGGTGACGTGGTTCTGACTTCCTTGTTGTCTGTTAGCCCATCCTGTTCTTGAATTTATTCTTTGGGGTTTCTACATTATAGATTTTGAAATATTGTATAACTGATGCTCTCTTGTGGAAAAATCAATATGCCAACAGTATTGCTGGCAAATAGCAATTCCAGTCGATTGGTCTTTTATAAGTCAGTGACAAAGCATAGATTTCATGGCTCATTAAATCTCTCAACAAGATCATTGGCCTGAACTTGAGCATAATATGAACTACTACAAATATGTCCTACTAAGAGTAACCTAACCTCACAACTTCTTTCATGATGACTGAGATATATATATATACCTCTAACACTCAATCTCTTTTTGGGGATCAATGCAGGTATAGACTGTTATTAGTTTTTTGTTACTAGATGCATCTAGGCATAAAATGACAGCCTCCAAATAATAAGTTGCAAAATTATGTAGCAATTCTACATCTGTTGATTGTCTATTGATATATGGCTGAAGACACACAGTTATGTGTCACATCTCCATGATTCTTGAGTTAATCAATTCAAGGATATGATAGTTAAGTTAAAAGTTCCTAGGTGATCAGTTGTGAATAAATCATGTGCAGTATGCAAAGCAATGGGATGTAAGCTACTGAGATAGTATAGGTTAACCAGTGGTTTCTTGGGCTTATGCTGTTAAAAGAAATTTGATATAGCAAACACAAGTTTAAAATATGAAAATATGGTATTTTTAGGTTGTGGCTTATGCAAAAAAAGTAGCTAATGAGATATCAGTTCACTTTAATGCTTGAATTTCTTCAGGTGGGTAGTTTGGAAAATGTTTGTCTGTAAGAGATTTCAATGGGGTTTGCAGGGTTTGCAGTCTCTCTTCCATGGTGGCTTGAGCATGAGTTAGATTTTATGTGAGAAATAGGTGAATAGTGTTGAATTATCTTGGCTGTGGGTATGCTGCTCTATTATTATTGAAGACTGGTTGTTATAATGAGAGACAGCTTTTACAGAAGACACTAAAATTTCCAAGTGACTGATATAGATTGACTATAATGCTAAATTATCTCACCATCATTAATAAAATATATATCTGTTGGAATGACAACATTTATGAATGGAAACTCAACATAAGCACAAATCTATAGATTATATGGTGATCGAGATATGCTAGTAAAATATATGCAAGGATCAATAATTCCAGATTTTTGACTATTTTCTAAATGCTACAAAAAATTATTCTCATTAATCATTAGGCAGTCTTTTTCAGCATACCACACATTTTTCTTCTAGACACACACACACAAGCACCCCAAAATGCATGTGTGTGTGTTTGTGTGTGTGCGTGCACACATGTGCATATGCATATTGATGGTGTTTAGAAAAAAGAAAAGTCATCAATATATCAGACTAACTTTTGTATTCAGACAATGTTAATGAAATCTGACACAGTTATAGATTAACAATTATGCTTCATACTGTCCAGCTACAACTGCACCAATGGCACTCTGAATTTGATGAAGTGATGCCAGATTTATCTCCATCACCACTGCTGTGTTTATCTAATGCTCTTTTTAAATGAATAAAACAGCTGGCTTTAATGTCTACAACTGTTACCTGTTAGAGCTAAACAGACTTACCTTCATGTCTATTACAAGAAAGTGATGTCACGACTCATCACAACAGTCATTAGAATGATCATAGCAATATACTAACAATGTTCTATGTGCTAGCATCCAGTGCCTTCTGACCAGTGCCATTTAATTGTGTAACTTGGTGAAAATATTACCCAGCCCAGTTTGAAACTATGCAGCTCTAAAGCCTGCTTTTTTCTATACAGCTAAAACCAACAACATAAAATCATCAGCATTAACAGTGCCATATCCATTTGGCCTTTAAAAACTATAATTTTCTACTTCTCATTATTTAGTAATTATAATTTAAATACAAAACAATTACTCCCCCCCCCCCCCATGACAGTTCACTGTTAATATTTTAGTATAAAATGATTCTAACATTTTAGTATTCTATTTCAGCAGGAATATTTAGTCTAATGCTAATAATTTCTACTAATTAAGCTGATTAACTTTTTATTATATGAATTTACCTTTATTGGCACTCAGTTGTCTATTATTGTTAATAAATGCAAGAAGTGTGTGTGTGTGTGTGTGTGTGTGTGTGTGTGTGTGTGTGTGTGTGTGTAATTCATGTGTGTAGTGAGTCCCTATGCAGCTGATTTCAAAACAAAAAGGACAAGTACAAACAAACTTTAGAATTGAGAGGGACTTGAAATGCTTTCTGACATAAAGAACATTTACACTTGGTTACCTCTCTGGAAACAGGTGTAAGTTGGACATGACTACAAATCCTCTTAGTATATATTCCTTTCTGAGGCAAAAGCAGTATGTTTAATAACACTTTTTTTTATTTTAAGAAAGTGAATATTGGCTGTATGATCATTGATGACCTATTACCAATCAAAATAATGGAAAAAATAGCACAGTAATCCTATGGTGTGGGATGGGAAGATGTTATTAATTAATTATTATATCCATTAATACTCCAATGTGACAGTCCACAAAGCTAGCCCGAACACTGTGCTGTGAAATCATTGGCATATAAGTGGTCCCTTGTCTGACTTGCTGTAGGTATGTGAAATAAAACCGGGTCACTGTATTTAGGTGGAAAAAAACCAACTTTTAGTGTAACCAACACTTAAATATAAGCAAGTCTGATAAAAAGAACAAAACAAACAAGTTTCTTTTTAATCTTTTACAAGAAGTGTGGTTTTCAGGACCATAAAATACTGTTTGATATAAGTGGACATTCAATATATCAGTGTGATAAAACAAGATTATACCATTTATTCTTTTTTGTTTTGTAAAATTGGCTGTAATAAATTAGATTCTATATGAAGATGTAAAGTTATATAACAATATAAACAGCACAACTTCTAACCATTAAATAAACAGCACAACTTCTAACCATTAAATAAACAGCACAACTTCTAATCAGTAAATAAGAAACCAACATAAAATGAAAATTCAAGACAAAAAACTACATATCAACATTTTGGCTAATTGTAATAATGATATGAATAATGAAATGAGTAAGGTATATTGTTGTATGAAACACATATCTGAAAAGAAAACAGCTTTCCAAGTAATTTATGTTTTGTATATCTAAAAAGCATTTTGAATTTCATGTTGAATTGTTAAAGAGTGTTGTGTTAGTATTTTTAGTCTGGCTGCAATAGTTATTTTCAAAAGTTTTTTTAAAATTTCTATAATTTTAGGAAAGGGTCACAGCATAACATTCTATGACTTTAGTATGTGGTAAACAATCAAGAGTGCAACTTGGTAATCCTGAACTAAAAAGGGAGAAAATCTTAGAAAATTTACAATTTTTATGACCAAGTGTGAACTTCAGGCTCTTACATGCAAGCCCAGAGCCTAAACTTCTTTGTCCCTCATGTCACCAAAATTAGGTGCATTTATGGTAATATTGGCTTATTAAGAGTAAACAATTTAAAAATAAGAGTAACAATAACACTGAAAATACAGAACCCAAAAGAAGCATATTCACCCTGGCATGTTCCCGGAAAGAGTCCACAATGAGTCTGTCTACACGAGATGGGTTGGAAGGCAAGCGAGGGATGACAATATTATTAGCACTGGATACTTTTTTTCCAGGGTTCTGACGTGCCAACTCAGCTTCAGTCTGAATGAAACATCATATATATCAGTAATAAAAGTTTAAACATTTGGGGACAGAATAGCTAAGGAATGTAAACAAACTGGCACAAAGCAGATAAATAGTGCAAACAAACTTAAACACAAATGTAATCTTAAACTTTCAAAGTGTTGGTGGTGTCTAATAAATAAATTTTAAAAGTTATTGAAGTAGATAAATGCAAGGGTGTCAGAAATTCTGCAATGATTTATTTGAAAATTTATGTAGCTACATTATGGAATAGTGCTTACTGCAGTGGAGCATGAATGAATGGATAATCACATTCAAAATGGTTGCATAAGTTAAGTGATGAAGAAAAATCTGGGATTTCTGACAAATGGCATCTGACTATCGAAGAAGTGCTGAAATTGAGGTGTTGAAACATCATCCATATAGTCCTGATCTGATTTCTTCTGACTAGCTATTTGGTTCATCCAAAGATGCTTAGAGAGGTCACCATTGAGTTAGTGATCAAAAAGTGAAAGAAGTGGTATGTATGGCTCAATCAAAGACTTATTCAACCCCAAAAGCTTGTGGCTTGATTACTAAGTGTGTGGATAAGGAAAGGGACTAAGCAGAACAATGAATATGAACAATAACCTTCCTTTTCCACATATATAGTCCATCAAGTCACAAGTTTTTGTATAGATCTCAAAATAATTGTCTTTGGTTGAGCAGTTTTTGCTTTAGCCATGCAAATACAGTTATAATGAGTATGTACAATAACCATTCATCTATTTAAAATCCCTTTCATTAATTTCAAGTTTGTAGAAGTTATGTTTCTTTCTTGCTACTTTACTGTCATAGGAATAATGTCATTGTAAGGTAGAGGGTAGATATAGTTTACATGAAATAGTCAATGATATTTCAGTAATATTAAAGTATTATTTACTATAATTAATAGAGAATATCTGGATCTTGTTTTGATTTACTTCATTGTTAACTTGGAAATAGTGATTTTTCTTTGTCATGTGATCATATAAAAACTTCAATTTCATAAAAGTACAAATAGATGCATATTTTCCCCCCTTCTTTCTTTCATTTTTACATTTTTTTAAAAACACAACATGTGATAATATAGATACAACATAAATATACTTCAAATTAAAAAAAAATATTTTACAACTTTTCTATACATGAAATTAACTGTGGATATGGTAAGACATGGATTAGTATAAAGTTGTCAACTGCAAGCAAGTTACTTCTTGCTGAAAGTAGCAAAGCCAGTCAAAAATCAAATTTTCCCTGATGGCCACTATTTATAAAGCAGCTTTCTTAATGACCAGTCAATTTGCTTAGACCTGTCATCCTACAAAAGATTTGTTTTTAGGAAGTGAGAGCAAAAATGGGTTATGTTTGAGCTGTTAAATCACCCACAAAATGAGTTGTAATCAAGTTATAATAGAATAAAAATTCTCAAAAATGATTTTATCATTCATAAATCTATTTAAAAATTATTCTGGTTCAATGAAATAGTTAGGAAACCAATGATATAATTTTTGTTAACATCTAAAAACTGTTAAGAAAGAATAAAAATATATATTCTTAAATATTTGGAAAATTGTTCGCCCCCCTAAATGGTGAAGATTCCATGCTTTGATGATGGAACTAATTATTAATTTTGTATATTAAAAAAAACCCCCATACATACAAATATAACATAAACAATCTAGAGGGGCATGGCTGCTTAAGAAAGAAAATAAAAAACAGAAATGTGTACTTACACTTAATTTGAATCTAAGCTATAAATAAATAAACAGTTGTATTTCCTTGATGATGCATTGACTAAATTACTGCTGCTGTAAATGTAATTATTATAATAAACTTGTGACTGCTTGCAAAACACTTTACTTTCAGGATGATATATTTTAGTGTACTAACACTTTACAGTTTATTGGTGTTATGGGGGCATGACATTCCTTGTATAAATCTATGTCAACTGAGCACAACCAAAAACTGTATCCTTGCAGACTTGTTGCTTGAGATGACAATGGCAGCAAATTCTCTTGGGCATTTTGATGTTGACATGACCTCGCACATTTTCATCATCGCAAGACAGCACTCTCACAACTTCAGGATGTCATTTTCTGGCACTGAATCCAGCAACGAATTGAGTAGCAAGTTCACAATGAAAATCAAGTTGAGAAAAACATATGCATTGGTGGATTGCAGTTGAAGTCTGGCTATAAAGTATGAAATATTTGTGATGGCAGAATTTACTAGAAACCCAAAAATGTATTTCCAGGCCTTCTTGGAATTCCACCCATAATCATACTTCATTCTCTACTGGTCATGAATGGAATGCTCCATTCATGTGAGCATTGTAGTCAAAGAGAGCTTGTAGCTGGAGAATGGGTTGACAAACACAATTAGGTCCAATATGTTGGTAAGCATGTTGCATGGAGGTTGGGTCACTTCCAAATGTGCAGGTAATACTGCTGTCTATAACTGAAGTCTCCTGCAGCTTATTTTTATTAAAAATGTATTTTGCACACACATTTCATTTACTTTTAGTGATAAAACTTAATCAAGCAATTATATTTTCAGGGTCTTGGCTTTACAAATATTAAACTTATATATATTATCATCAGATATTATGTAAACACATTGGTTTTACTCTGAATCAAATTTGAAAAATTGGTTGGGACTACCAAATGATATAGTAGAATTAACACTAAGGGCAATTGTGTTCTGTGTAAAATGGCAACATCATTCATGTCTACTCAAGTCTGGATATATATTAGTCTCAGGCAAGAATTCTGAAAGAATCTGCTGCTTTTTCAAACATTCTAAATTCATTATATGATGATTGTCGGCAAACATGCTGACCCACATAATGTTAAACTTTATATGTTTACATCATTTAAGTGTTTCCAGAAATTTCCAAGAAAGTGGAAATAATGTGTCAAGGCCACAGTGATACTGTGTATCACTACAGGTAAATAAGTACAAAAAGTCATTAACTTCATGATGCTCATCTCAGGAGAAACAAGGGAATGGGGAAGAACACTACATTCTGTAACTAACTTTCTCATTTAGAAAAAATAGTTTTCTCTCTTTAAATTTATCAGTATCACACTAAGCAAAATCTAATAACCAGGTAAATAATAAGAGAAGCTACAGAGTTTCATAAATGATTTTTAATTCAATGGTCTACCACCAACCTAGATACTTCTCAACTTTTAGTGTTATTAATGTTTTAATCAACAATATGAATTGATTCTGAATTTATGGACATGAATATACATTTCGAAACTATTCCAAGGACAGATAGACAACTGAGTAGATATGCCAGATATTTAAACAAGCATAATAGTCATACAAAGATTCAAACAAAATTCATAAAGCAGACCAGTTCTTGGGTTACATCAGGTTCTTTTTCTAAAAACTGTGTATATTTTACCCACCTGGATAATAAATTAGGCCAATATAGCATAAAAAAGCAGCTTATCCCCAGTCTTTCTCTTAATCACAGTAATGGTATCAAGAATGGTGAGATTATTTTAATTGTAAAAATAGTTACAAACTATTTAGCTATCACTAAATATTTTTCATACATTCCAACACCAAAATATTTTAGTAACAAAAAAAAAATGAATACCTTTTTTCTCTCTTTTTCAACTGATTTAAACTGTTCATAACATTCTTCCAGTTTTGTATGTAGTTCATTTGAAGGACCACTTCTTCTAATAATGAAAACAAAACAAACATAATATAAACACTTTTCTAAACATATTTTAACACAATTTATTAATTATAAATAGTATAAAATTTCAACTTTTAATATTAAAAAGCCAAAAAGCAAAAATGTAATTGAGACAATTAGTTGAATCTGTACTAAATAAATAATAAAATTTAGATTTGCTCATCATTAATTTTATTTTTTTTTCTGTTTTTGCCAGTTGAAAACTGTAATTTAAATAAAACAGAGAAATTAACCTTTATACTATTATTTACTTAACATTCTACCACAAACAGCTAAAGCATAACAAAAAATAAGACTGTAACTAAACATAACTGGGAGGATTAAAACTCCCTCCTATGCTTTACAACAAAGAAAAATTTATGCAACACATGTAGATCATGATCATCAACTGGTTAAATACTTCCTGGAAGTAGTAAAGTAATGTAAATCACAGTATATTTGCAGTAGTATCTTCCTGGATGATCTAGATTGCACAACAATAGAAGAAACGAAAACAAATTTAAGGATAAAATAGTTAAAAAATCAAATGAGATACTATAGTACTTTAAAATAAAATTTGAATATTTTGAATATTTTAGAAAGAAGTTAATATCTGAGTATTATTTTAGAAAGAAATGAGGATCTACTTGATTCTAAATGTGGGAAAACATCAGCATAATATCCTAGCATTGGTCAGGAAGGGCAGAAAACATTGCCAGTTTCTGCCATTGCAGGACATGCACATGTGTTGAATGAGAGACTGACAAATGAATACTATTTCACTTGCAGATGATGACAGGACCACTCCTTTAAAATGTAAAATAGTTTCACGCTCCAATTATATGTGATGAAATGAAATGAGAGGTTGGGACAAGACCAAGTCCATATGGTACTGTTGAACTCCTATTGTAACATTACATGTGCATAGGGAAGACTGGAAGCAAGTGAAAGACACCCTGAAAAAGATACTGGAGATCTTAATATATTTCCTGTAATAAGTAGATGTTGTCATATATAGGCAACATTTTAACAGAGCTTGTCTGTCAGCTGCAACGTGATCAGTTAGAAATAAAATACTGTTTCCCTTTCATTTAAATTAACTGCATAAAACTGATTCAAGGAAAATGAGATAGGTGAATGAGCCATGCTAGATTATGATTACAGATTTAGAATGAGTTTTCATATGTTAACATTATATCTTATCATAACCACATTACACTCATAATTTGCTTTTGATTTTTTAAAGGAACTACTCTTATTTATCTTTCTTATTTCTAATTCTATATTACTGAAGTGCATGTTGTTATTGTAACAGTACTGAGTTTACATGTACTCGGTAATAGGATGTTTACAAGAATAAATTGGGCATGAGTGGAGAACACAGCTCACAATGGCTTACCAATGCTAACTTCTTGTCTGAATGTGAAACTCATTATATTGTGTCAGAAGTGAGATCAAGTCTAAGATGGTTGAGAACAATGAGATTCAGGAAGAACAGCCATTGACATCGCATAGAAGGTTCGTAGGTACAAGTCTACCTCTGCCACCGAAGTTACAATTAAGTGACACGACAATAGAAAGCCTGGAATCTGCATGGTAGACAATGGTCCCCTCCCTCTCCCCCCCTCTCCAAACGCGAGAGTGTACACTGTAGTTTGTTTTTACAAAAAGCTAACCAGTGTCAAAATTAAATTCACAAGTCATTTCGCTCTGACAAGTTCTGTATTGTATGCACGGTTACTTCAAAAGCGGGCTCATTAACATAAAAGAGGTGTGAGCCAGTTGAAGGACATTGATAACTAACATTTTCAAAAGCCAGCGATGATTAGTCATGGGGATCGAGATAACTAATGTTAAGTGCTGAGATAAATGTACAGTACAAGGAAAGAAAGAAAGAAACAAACAAACAGACATTGCATTAGTGCTGGAGACATAACTGATGAGAAAATGCTACGACAATTGGAAATTTGACCCACTGTCAATTCTTGATACAAACCTTTCATTATACACATATGTACTGTACATGTATTCTCCAACAATGCACACACAAAGATTGCTCACAAAATCAGAAAAACCTGCAGGGTGTACATGTAGTTCGTTTTTACAAAAAGCTATCCAAGTATCAAACACACACACACACACACACACACGACTCGCGACTTTAATTTTGATACTTGGTTAGCTTTTTGTAAAAACGAACTACGGTTACACCTTGCAGGTTTTTTGATTTTGTGAGCAATCTTTGTGTTTGCAATGTTGGAGAATACATGTACAGTACATACGTGTATAATGAAAGGTTTGTATCGAGAATCGACGGTGGGCCAAATTCCCAATTGTCATAACATTTTCTCATCAGTTATGTCGCCGAACACTAATACAATGTCTGTTTGTTTCTTTCTTTGTACTGTACATGTATCTCAAGCACAAAAGAGGATGCAAATCACCACTTAACATTAGTTATCTCGATCCCCATGACTAATCATCACCGGTTTTTGAAAATGTTAGTTATCGATGTCCTTCAACTGGCTCACACCTCTTTTATGTTAATTAGCCTGCTTTTGAAGTGACCGCGCATACGATACTTTTCAGAGCTGTGTCGGAGCGAAATGACTCGTGAATTTAATTTTGACACTGGTTAGCTTTTTGTAAAAAGAACGACAGTGAACACCCCACAGGTTTTTTGTGATTTTGTGAGTGATCTTTGTGTTTGCAATGTTGGAGAAAATATAATCAAAGGTTTGTACATTTTATTGCATACATGTGCTGGTAAATCTCTGCTGTTAGTTGGTGCACAAAAACCTTTTGTTGTTAGCAAACAATGTACAGCGTATGTACATTTTTATAGCATGCTGATCGCGTCATCAAACAAATAGCGGCAACACTGTTGTGTAAAAAATCAAAAAACATGTGCAGGTACATTCTCATTTATTAATGCACATCATGTACATAAAGAAATTTCAAGCACATTACATGTAATATTGAAGCATTTGTTTTCAAGTAGACTGTTAAAGGCAAAAAGCAACAAAGCATTTTAGACTTTGTAAAGAAACCATATTAACCGCGTGTAGTTAAAAACCTTTTGTTGTTAGCAAACATGTACATGTATGTACATTTTTATAGAATGCTGATTGTGTAATCGCGGCAACGCTGTTGTGTAAAAAAATCACCAAACACGGGCATGTACATTCTCATTCATTAATGCACATCATGTACATACAGAAATTTTAAGCACATGATATAGTACTGTAATATATTGCCGCCATATTGGGTTTTGGTAATCTCGATCATCAGTTATCTCGACACTTTTTGGCAAACCCCTAGGTCATCGACATATCCGGGTTCGACTGTACCCAACGCTTAAAGTCCCAAATTCAATGACTTTCAAGATCTTGAAATTAGGTGTTTATTTTTCAATGTCTTTTAATGAAAAATCCCTAAAAGAAAGTAATAACAGTAATTTCTTTTAATGATTTTTTAGTTATACAACTTTACTAAATTACATTTTGCATTTAAAATACTCTCTCTCACTATCTCTCTCTCTCCATTTAATAATAAAATATAAGAGAAGCATCAAATAGTTTGCTTACAATGTTTTGATTACTGATAAAGATTAAATACTAAACAACTCACAAAATGCAATTTTAATCCTGACCATATAAGTTAGTTTATATGTTCAAAATAAATCCAAATAATATTTAGAAACTTTGTAAGACATTTCCTAGCATTTCTCTTTTCAGTAAATAAATTTTAAAAAGGGTTATTTATTAAGATGAAGTGGATAAGTACATAAGTAAAGAGACTTACCTAAATGGCCTAAATCCTGTTAAAAATGGGTGAAGTCCAAGCAGCTGGTATGGATTAATATCATATAGCACTTCTGATGGGAAAAGAGCAGGACTAATGTGGCTAAAGGCATCAATGACAGGATAGTAGTCAAATGTTTCATGTGGTAAGGCACTGGAATGGTTCAAAAGGGTTGCAGGTGTGGAAAATCCTGGTGGTAGGGCATGTGGAAAAAGATGCAAAAAAGGAGTTTGTTTAGCTAAGGTCTGACACATGTTTATATGAGGATCAAGATGTGGTGGGCGTGGATGAAGATGTAACAGAACTTCTTCTGGGAAAATGTGCTTTTGAGTAGACTGCTCCAGCATAACTCTCTCTTGTTCTAGAAGCACTGCTTGTAACTCTGTAAAACCAGTTGGTGGGAGCTGCTCTACTGTGGCTGATGATGTGCTACCAGTTGACAACAAAGTATTTGGCAAAGAAATATTGTTACCGCTACTGACTGCTACATTTGTTGGAGGCCATTTATCAAAACGAGGTGAATTTTGGTCTAGATTGGCTGGGAACAAATGATGACTTCTCTTTATATTATTACTGCTATTCACCATGCTGACATTTTGAGCCAATGTAGCTTGAAGATGGAGTCTGTCATTTATTACTTGAGCAGTTATTTCAGGTGAAAATGATTTAAACCTGGAAAACTGATGTTTATCAGGCATATGTTCACTACTGGGATTCAAGTTATTAGTGTTGTTTTGGTGGTTATTTAATGTTTGTTTGCTAGAAATATTCTGGTGGATCCCTGATGATGTTGGGGTATGCTGCATATGAAGCTGCTGATGTTGATAATTCTGTTGCATATCTAAAATCTGCCGATCTAGCAAGGAGGCAAAGCTAACAACTCCACTGATCTGTTCTCCAACACAAGAATTAGGTGTGCTAGTTGTTGACCAACTACTGTTTAAGCCTTGTGAATGACTGTTAGTGAAGTTGAGTCCAGGAGATGGACTTGTGTTTATCTGTAAAGGCTGTTGTAAGTTGCTGGCACTGGAAAAGACTGTATCTGAATGAGTCTGTGATTTCTGCTGCTGTTGCTGTTTAATTGTTCCTGGAAAAGAATCTTGTGTTTCACTTCCAAGAAGACTGGAACTACTGAATGAGTTGTAATCACATACTGACCTTCCCTGCACAGATGTTAAGAATAAATTACATAAAGAGCAATAATAACAAGATTGTAAACATTACTTCAGGCAAATTCAGTATCAAATATAATTCTTTACAAATAAGAAAAAAGCTGTTTGTTGACATTAAACTGCAATTGATATTTACTATCATTATTAAGATAAAATTAGTTATTAAAATATTTAACTGTAATATTTACAGGACTTATTGAGATAAAGTTAGTTATTAAAAATTCAAACTAATCAAACTAGTGACAGGATAAAAGTTAGCTCAAATTTAAAAATTGTAATGCATAACTGCAATGTAACTGTAAGAGGATGCTCCTGATTCATTGAAAATAGTAGCTGAAATCAACAACCATTCTATAAGTATAAACTGTATAATATATGCTATATTCAAAAACCAACAAATTACTTTGCTTTGGAAGTTAAATGGCTGGGAGGCCTCTGTACTGGATTCTCATATTAGGTTAAAACTCATCCCAGTTGGTATGATTTGTAATTTCATGCTTTTCTTTCTAGCTCACGAGTGCTAAACTGAATAATGAAGCACTTAGTGCCAGTGATTTATTTCACATGAAACACTAATAAATTTAACAAAAAGGATTGGGTAGATACTTTTCATCATCCTTGTATCATAAAAGGTGTTGACAAATCAAAGATGCAAAAATAACACTTCTACTAATATTTATTTATTTAAATTTAACATGGCAGGGACACTATTAAAAATGTAAAATTCATAGAAAACAGATTATTTGTTAAACTTATTTGGTACCTAAACTCATCATACAAAGACAAAATGAATGAGAGTTTTTTCCCCATAATAAGGCACCTCTTTTGTAATATTATTATATTATCATTATTTTATATTAACAAATTCATGATCAACTTCATCACAAGCTAAAATGGAAATGAAGGCAAATTAGTTTTCTTAAAACTGAATATTTTAAAAAAATATTATTATAACAGACAAATTTGAAAAACATATGAATATTGACATTGAATTGTTTAAACAGTACATGAGGTAACAGACATAAAAGTTTTGGGTCTGATTTATGCGTTAAAATGTTACAAAGTCAATGCTTTTTTAAAATCTTATTTCTTCTAAAAGCTGACTTATTTCAAAATAAAAGGGATCTAGAATGTTGCTTTAACGAATTATATTATCGCTTCAAAGAAAATCTTGATACAACAGGTTTGTCAGACTATTTATCACAATGAAAATTAAAGAAACATGTCACAAAAAAAGACACCCTTTTCAATTTGTATTACAAATAATTACAAAATAAATAAACACAAATATCTTATGTGTTTCTCACATTAATTCTGAATATATGGAATATATAAACAATGATATTTCAGTGCTTTGTTTCCAAGACAACACTTTTTAAATAGAACCATCCTTTGTGGTACACAGTCCAGAGAATAATCTATATGCTTGTTCAAAGTACTGGAACAAAGATGTGTTTGGATTGTCCAGACAATTTAAGGTAAAATTGCAATAGTTTGCAAGACAAAAATTATAATGGTTTTAATATTTATTTTTGCAAAAACATTTACTGATTTAGTGTAATTACATCAATTTATTATGTCACCTTTGATGCAGAACTATTTTAATTTACAACAAAGCCTTCTCAAACCAATTTTATGCAAATGTAAATTGCCATATTGTGACCTCACATTAAAATGTTGTGCATCTTTATTATATTGTGCATTCTTTTATCATAATTTGAGTTTATACAATACAAGCTAGCTGAATCACCAAAATCACTGAATTTATGGAATACTGCTTAGTTCATTTAGTATTTGTCATGTATTTTTAACTAATATGTGCTTCCTTTCAGTACTTGTAAGATTTATGGTTCTAAATTTTTGTCAACTCAATCATGGGGTAGAAGATAACATTCCAATTTTTCAACTTTTCAGAATTTCAATCTGAAAGGAAAAAAACAAAGAAATTGCAAAAAATTAGATTACGATCTATAAATGAAGTAAAATATATTTTTAAAAAATTCCTATGCAAAACTACTTCATGTAAAATATGCCACTTTCAAACTACAATAGGAAATTAAAAAAAAAATGCAAATGCAGAAAATGTAGATTATGATATCAAAATTTGCTGTTCATCAACATTTTTGAAATCTGGTAAATGAACTAATTAACTAATTTCTCCTATCAGACAAAGAAGAAAATATTTTCAATATATTTCATGAACTCATAAATATACATGTACTTCAAGAACCTTCAAGAAAGAGCTAATATATATATATATATATATTCTTATTAATGATTTTTTTAATTTTTTATAAGGAAAGTTTTATAAGACAATACTTAATGAATTATTCAGATTTTATTAAATATGTGCATATATATATATATATAACTTCTAAACTAAAAACAAAAACTTTAAAGATACCATTTTCATGAAATTAATATGCTAAAATAATAGGTGAATTTGAAAGACTATTTTCTTGTTATGATTTCTGCCTACTTTTTCATTTTGGTAATCCTATGCTAATCTGTTGCTGTTCAAAGTATTATAATTTGTTGCCATCTTTGATAATATAATATTATAATATACCCAAATGACTGCTGAGAAAGAGCAGTACACATTTTCTACTTATTCCAGAATGAAATGCTACTGTGGTAAAATGAATAGGCCTCAATTAGCTATGTGTGTAAATGACATCTTTATACATGACAATTAACCAGATTGCCAGTCTAATGTGTAAACAGAAAAGGACATAATTTTTGCATGTTTATTTATTTGCTTCCTTTCTGCTTGCTAGTTCATGTTGGGAGGGGGAGCTTTTTGAACAGTGCCTCCTAGCACTGTAAACCATTATGCCATAAGTGAAACACCTAGTAGAATTTATTTCTGCTAACCTGAAAGAATATGCCCTGCTTGTGTACTGATTCTGTTGTCTGGAAATGTGAAGTTACAGGAGAACTGGCAAACATCTGATTTGAATTACATGTACTTGAAATAGGTGATAATCTGATATATGCTGGAATTCTTCAGAAGAAAAAGAAAGAATGGAGGACTGATTTTGTGCAGTAGATGTAAGCTATTGTTGCTGCTGAGGTAAGTGGGGTGGCAGAAAAGGAACATGATTCACTTCTGCTACAAGTTGCTGATAAAGGTGAAGATGCTGATACCTTGAAGATAAATCTGATAGTATGTAATTATTCATTTTATGACTGGCAACATCCATTGTAATATTTTTCTTAACTTGACCAAGACTAACTAACCTGATATTGTGAGTGATGAGAAGAAGAGGCTGGGGTACTTTGCTCAGTTGATCCCATTACAGATTGGTGGCTGAGATCATGTTTGCTGGTTATAAGTCCCTCAGAAATTTGAAGCTGTGTAATGAATTTTTGCAGAAACAGTTCTGATTCATCAACCGGATCTCCAGCAATATTGTGAGCATCTTGACTTTGGTGGTTTTGTAAGTCATGGTCCAAGAACATGGGAGAGAAAACATGTTCACTCTGTGAGTGTAAACCAGATGAAAACCCACTATCAGTATAGTGGTCATCCCAGAGTGGATTAACAGGAAAGCCACCAGAGGGTTCAAAATTTCCATAAGATGAAAAGTTACAGTGATGATCAGAAAACATAGGCCTTTCATAGACATTGCGGTTTTGTGTGGTTGGGATGTCCTCATTGCCCGTTGACCACATACTATTACTGATAGATACACCATGGGCTCTGAAAACAATAGGCAGGTTTAGGTTATTTTATTATCATTCATGTGTTCATTTGTAGATATATTAATTGTATTATTAATTAATTAACTCAGAGACAGAAACAGTAAGAAGATTAAGAATAAAAATATTCAATTTATAACACAATTCATATTCATTACAATTCTTCTTACAGATTTAGTATTTTTTATAATTTATGAGATAAGGACTCACATTCATACCTGCCTGCATACAGATGAACACACATACACATATATATCCAGTCCACACTACATGGACACAGAGAGCTTACAATAGCTGTTGTTTATATATTTATTTTTTTAAGGCTGACCGTCCCAAAATGTAAAGAAAATTCTACAGCAGTACGACACAATGTTTGGTTCATTGCAGTTTAAAAAAAAATGCATTGATAAAGGTGGTAAAGCAAACACTGAAGCTTTGTCTGAAATTGACTTGAAAATTCCTACTGCTGATTTTATTTGTTTTTACTAACCAACAAGTTTCAAATAAATGTATTATTAAAGTAAAGTAGTAATTTAATAATTAATTCAAGTATAATTATTAATAAAGTGTCAACATAACTATAATTGCAAGATAAATGCTCAGTTAACTTCAGTAAACAAGAATAAAAAAAATAACTCTGTATGTGTGTTTTTAAATGTGCAATTTCACTAATAATTTACTATTTTGAGTATATATTCACAAAAAACACTAAACAAACAATTCAAAATCAAGTGGAATCATCTTTTCATCCGATTGAATATTAGAATTTGAATCTCTGATAATGATCAAGAGTTGCATAATCTTCATCACTCACAATAGTAACATTAATATTCAAGACAAAAGAAAATGATTTTGAACATGATCAAAAGTTGTGTACCACTACCATAATCTGTCTGCATTACTCAAAAAAGTAACATTAACAATCAAGACCACAAAAAAAGATGTTTCTATGCCTTAGAATGGTTCACAGGAACAATGACATTGACATGGAGGGCAAACAGGTTTTTTTTGTTGTTGATCACCTTAGTAGAGAATTTACAAGTAACAACAAGAAAAATTATTAGAAAATATAATTTGCCACTGTTACTCTGAATTACAAATACATTAATGGCAAGTAATACATCTTTACCTACCAAAATCTGGCCTAGCTAATAGTAATACCCTGTATTTAGCTAATGTAGCATTGTCCTGTTTCAACTTCTTCATCTCAGTGGCATGCAATCATCTTTTCAACTAATATAACTAAGAGAAGAATTACAAAGTGAAAACTATTTGAGATTAACTTGACAACAGCTCAATCTGTGATCTGCATTTCCATCTCACTATGTGACCTGCCATCTCCTTTGCAGCCTTGATACAGTTTTACTTTTATATAGTTTTAACAACTACCTTTCACAACATTACAGCCAATGACTGTGGATTTTCAATAAACAATCCTGAAAAAATGTGCCCCATGTGAACTTGATTCTATTCCAGCATCACTGCTATATTATGAGTATTCATAATCTATGCTACTAACTCTGGACTTAATAAGTACTTTTTGTTCTATCGACATTTTCCAAACATTTTAAAAAATAGCTGCTATTTTACATGAATGACTTGAAAAACTATTGCCTAGTCTCAAATTTTTCATTTATGTCAAAAATCCTTGGGAAAAAAGTTATTATGCCTCAATAAGCATCTCACCTAAATCACGGTATATGCACAATCTTTTTAGTGATTTTTTAGTCTCAGTTAATTGCCACTATCACAGTAAGTAACGAGTCTGTCTGTTAATGACCTCTGTGTTTTGCATAATGGAAAAATATAAGTTCTCTCAGATTTCAGCTCTTCTTGATTTATAAAATTATATGCAATTTTGACAATAATAACCACGATTATGACATTAAAAATATGTCTATATTGATAGTCGGGCTGTCAAAGCACTGAGCTATATATAAATGGAGAGGACATCCAATGATAGCAATATTTATCCATTCTTGTGCTTACCTCTAACCCATAAGCATCTTATGCTCACAGCAAAAAAGAAAGAGCTGACTAGCAGAAAATTATGGCAACCCCTGCCTCATAGTCATACCACTTATACAACTGCAACAGAGGACGATGTGACACCTGCCATGACATAAACAACTCATCCAGTCTGAAAAGCTATGCACTTCTCATACCACCAGATCAATTCTACACCTATGTAAAAGAAATGTTCAGAACGCTAAAAGGATCACAAATAAACAACAGAGTCACACATGTAGAAGCTAAAATGTTCACACACACACACACACACACACACACACACACACATACACAACAACAACACTAAAATTAATCAAATTCAGCCTCAAAGACTCACCATTCCAATCTGACAATGGACAGATAGAAAACAGAACCAAAATGGAGGACTACAAAAATTCCTACACTAAAGAGCGCACACACCCAGCCAACCACACCATAACAGAAGGCAGCACAACAGACATCAGTGTCACTAAAACATACAGACTTACAACTCTACTATGACACAGCCATGCAGATGAAACCAGTAACATAAACAACAGTAGAGTCACAAATGGACACACACTCACATGTACAACAGCCAATGAAATGCAGACGATCAAAATGAAGATGAGAAGTCATGCCTTTGGCATGGACAAGACCATGAAAATGGTACAAAAAACATAGACACCACATATAAAGATGAAAAACAAGCAAACTCAAACACTACCGACCATCTAAACCAATTGAAATGAACATCACAAGTCAAACATTGACATGCAAACTTTGGCACAGATGCCAGACAAAGAACAGCAAACTGATGAATCACATGACGGAATCCATCAGCCACTACATCAGTACATCACTACATGTGCAACAAAGACATACAAGAGCTACAAATCCGCATGATGAAAACACAAACTGAAAGATAAAAAAGAAAAATGGACTACCAAAATGGAAACACAATCAACAGAAACAAGCTCAAGCCAACCAACATACATACGGAAATTTGTGACACCCACCCAGATAACAAACACACACAGACTGGATATGGTGGCTCTTTGATACAAACAATATTTTATACAATAGAATGCACCATCCAAACCCACTCCACCAAGGACCACATCAGCCCAAATGTCAATTGAAGGTAGAGATGACTTATTTTTATTTAATTTTTCTTTTCTTTACTCTTTTCTGACAATAACTCCAACACAGGGGAAAGTACCATTAGAGTCTCAAACTCAGTAGAAATCCTCTGTGCGCTGCAGAAATTGGACCGGCCAGCCCTTTAAACCAGTGAAAAGCCGATAATTCACAACAATTATTATTATTATTTTATTTTATTTCATTTTTTCTCAGCAGTACCGGGCAATAATCTATGAACCCGCTAGAGTGGCCCTGAAATCCCAACCCTCAATACACCACCAAAATGCAACAATATTCAACAACAGCACCCACTCCACATCCACCAGAAACAAGAAATCACCAACTCCAAAATGGATTGCAACACAACTACAAGGGAATGCAACTACTGTATCTCCAAAAGCAGAAAAATATTTTTAAAAAATAAAAAATAAAAAAAATAAAAATAAATATAACAACAAAAAAGAATGGCACAGTTCTCCAGCTCTTCACCTCCACCATGATATGTGAAGAAGACCATCAACAATGCAACACCAACCCCTCTCCCCTCTCCAGAAAACAGTGAGGAAGAGAAGTTCCCTAGGGAGCCATCCAAGATCCAGAACATCTCAAGATGAAAAGTCTATTGTGGCCTCTGAGGGGAAACATCAGCGTGGGAACCCCCACCCCCAATGATAGCAAGTGCTGCGGATGTGTCACTAACAGACCATTTTGAGAATACCAGTCTAACATAACAATAGTGCTGAAGTCTACATGAAGGAAAGAAATCATTCATTATTTTAAAAATATGTCTTAATTAACACTGTAAACTATAATATTTAATTAATTTTTATCAGACATTTATTATAATAATTTTTGTTTTTTTAGTATTGGGTAAGCTTTTCAACATTTATGGATAATAAATAACAAAGTAAAAATCACAAACTAGTCTACTAGTACTACTGAACTGCAGAACAAAATAACTATAAAAATTGTCCATCACAATCAAAACATGCTCAGAGAACAAATACCAACTACACCTCAGCAATTACAAATTCATGTATTTATAAAAACTAACCAAAAAAATCTGAATGTTTCAAAGCCAGCATCCTTCAGCAGGAAACTGAGTAATTCACAATATCCCACTAAGTTATAAATTATGAGAACTCAAATAATTACATAAATAAATGCTACTAACAATGTAAAACTGTCATTCCCATTTTCTGGGCATTGTCGGCATTCCCCTCAGATTCTGCTACTGTTTTTCTTACTTTTAGTAAGCTTTTTGGGTCTACAAACTTGATTTTAAGCATGAGGCAATGGGAGGCTGCATAGTAAATGGGCCAGTATAATCAGCTCAAAATGCTTATTTGTGAATTCTATTACTGCAAGGTTATTAGGAATATATCACTCATGAATGCTGAGTTGGTGTATTATGAAAAGAAAACAGAGCTGAAACAATATGAAATAGGGACAAAGTTCTGATTCTTTGTCACAGAATTCTAACAAGTTGCATGTGACTTAAAAAGTTTCATTTGAAATCAATGAGTGCATTGGACACCAGAATTGTCGTTGACATATGCAAAATAAGATCAAGTTATTTCACAAAAACTTACACAAGAAGCAAAAATAAACTGAGATTGGTGATGCTTATTTAGTCACAGCAACTATAGAACTAGAGTGTTTATATACTCCTTTGTTCAATAAGAGAAACTGTCTAGTTTATGTCTTTGAACAACTGAATATAACATTAACAATCACCCATAGTTCTGTAGTTGCTGTGACTAAATAAGCCTCAGCAGTCTCAGTTTCTTTCTGCTTCTTGTGTAAATTTTTATGAAATAATTTAACCTTATTTCGCAAAGACAGACTGAGACAGTCTCTGTTATCATGCTAGAATCAAGTCTGTCATTTGAACAGAATCTGCTCTTCTCTGGAGGACTGATTCATCGGAGTTTTGACTGATGATAAGCGTAACCTTACCGATTACAAGGAAAGAAGTCAACGACTATTGTTTTAGGCACTATTGTAAAACAGGTCAAATGAAATCTGAATTTATTTATATTAAATATATAGCTATAAAAAAGTATAATTAATTAATTATGTTATTTTTGCTTGAGTTGTAAATCCTTATTTCAATATTTGTATTTAGATAACCATTAGTAGTAGGAAGTGAGAACTGGTTTAATGTTGTGTAAGAAAAGTAAGGGCCAAGATGAAAGAGATGAAGAGCAGGCAGGACTGAAATTAGTTATATAGATAATGGGTCAAGGGTGCTGGTGTGAGATAGCATGAATCAATCAGGCATCCCTTCCCTATAGATTAGGCATGCCTGTGATATTTAATCGAATGCAGATTAAATGAAGTTTAATCTACGGTCTGAAATAAAAGAATTTTATTTTTATTTCACTCTTGGGTGTTTAAGAATAGGGAATAGGAAAGATGACATACTGTGCAATGTATATTTTGAGATTATATAAATTCAGGCCAAGCAGATCAGTGACATAATGGAAAAGCGTAGAAGAGCTAATATAATTTTAATACAATTAATAATAATCTGTATGCACAATCATCTCAAGTATCTGAGCATGATGGAACCACATTTAAAACTTACAATCATGACCATCTAAGTACCATATTCAAGGGATAAGTACTTAACTGTTGTGTGGAAATATATTAAAACAAATTATGTAATTCTGATAACCTTTTTCATATTATTAACTGTTTCTTTTATGTACGGGTTTTTCCATACCTGACGTGGCCATTGAGAAAACTTCCATTGAGGATTAAAGCTTAAGGGTCAAGGAAAGGCTTGTTTACGCGTTTGGGGAAAGTAGGTTAGATCACAGGTGAAGGTCACACCAAAAATCGGATACTAACTATCCATGTATGGTCATTTGCCTACCGGGTAATGACGTAGCACTAAGATGTGAGTTGACCTTTACTTCATTCACAAAACCACCTGAATGGGTTGGCCGCGTCAGACGTGCAGACAGAATAGTGCCCACACGCCAAGGGTGACAGCCGTCCATCACTTACGACTGCGCCTATCAGAAACACATAGTGGTAATACCTTGATTTCTCTAAAATCGAAATTCTTCCTCGTAATTAATTCTATATATTTTGTATTATGAATGTACGTAGAATATTCTTGTGAATTTTATTGTTGTTGATATAATACATTTTTCTACAGAAGCTAAGTAGCACAGCGATATTACATTTGTAAATGTGGTGGAACACCACGTGTACGTAATTTTATCACCGTTGATTAATTGTTATCACGGGAGAATTAAAATGTGCTACGTAGTCACTAGCTAAATTGTATTATGAGCAACTATGGAGTAATGAAAGAAATATATATTTGTAAAGATTTTATATATTTGAATTTTCATGTAATGTAAATTGTGAGTTAGTGAAGATTGTAAAGAGTGATTATCACTCTGCCATAAAGGTCATTATCATACACAAAGCTGTAATATAAATAACTGTATTCCAGCCGGTCCTGAGCTTTACTCAGAACTCTGATCTGACTGCTCAACATTATTTGATGGGAGTCCAAGCTTATTGAAGCCGGAGCCGAAACATCAGTGAATGAGTGAGCATCTATGCTGGATCCTTATCCCAGCCTTGTTGAACTGCGAGGACTGTCAAGGGTCACGTGAGCAGCGTGTGTCAGTGGACGACAACAACATGTGTTTATTAAGCTAAGTCTAAAAAACAATCAAAATAGATTTTTCATGGTGTGAACAGTAAAGTGACTTTTTGGGTCACGCGATAACATTCTGTATTCGAGGAAATCAATTTGTTCATTTTCTTGTTTTGAATGTAATTTTATTGTTATTAAATTTTATTGTTAATTTTCTGTTATCTCTCTATGTTATTACATAAGTGCATGTGATCGACCAAAGGAGATTGCCACTGGGGGCCAAGCCATGAATAGAGGAATAAAGTATCATATTTATTAATCTATAAATAAAGGGAGATAACATTGTGGCAAGAAGTCAACTAACTTATCCGACTAGGTGTCGTGAACAATCTGTTGAGATTGTGGCATTTGAAAAGGAGATAAGTTAGGCAAGTCCAGCTGTCGCTAATGTTGAGGATTATCCTAATAATTAATATTGATGATTAATGCCTAAATTAGGACAGGGTCGTAAAATGAAAACTAGACTGTGACATGTTGAAACCTAAGACAGTACACTGTGCAGACACATGAGAATAGTTAAGAATCAGAAATATTAATAAGATTTTATTGTAAAGTCACACTGATTTGTGATGAACCTGTAACAATTTAAAATAATTTAAATGCATGTTTAATACTTTCATAAATTAAATTTCAATTGTTAATTGTTAAACTCTTTTTCCACATTACTGTTAATGTATTATAACTGGTTGAGTGTATATTGTAAAGTTTAATGTTACTATATTGTAAAATGTTCATTTATGCAACAGTACTTATTGCATAGGGGTTAACTATTTGAAAAGTCAAATAGTCGCAACAAATAAAAAGCAGATACATATAGATGCCTTAATAATACACCTGATTCAATTACCTGCAATACCTCTATAGGTGAATTTGTTTGTTATGCCTATGTGCTTCTGTGCTAATTGCATACACACAGGTATTTGATACAAATAAAAAATTTCTTGACACAAAACATTTTCTTTTATAGCTTGCCTTTAAATAGTATTTTTCAAAACTAAATTTAAATGAAGGGTTAATCACAAATTGGGTTACGTGAGGAAGTCAGACCAAAACAGATTGAAGCATTCGTGGAAGGTTATGCCTTTCAGGGTTCCTCAAGCTGGCCACTGAAAAAGAGCTCATGATTTTGCCTGAACACACACTTGCATATTGACAGCATATTTGGTAGAGTAAAATTAGATATTAAACAAACCAATTTGACTACTTAGGTCATATGTTAATTTGTTATGGGAGGGAATGAGCTGGCCAATTTGAACATGAGTAACTGAAGAATGTTAGTTACCCCCTGACCAAGATTAGCCAGGTTTTATATGGAGGATGTATCAATTTCACTTTTCTGTGCTCTTGCTGCATCTTTGATTGATCTGAATGAAGGAATATGCTGTTAAATTCTTAAAATCTTGTGAACAGATGTCAATACCTTTGAACTTTAAGTTTAGAAAGAATTTTTATTTGATACTGTGATATCTTCAGTTCTACCAGACCTCAACAAAACTTTTGTTGTTCTGTGAAAAGATGGTTTGGGTTCTATACTCCTCCTATAGAAGACAAATGGAAAATATTTTTTAAATTGCAAATGCAAGAAACTATGCCACAAGTGAGAAGAAATGTCAAGAAAAATATGGGCAATGATAAAAGTTCCAATATAGAAAGATATTCATTTTATTTTTAGAAACGTTTAAGCACTGGTGTCTACCATGTCAAAACTCTTTAGTGGAAGACTAAGTGATGATCACTAATTTTTTCCACAGTTTCTGATGTAAATTATGTATATTTAAGGAAGAGAGAATGTAGGTGTAGACTACCTATACTTTGAATTCTGAATCCAAGAAAAGAATAAAATTCTTATTTCAACCATTTGGGTACAAGAAACTCACAATTAATTGCATTAAAATTGCTTTGTTCTTGTGCAGTCTTCATTCCTATAATAAGGATAAAATTAATGTGAAAGTGTGTTGAGTGCAATCAAATAGTTGGTAAGAAAAAGCCTACAATATTATTCTTGTTATTTACATGACTTTGTTAAATTATTTTCAAATAAAGTGATTCTACATTTGCCTACTGGAAGCTGTAATTATGATCACTGGCAAAAAAGAGAAATGATTTAAATTAAATGGAAATATAAATCACAAGGTTGAGAAAATTTGAAATAGTTGTCAGAATTTTTGCATCAGAGATGATGAATAATTCAAATTAACTTGTTTAATGACTTTCATTTCTGTCTTCTGACACATGAAAAAGTGTTGCCTTTGGTTTTGTAGCACTAACATAAAGGCTTTGGGAGACTTTGCTTAAGATAGTTTAAGTGATTTACTATATCTTATTTTGTTGTTTATCAAACATTTTTATTATATTATATAATGTTTTGTTATTAGAAATGCACTGCACTGTTTAACATACTGCCCTGGATAGACAAATTATATTATATATATGTAGTTCCATATATTAAAAAGATTTACTGGTTTACAAGATTGCTTTATAATATTTCCTTTCCTATCATATCACCTAAGTACTCAAACTAGTTGAATCTTTTGTTTGGAGCCTTTTCAATGATCATGACTTACAAAACTCTTCATGCAAACAAACGAAAAAGAATGATACAAACAATATAAAACTCATGAATCTATGTATAAGTAAAATGACAGGAGAAACAAAATAGATGTGTTTATAAAAATAAACATTAAAATAGTGAAGACTGTTTGTTTCCCCCCTTAAACATATATGCAATTCAAAAACACAGAATGACAGAATCATGAAAACAGTGCTTAAATTGGCTTACAAAATTATATTCATTCAGTAAATAAAATCAGATCAAGAATAATAATTAGCATTATATAACTAAGTCATAGGAATATTTACTATTTAACAGATTTAAATACTTTGGCAATTTTTAATTGTATATTAAAAAGTTAAGTTCTCTGAAAATGCACAAAATATCAGTACTGATATTTTCATTATATTAATTCCTTTTCATAAACTCTAAGATGTCCTGTTGGTTTTGCATGCTTTAAACTCTAAAATGATTCAGCTTTATGATATAGGAAGTTTGTGTCATTATTTTTTTAAAAGGCCAAGCTTTGGTGCATTACACCTTTAACATTAAATTATTGTCATTTGTTGCTCTTATATTATAAAGTAAATACAAATTTAGAGCTATAACTTTTTCATCAGCATTAATGTATTATAATTTATATTTTACAACTTCACAATTTACTGAATACATTCTGTCTCCAAAGATCATAGGGGGAGACATTGGAAGAATAAAAAGAGTTAGTAATTGAAGGTATATATTCTTGATTACCTTGATTATATGAAAATAAAGACAGAACTTTTAGACTTCGATTAAAAATCAGACTAAACACAAATATAATAATATTCAATGGAAGAAATACTCACTCCTCAAGTGCGAAGACATCTGACATATTTTGGGATTGAACACTGTGGTTATTATAATCTTCTCCAGAGTTCGAGTTCAAAGAGAAATAGTTGGATTCATCATCAACAATTTTGCTGACCATATCATCCAGTATAGAAAATTTATCACTAGAGCAGCTACTGTTGAGACCAAATTTATCCCCACTCTGACTGCCATCACTTGGATTGCCAGAACTTGCACTATGTATTCCATTTATAGAAATATGAGGAGACTGCAAATGTGAATTCACAGTAGGTGCCGATGCAATGGATGAAGAAATACCACCATCATGCAAAAACATAGCAGACTGAGGAACATAGTGGTAAGGAGCAGATGAAGTTGATGAAGAAATACATCGAGAAGAGAAATTAGGAGTCCTCATCTCTTGAGTGGGATGTGATAATGGGGCAAAATCTCCCCAGCCAGGATGGCTGTTAATGCCGTTCTGCACAGGAGAAGTATTAGTGCCAGCAGTTTTTCCCAAACCCATACTTTCTTGATAATGCTGTTGTTGCTGATAGTGATGTTGATGGGACTGGTTTGCATCTGGCAGGGAGCTAGTCTGTATCTAAAATACAAAAGAAAATAGAAAGAATGAAAGAAAAAGAAAACTAGGAGATCTAACTGGATTACTAAATTTATAAAGTCTAAATTACATACAAAAACCTACATTTACTAAGAAACAATTTTACTTGTCAGATGTTGTTTAGTAAACTTAAACAGACTTCAAAATTTAACATGATTGATTTTACAATTCAATATGAGGATATCAATTTTGTTTAGGGAAAAAGAATGATGCATGTCACATGGATGAGGAAATAGTAATAATTTTTTTTTCTCTCTCTCTAAGTGGTCTCATACTCTAAATGAGTAACGAAACAGCTAAATTAATTAAAACAGGGACAGGGGCTAAAATGACCATTTTGTCAACAATGCGAAAACTAAGTCGGAAACGCTAGCCTTAGGTTGTGCCTGGGAATGGAAAGGCATAATTAACTTTCGAGGGATGCTCATGTTTACCCTCTGTGGTCAGGACACCAAGCGCATAAATCGTGTCAGGATAGGCCGCTGAGACGCTAATTTTGTCTGTGAGAAGACAGGCTCTAAGTTTTGAAATGTAACATTTTTTTAAAGAATCACCACTATAAAAGTCTGGTAGTTTAAGTTGATATTGTATTGTCAAATTATTTGTTGAAATAGAATTTGAGTGATTGGAAAGTTAAGATTTACATTACAGTGTTGGTTTGTGTGTACAACCATTCCTTGCCATGACTAGGCTTGCCAGGTGACGATGAGTCACCATAGTAACTGTAGTTTTAAAAACAAAATAAGAGTAGGACCGTTGCTCTGAGATATGCCTGAGATAATCAAAGGTGCCAACTTGGAACTTGATACTTGACACTAATAGAAAGTGGACAGTCCTGATATGTGTAGTGCTGGATGGGGATGCTGTGTGCTGGAGGGGGTGTGTGTTCTAATCAGCTCAGTGAAAATGATGTACAAGAACTATGTGTATAAAAGGGGATGACAGAGACAGAGAGAACGAGAAACATCAAGAATGTAGCGTTTGGTAGAGGGGTGGAAAAGACCTTCTGATAGAGTTTCTCCCTGCATTTTCTGTACCAAGAAGACTCTTTGAGCTGGGAGGCAATCAGCTAGAGAATTCTTGGACACTGCAATAGAGTGCCAGATGTCAACCCAGCTGTATTTTGAAGGTTCGCCGTCAGGGCCATCAACAGATCAAGATGGACCAGTCAGTTCGGACAGTCATCTCAGGTTCATCAAAGACTGTGCAAAGACCGCGAACAATCAACTATTTTCCAATGGAAGAAATTGATTGGACGTTTAGTGTTGTTGTGCTTGGAAATATTGCAGAGGCAGTATATTGCAGGAAGCAGTCAGTGGTCATGCATGTGGCATGCCGCCGAAAAAACGGCAAGGTTGGCCGTTAGTTAAGTACGTGAAGATAAGAAATGAGAGACGTAAGAAAAGAGGAGAAATGTAAGAGGAGAAACGCAATGAGAGAAGAGGAGGAATGAGAACGTAACAAGAATCGAGAAATGGGCCTAACGAGGAGCACAGCGAGAGCATGAAATTGTAGCAGCCGTCGTAGCAACGAGGATGGCCGTATTTGGATTCCAGGGAGCAAACCAGTGTCGAGTCGTCGACGGTGTTTTTGTGTATCATCAAACCCCCAGCACAAGGAGACAGTAACAATAACTATGTGAGTAGAAAAATACTAATTAGTGTAGGAATCTCAGAGCACATAAACCTAAACTTAAAACTAAAGCTTAGGACCTTAAATTAAGAATAAACCTTAAACTTAAATCTATGTTGAACAGTGAAGAGGACTTGCAAGTCAAATGATATTGTTTATTGTTGAACCATTGAATTTTGATATAAGTGCAGTGGCTCCAGACTTTAAAATAATGATTGTTATTTTATGATGAGAAATGCTTAGGTTATTTTTGAAGTAGTACTGCATGAAGAATCTTGAATTTTGTATTTCTTTTATTTTATTCATCATTCTTTCCTTCTTTCTTTTCCCCTACCCATGGTGTGAGTTGTGGACGGCTGACTAACCAATGTGTGAGAGGAAACCCATAGACCAATAAATTTGAATTTATACTCTGACATTGAGGCTTTCTCTGTCTATGGTTTTGAAAGAGTGGTTGTGGTCATTGTTACACGTTGTGTTGTCTGTGCCATCTACACTTCACCATTACCCATATGCAATCACACATGCAAACATGTCGGCAATACGTAACCTACACGCAGAATAAAATTCGAGCCAAACAACCATCTTGGTATTCTGTGTGATTTGTAATAATATTTATGCAAGTCCTACGTGGCGTTAGATTTAAAACAGTGTTTATTTATCTCATTCTTTCATTACAAAATTATTGTATTAATATTGCATAAGTGTAAGTGGTATATATTATTATTGGTATCAAAAGTGTGTTTTGTATTATTATAATTCCAGCTCAGTAACTTTAAACAGGCACTAGCAACCAAACTGCACGCATGTAAATTAAATATTTAAAAAGAATAATAATAAAACACTTTCATTATCTTTTTTTTACAATTAAAAATAAAAGTCATAAAATATGTTTCTGAAGTTAAAAAAATCACTCAGTGTTTGTCTATTTTTCATTTAATAAAACTTCAACTTTTCAAGCAGTCATAAAACATATTTATTGTTCCAGATATTTTTTTAATGGTTGGTACTGAATGGTCCTGAGTTTAAATTAATTATTATCCCCCCAAACCCCACCCCAGCTGTCTCATAGTTATTTGTATAGACTTTTTAAAAAATTGGTGCAAATGTTTTCCACTGCCCCCCCCCCCCCCCCCCAATAAAATAAAATAAAAATAAAAAAATAAAATCTATTCATATATCAAACTTTGAAATATATCTTTCTTGTGTCTAAGCTGACTTTCAATGATTCAAAATAACTGGAATTCAACAAAACATGAATATAACATCTACAACCAATTACTTTTAAGTAAGTAACAAATTTTAAATATAATTTTTATATGTAAGCTACTTAAAGAGAAAATTTTTCAGAACTTCTGCTGCAAAATTTCAAAATTATCTATCCCTCCAAACAAATTCTCACAAAGTAATCACAAGGGTTGATATGTCTACATAATTTTTTCCAAAAAAATGTTGTGTTAGGTTGATATGTGTATGCTTTGATTGTAATTACTGTTCAGCATTATTCATTCAATATTTTTTATTTTAAATGTCAACACAATTAATCATTTAGGTTTACATTTCTCATTGTCTGAAATCAATGTAATGAATTTAAAATGGAAAACAAACTAAACAAATGTTACACTTCTGATGTTTTTTTGTGTTTTGATGAAATACTATTGTGGCTCTTGTACTTGCACTTAAATTTTAAAGCAGTGTGCTCGTTTGGGATTCCAAGTTTGAAATGTTGGTTTGTTTAAACTAGCCAATTTATACCATTATACTATATAGCATTTCAGTTATTTTATATAATTATAAACATGTTCTCACTTACAGTTATGCACAGTTCAGGACAAAATTGTGTTTTTGGCTGAGCATTTTCTTAAAACAATCTGTTCCCATTTTTTTCACTCTGACTTATATGAAGATTTTAATTTTTGAATTTTTTAATTTATTGTCTGGATGAACTCAGACAAAAAAATATTTGTTACTTCATTTGTTTAATTAAAATATTAACAAAATTTTCAGTTTGGCATTACCTTCAAGTTATAGTAGTTTATATATTCCTAAGATGTAAATGCAATTGCCTCAGAATAAATAGTTACTTGTAAGAGGCAAAAAGTTCTTTTGAAAAAAATGCACTAAAAATAGTGGAAAGAGATAAACTGATATTTAGAAAAAGTATATACATCTTTTTGCATTCTGTACCTGATCATAGGCATTACCACTTATTATATATCAGCTCATTTTTTCATTTCTCATAGACAAGTTACCAAATCCTAGGCAGTCACAGACAGGCAAACACACACCAGTGAAAACACATAAAAACATTGTTTTCTTTGACTGTGGTATAAACTAGTCTACAACCATGTTTATTAAACTGACATATCTTAACAATATAGAAGTACACAAAAACACACATTTAATCGATTATAAGTTTACCTGGCCATTTTTGTAGCCAGAGCCAAATCCTTTTAACATTTCTTTGTAAAGTTTGTCATTGATACTTGTAGCTGGCTTGCCATACTTGTCCTGAAAGCCTGACTCAAAAGACTTGGTTCCTATTTGATATCTTTGTTCCTGATCAACAAATAAAACAAAAAAGAATAGATATAGATGTAAATTTTTAATATTTTTGTTACTTTGGCAAAAAAAAATAAGAATTATGTTTTGACAACTGACATAGCCCTGAATTGTAAATTAAAAACTGATTGTGTAGATTTTTCAAATTTATTACATTGTATACCCTATATGAATGCCAATTTTATATTAATTTGTTATGTTCTTTAAAAAAATAATTATTGAACAAAAGGTTGAGCTATGACCTGGCAATTTAATTAAATTAATTTATGTGATGTGATAAAAATAATGGAGCCAACTAGCAGTCTAATGGGTGGGGGTGAATAGTTTTGTCCAATTTTGCTCTGGGATTCTATGATTAGATAATAACCACAGAATAAAATAGGTAACCACATTAAGACTGGGTTTAAACTTGATCAATGAAAGTTACTAGATGACAATAAAACAAGGAAATTTCAGACAGTTTGCTTTATACCATTTATTTCAGGTAATCATATAAATAATACATTAGAATTACCATGTCAACAACTAATCATTATAAACCTGTACATAGCAATTAGCAAGCATTTGAACACTGAAATGATGACTTTTGAATATATATATATATATATATATATGAATGTGCATTGTTATTGTAATAATAATAATTTGATAACTTTTGAATCAATCAATCAATCTATCTATCTATCTTCTTGTGTTGGGTATATGTGTCCCCATACATACAAAGTATTTTTAACTGTAATTATTACGATTTATTATTAGGTGTGATTACCATTATTATTAGATATTATTTATAATAATTAATATGCTATCTACTGATTATAGTATAATCCGAATAAGTGACTTTCTACATGTGTTTCCACACAACACACACATGCATGCACTTAAAAATTTATCTGTGTTTTGAAATGCAAGATATATATAATATATATAATATATATGTCTAAATAAGCATGCAATGCATAATTCTTTGTGCGCACATCTAGTATAATTATTGTCTTTATATGTTATCTCTCTGTATATACTTATTCCAAAATCAACATAACCAATTACATGTATTTTTAAATATAAAACACTTTTCTGTCATTAAAACTCATTACTATTACTTATATATTATATACTAAACTATTACTTATTTTATTGTAAACAACTTTATGCATTTTTCAGTAACATTTAAGTATAAACTTACCAATATCATATAAATTAAATTGTGACTGCAAGGATAAATAATCTAAGGCAAGTATACTGTCCTCTTATTATAGCCTCCTCATCCCTAAACCCATAATATTTTGTTGCTATAATGAATGAAATTATCATATAAAAAACCTGAACAATTATGGTAGTTCTCACTGTATTATTGGTTACTCTTGTGCATTACTTTTATTTGTAGTTTCTGTGATTTGTTTTAATTTGTACCATAAGATTAAGAGTTCAAATTAAGATGATTATTTAACATACACATTCAACTCAAGATGAAGAATAATTTCTGAAAATGAAATGTTTATTTGTTAATTATGATGCAGTATATAATTTCTCTCACTTTCAAAGATAAATCAATAAAACATTCACTCTTCAGTTATGCTATGGTTGTTTTCACCATTTATAAATCCCCAATACATGAGATCCTATGAATTAAATCCCTGGTGGTTTTATAGTAAGCTTATATTTGAGAAGTTGCTGTCAGATCATGTGTACTTGTGCTGATTTGACCCTCCCCCCAGTTGTAGTAGTTTGTTCATTCATGACTGGAGTAATTTTTTTGTGCACAGCAGATGATTTTTCACTCAGATTGCATTTCTCATTTTGGCTGTAGTAAATATTTTTTTTTTTTAAATTTTGGTAGATTGAATTATGCTGGGTAGTTAGATCTTATTTTTCAATGCCTCCTGGAAAGAAACTGTCACAGTGAATACAAAAAAAAAAAAAAGAAAGAAAAGAAAAGACTGAAGTCTCAGTGAAAGCCAATCAGAGAGAGAGGAGTGTTTGAATTCAAAGAGAAACAGGCAGTCTGGGGTACGTTTGCTTCAAAATGGAACTGTTGGCTCTGCAATGAATTAACCATCTTCTCAATCAGAAATAGCAGATTATTTTGGCATGTTTTACATTGATGGGTTTCTCAAGAGAAAAGAGCTCCCTGTAACTCTCTCATATTTTATTAATTAAGTACCTCCTATAATTAACAAGGCTCTAAAACAAGAATAAACAAAGGAAAACATTTGAAAAAACAATTTCACTGCAAACTAAACAGGATATAAAGCAAAACATCAAATTTGTTTTAATGAATCTCATAAGCAGATTTTCTTAGTCTAAGGTAATAAATAAATCCATATTTATTACTTAATCAATAAAATTTGCTTCATTATTGAGATTACATTTATTTACTATAATTCCCATACTTGCATGTTAATTTCACATAAACATTACTTCTTCTGTGTTGAATTAATATTATGCAAGGATCCACTTTATATAAATTAAGTCATAAGGAAATAATATGCTTATGATTAAAATTAAATTATTTATTGATCTATTTGTTGCGCTATTATTTATATACTAATGTAGAAATAATTACATCAGTACAATATCTGAGGTTCATCATTTGAACTATATTATATATTTTAGTTTTACTGTATCAGTGTATGTATCATAGAGATGTTAGCTATTTAGTTTATATACACTTACATACATGCACATTTTTACGCATGCATAATGAATATGTTGGATCAACTCACCTGTTGCTATTTTCTCTAATAATTAAATAATTATTATATTAAAAATAGTACTTAAATAATAATAAAATACAAATTGTTGTTGCTTCTTTTTAAGTGAGGCTATTTCATTATTAAATATTGCATAAATTACAGCAATAACTGGAATCTGGCTTAGAAGCAGTTTTTTTCCCTTCTGTCACACAAATAGTGGAAATCAATCTATAAACATAATTATATGAATAAACAGAACAATTTTAGTATTAATCCTCTAGTTACTCATTTAGCAATATTAACATTTTCAAGCAAAAAGAATCATTTTTAATTTACAACTCAGTTATCTTTGGTTATAAATGACTAGATGAGGAGAAAATTTCCAAAGGCACAATGCACACCCCCCCACCCCAAACATTAAATGATCTCCCCTCTTTTGGGCCAGCCAGCTTCTAGTTCTATCCATAGTTTGTTCCAAACTTCAATACCTTAGCTGCTCTATTGTCTGTGTAAGTAGAAACTGCTGAACAAGGTCACTTGGATACCTGAATGCCAGAGTGCATTTCAAATCTTGACACACTTCCAGATTTAAAAAAAAAAAATGATTATTAACTGCTCTGCAGGTTCTTTTCCTCAGATAAAAGGAATGAAAAACCCTCAATGAATAACAATTTATCAGGACAAACTTAATTCATATGATTTACTTTGCATTGAAGCAAACTTGCTGTAAAATTTAACTTTTGATGACCAAATCATGGATTTTGAAATAAAAAAAAGAAGGTATTTTAAAAATCCAACATATTCTAAATTGCTATTACAAATAATAAACACATTTTCCATCTTAATTATTGATTTTTATAGTTACAAATATTTTTGTTTGTTCTGGACAACATAATATTTTCAGTGTTTAGGGCCCTGGAAGGTCTTAATTCAGCACTGCATGTTCCCTGACTAGCCACAGCACATTTATGTTAGAGACATACTGAAGTTTCTAGTTGTCTATCCAGTCTGTCTTCCTGGTATATTAATTGCCAAAGATTTTTTTTCTCCACTATGTGCTAAATATATAATAATATTTGTGTATGTTGACTGACTCTTATCAACTGTGCTCATTTATGAGCATTGTATCTGGTTGTAGCATTTACTATAGTATATTATTACACGTATTTGTATAGACTAAATATATGTCTACTTAATATTGTGACAATTATATACAATTTTTTTAATGTTGTATTTAATTTTCTACTGGTGCTGATGGTCTCAATTTATCATCTGTTATTTAATTTGACACCAATTCATTACTAGAGTCTCCTTTTGTTCTTTAAATGGTATATGTCTGTCATCTACCTATGGGTTGACCAGTCACATCATTCTTGATTCATACTTAAGCTGCTGGTAGCGAGAAGAGAGTGGCATATAGCTCCAGCATCTACAGTCATATTCACTCCATTCATGTCACAGAAGTATGCAAGTATACACACACACACACACTTTGATTCTACTCCATGTGTTTATTATTGTGTACTATATATCATTATGTTTTCACTGTGTTTTACTATATATATTATTTACTATTGCAAAATGCTTAAAACTTTTTATTTTAAAGGTAAAGCATGCTTATAAGCAACATAATACTATTAATTTAGAGAATCATCAAAAATTAGAAGTAGACATAAAACTCAAATCAAACAATTTCATTTACCTTAATATTTACACTTTCAAAGTTTCATTTGCTACAGTAATTGTACATAAATGATACAATAATTTGTAAATTTGGTAGATATGCAGTTTTAATACTGCCTCATAAAGATAACTCACACTATTAGTGAATACTGATAATTGAAAATCAAACATTTTGTACCACATATTTACCAAACCTACCATTAGAAATTAACAACTATGCTTTGTTTTAGAATTCAACAGTGCAGACTGCAAAGAGCTATATGTCATAAAAACTTACATTACATTGCAGTATACTGTTCTTAAAAATTCCTATATTCCAGTTTTATCATTAATCCATACTGCAATTAATGCTATAACACACACAAAACTACATGCGTGTGTGTGTGCATTCACATTTCTCCCCTTCTTCTTACACACAGAGGAATCACTATGTTAGCAGCAGCACATTACCAAGCCTAAAAAGATTACTGATAAGGCTAATAATCCGACAGCCTACTGTACATATACAGTTTGCAATATAAACTATTATTATTTGAAAGAATAAAGGTAGTAAACAAAGTTAGTCTAAATAGTAGGCAGGTCTATAGATATAAAGTCATCAGTACTGAATTAGGTATTGTAATCAGATCAGCTGTTTCGCTCATTCAGCGGCTATTCGACACGCGGAAAGCTATTTTTAGATTTAGGGCGACTGAAAACAACATCCTTCACTTATCATTCAGTGTTGGTTTTATGAAATAAGCAGTGTGTGCCAGCCCAAAATATTAATATAATGTAACTTAACGCACTAGTAACTTCATCAATAACAAGAACGTACTTTCGTATTCATTTACTTGATTTAAACGTTTGATATGTCAAGTTGCTACAACACGTTATCAGCTATGGCGACCATATGATATTTTACTATTGGTCCCGATTATCTTTGATGAAATCAATAAGTTATGATCGATTTCGAAAGACACTTGAAACAATAATTTCAAAATAAGAAATAAAGAATATTCAAAGCTGCATTTGTCATTCAATCAATATGAGTGAAATTAGCTATTTGTGTTACATTTCTCCAATGATTGTATGGCACAGCCTTTTTGTGTCTGTCACAAACATTAGCTTTAGGGTTGATTTTTATGCATTGTATTAGTAGGGTTGGCATAAATAAAGCATGTTCATTCTCTAGCTAAAAATGCATTTTATTACATGATTAATTTAAATTAAACGTTCTTGAAATTATTATACAAATTCAACTCTATTCAAAAGTAAATCAAAACATATGATACTGTAATCATTTATCGACGTTTGGAATGCGGACAAGATGATCAAAGGCGTTGTTACTTAAGACTAAAATATATATATTTTCTCATCGACTAAGGTACCAACTATAAAAAAATAGCATGAAGACTTTATAGTTTATCTACCTGTTTTTCGCGCCGATTTTGGCCCCCAGTTGTAGTCATCAAATGAGCTTCAGTAATCTTATATTTTTTGCTATCATGTTGAAACGAGAACTCCATGGATTGACGATCATTTTGCTGTATGCTAATGCTTTGGCTGTTCTGTTGTTACTCCCTCCGGATATCTTGGTTTGTGTTTGATTTGGATCAATATGGAGGTTGTGGTATTAGAGGTGGTGGTTAGGACTTACGAAACATCTAGTGACTAATATATTAAATGACGTCCTGAAATAAAATAACCTACTGAATTCAGTCAGTGGAGTACAGTTTCTTCATGACGTAGTAAAGTTTAGTTTGTCATTTTGAATGCACATTTGCCGGCAGCGTGTGGGACAAAATTGCAAACTTATTTCGTTAAAATTTTATAGGTAGACTCGCTTAATAATATAATGATTTTACATAAGGCGTGTTAAGAAAAATAAATGAATTTAATAATTTAGATGGTTTCGATCTCACATCTGACTGGATATGCATGTGCAAACAGAAGCTGCTTAATAATAATAAAAAAAATAAACAAAGCCTTTAACCAATATGTTTTGTTGAATTCAGTGGTTTGAATACAGTTTCTTGATGATGTAGTAAGGGCATTTTGAATGCACTATCGCCGGCATAGGCAGTATGTCGGGAAAATATCGCAAACTTATTTCGTTAAAATTTAGTAGGTAGACTAGCTTAATCAGAATTTAACAATTTAGATGGCTTCGATCTAACATCTGACAGAATATGCATGTGCAAACAAGCTGCTTAAAAAAGAACAAAATCTTTAACAAATATGTCTCCCCCTGCCCCTCCCCCTCCCCCCGTAGCAGAAGCGTAGCTGGGGGGGTCAGGGGGTACATATGTCCCCGGGCGCCAAGGTACAGGGGCGCCTAAATGAGGCTTACAACGTTACATTATAATACGTGAACAAGGGTAATAAAGGGTGATTAAACGGGGAGGGGGGTCGCCAATTTTATATTCGTCCCCGGCTGCAAAATATCCTAGCTACGCCTCTGCACCGTAGAATAAATTGCATGGAACATAGAAGAAAACTCGACGAAGCAATATCATCTTACATAATTTATTATTTTTTAAAAATGTGGTTCTAGTGGCCGAGGACGGACCCTGACCACACCATCCGTTCGTCCCAGAGGTAAATCACACCTCCATGCAAAATTTCAATTTATGAGTTCTCTCCTCATATCAACAGCTCGTCATAGGTGGATGGAAGGCCCCGGGGCCGGGAACAGAATCTGACACCCCTTCCTTTACGTTAACTTAAAGGGTAAAACCACGCCTCCATGATCCCTGCGGCTGTGAATCAAACACATGCACTAAGACATACACATATAACTTTCTATTTTATTTATTAGATAGATCAGCGATTCTATAAAGGTGTGCAGCGAGAAAAAACAACAAAATAGTAATTTTTATGCAAAACGGGAAAATAAGAGGAAATATAAAATAGGTATGACATATTTTCAACAAAGCTATTTATTAATACAAGAGGAACAAATAAACTGTAAGTAATACAAACTAGAATAGTTAAAATTAATGAGTCAATAATTACATTTTTATAATTAACTGAGAAATACGGGCTTGTTTACTTTAGCACAATTATTCAATACAGGGTCGAATCGCAGACACCCGCAATTCTTGATCAAAAGAAAAAAGTCGCTCCCATTTCGTATAATGTTGGCCAATGCAGAAAATCTCTGCTCGCACAAGTAGGTTGTCGAAAACTGTATTAGTGTCGATAGGGCATCTTCAAATAACACTGAATTTTTTCCCCCAAAATTTCAGATTGAAGTAGTACTGTTTCCCTAAACTTTGAAGTTCTGCCAACTCTTCTGCCTCTTTTTAACGATAGATGTTTTGTGTCTGCAGTTATAACGGCAAAGGGATTGCGGACCCACCAGTGAGGGAAAGAAAAAATATTGCTGTAGTTTATCCTCCAAAGCCGAGAGATGTTCTAAAATCAAACAGGAAGTAATCTCCGGATCGGCTTCACTTGTGAGAGGAAACATTTCAAGGTTATTGTTTTCAGTTTTTGCCTTCCATATTTTAATTTTTCTCAAGACCGATGTAAAGAGGTTTTCCTTCCTGCTCATGCACACTAAAGCATTAAGGCTGTTTATATGTTCAAAAATATCAGCCAGGTACTCAATTTTTGAACACCCTATCTCGTCTTCAATCAGGGCGGTAAACTCATGTTTCTCTGTATCAAAAGTTTCTAATAACCCATTCTTTAATTCATAAAATCTAGAGAGTACCTTGCCTTTGCACAACCTGCGAATATCGATATGAAGGACCCGCTATCAAGATGAGCTCCTTTTCCTGACACGTGACTTTGAGAAGTCTAGTTTTAATTGTTCTAGTTTTAATGTAGTTAACCATCGCAACTACTGAGTCCATTACGCTCCTTAGGGCTGCAGGAATCGTTTTAGCTATCAAAGCTTCTCTGACCCCACTAAAGTTTTTTGTGTGTGATTACTTAGGTATTTAATTCATCATTTCCTTCATTATCTTTATCAAACTTCTCTAAAGTCATAATTCTTGACTCTCCATATATCGTCCCATTATGTCATGTGTATATTAGTTATAGGGACTACAATCACCATAGGAGTTTGGGGGCTTAGAGGTAGATATTAATTATTATGTGTTTACCTTAAGACTAGACAGTTCACAACACATCATTTTCATTATCCATCTGTGTATTATTTGTGTGTATGTATGTCTGAGAGACAGGGTTAGTCTCCAGTAAACATGCAAGAGAGGAAATAACAAACACTATACTTTTCTCATCTTCCCCTCTTCATGCATTCACAAATAACAATATGCCACATTATTGTTGCCATTGTTGCTCTTGATGGAGTCTCTAACAAGGGGGAGAGAGGTAGGGTCTCAAGGATTCTCTCATACTTGTTTGAGTGTAGTCTCAGTTTTAGTTGGTATGTTGTTTATGTTGCTTTTTTTGTTGTTGTAAAATCTTGATCAATTTGAATGATTTTGGTTTTAGTTTCTGTCTTACCTGTCTGATTGTTTGCTATATTTTTGTTCCTTTTCCCTCTTGTCTCTTTTCTCCGTATTGGTTGTCATCTGTATTTTTTGTTTATCTTCTTTGACAGTGGTTGATGGCTCTTTTTAGCCTCATGATAGTGATCAGAGTTTGGGTAAAAGACTGTTCTTGTTGTCTTCTAATGAGTCTGGGTAGAGGTGGTATTTTCCATATGATGGCTGTTTGAGCTATGTTTTCTGTCATTGATGTTTAGAAGTGGTTCTGGAGAAGCTCATGTAATAGCATGGTTTGTTTAATTGCTACAAATCTTTGATGTCTTAGGGTTGTCTTCTCCCTTCGCACTTTTGAAGAGGGACCAAATTAGGTTCAAGAAGGTTTTGTCTAGTTTTTTGTTGCCTGACTTGAGTATGAAGTTGAGGGGTGTTACTTCTATTACCTCTATTACCTCATTCAGAGCAATGTGTGGTCATTGATATCATGCTCTTTTTCCTCTTTGTCTTGTGCTTCTTGGGCATAGAGGTGGTGAGGGCTGATGGTCTGGTGAATCTCTTGTCTATGGTTTTAATCGGCCACTGGATTATAAAGCTGGAGAGAAGGTAAAGTACATACTGTCATTATCTTCTCAAAATGAAATGTCCTTTTTGATTGAATTCGTGATTAGTTTCTTGCTGACATTTCCCCTCAGAGGTCACAGCATGACTTTTCATCATGAAATTTTCTCGGTCTTGGGTGGCTCCCTGGTGGACGTTCTCTCTCACTGTTTTCTGGAGAGGGGAGATGGATTGGTGGTGGTGGTTGTTCTTCATCGCATGCTGTGGTGAAGGTGAAGATCTGTGCCATTTACATTTTAAAAATATATTTTTCTGTCTTTTTGAGGTAGTTGCTTTCTATTGTAGTTGTGTTGCAATCCAACGGTGATTTCTTGTTTTTGGTGACTGTGGAGTGGGTGTTCTTGTTGAACACTGTTGCATTTCGGTGGAGGTATATTGAGGGTTGGGGATCATAGATTATTGTCCAGTACCGCTGGGGGAAAAAAGAAAAAAAATGGAAAAAATAATGACAATGGGTTTGTGAGTTGTCAGGTTTTCACTGTTTGGAGGGCTGGCTGGTTTGACTTCTGCAGTGCACAGGGGATTTCTCACCGAGTTTGAGACTCTAATAGTATTTACCCCTATGTTGCAGTTGTCGTCAGTAAAGGGAAAAGAAAAAAATAAATCATCTGTACCTCCAGTTGTCAGTTGAGTTAATGTGGTGTTTTCGTGATGTGGTCCTTGGTGGAGTGAGTTTAGATGGTGCATTCTGTTGTATAAAATGTTGATTGTATCAAAGAGCCATCATATGCAGTCTTGGGGTGTTTGTTGGGTGGGCGGGGGGCGGAAATTTCCGTATGTATGTTTGTTGGCTTGAGCTTGTTTCTGTTGATCGCATTTCCATTTTGGTGGTCCATTTCTTTTGGTTTGTGTTTTCTTTTGTTTTGTGTTTGTGTTTTCCTCATACGGGTTTGTGGCTCCTGTGTCTCTTTGTTTCACGTGTAGTGGCTGATGGATTCCGTCATGTGCGATTCATCATTTGCTGTTCTTTGTCTGATATCTCTGCTAAAGTTTGCATGTTGATATTCTGGCTTGTGATGTTCATTTCAGTCTGTTGATCAGATTTGGTGGTCGATGGTGTTTGAGCTTGCTTGTTTTTCATCTTGTGTGTGATGTCTGTGCTTCTTCCGCCATTATCATGGCCCACATTGGAGGCACGACTTCTCATCTTTGTTTTGCTCGTCTGTGTTTCATTGGCTGTCGTCTTGGGGGTGGGGTGGGACTATTTGTGACTCTACTATTGTTTGTGTTGCTGGTTCCATCTGTGTGGTTGTGTCATAGTAGAGTTGTATGTCCGGTGTTTCAGTGACACTGATGTCAGTTGTGTTGCCGTCTGCTTTGCCATAGTTGGCTGGGTGTGTGCGATCTTCAGTGTAGGAATTTTTGTAGTCCTCCGTTTCAGTTCAATCTCCTATCTGTTTGCTGTCGGATTGCAATGGTGAGTCTTCGAGGCTGAATTTGATGAATTTTAGTGTCATTGCATGTTTGAGCGCGCTAGCTTCTGTGTATGTGACTGTTATTTATGTGTGACCCTTTTAGCATTCTGAACATTTCTTTCATGTAGGTAAAGAATTAATCTGGTTGTATGCGAAGTGCGTAGCTTTCTGGATTGGATGCATCGTTTGTCATGTCAGGTGTTGTCCTTTGGTGCAGTTGTATAAATGGTATGTGGCAGGGTTGCCATAATTTCCTGCTAGTCAGCTTTTGTTTCCGCAGGGTGTTCCATTGCGTGCATTTCAGAGGAAAGCACAGGAATGTGTGTGACTGAATTCGTGATTAGTTATAGTAGTAGTATCATTAACTTCTTTTGCTTCACAAGAATTGCATTAAAACTTTTCATCTTCTTTAGATGTTCTCAGATTTTGGTGGATTCCTGTGGAGCCTTCCTCTTTCCCCCCCAAGAGGATGGCAGGCAGTTGTGTGCTACAGATGTTGGATTTCTTTTTTCTGGTGATTACTTCATTGCGACTGTTGTGGATTCTATTTTTTCCCTACCCTTCTGAGGTGTGGAGTTTTGTTTGTGAATGTAGGAAAATGGGTCATTTCAGTGCCACTCCATGAATATTTGTGTGTACCACATGGATCCTGTCACTCTCGATGTTTGGCGTCATTGATGTGACTTTGTTTTTGGCATGTTGTGATTGTCAAAATTTTTTACATCACTGAGAATGACTGAAGCGGTGGCCATCCATCTTGCCTTGGGTGTTCTCACAGTCGGGTTGAGGCATGCAGAATATTTTTGTGTTTGGCATCAGAGGCCAGTCTGGCGGACTGAAGTCAGTGTATTTGTTATATGTATATTTAATCGTTGATTTAATAAATTTATCGACCTTACACATATTGATAACCATAAGCTAGAGATAGAGGGTGGATGGGGACTCGCTAAATATAGATTAAAGATGGATTTATCTTGTCCTTTGTAAGAAGTTCTCCACCTAAGGAAATATTGTGGAAATATTGTATGCCAGTAAATGTTTGTCTTTAATGTTGTGGAAGAGAAAACATGTTTACAGCGCCCGAGTATCTGCCAAATGAGAGAGATGAGTGGTGTTTCTGGAGAATTATTAATAACATTAATTAAGATTCTCACCACTTGTAAGTAGTTATGGATGATTAATAATAATAATAATCATAACCAATAACTATGGTAGCATTAATGTCACATAAAGTGGGTAGGCACTGTCCGAGATGAGCACAAATTTGTTCAAAATTGTTAAACTAATTTTCAGTGTTGAAATTAGTAAATGTGGACGATTTTTGAAAATTTGTTGAGCTTAGAACCTAACAGGAATCCCTAGATTAAATACACCCCCGCCAAAAAAAAAAAAAAAAAAAAGAAAAAGAAAAAGAAAAAGAAAAATACAATTAATTAAGAATAGACATTTCTAGAAAGAAGTCTTATAACACAATCTAAAACCTGTCTTGCTTTTTTCCCTTTTGAAATATTTTGATTAACCTTTTTTTTTTTTTACTTAGAAAGTTGTAATGGTTTAATAGAAAATCTGAACGCTACTCTTACCAAGTCCTTGAGAAAACTGAGTGGAAAGACCACATGATTGGGATGTATATTTGTTAGCACTTTTGTTTGCGTTGCGCGAAGTACCATAAGATTAACTCTTTTTTCACCATTCGAACTCATACAGTAGAACTTTTAGGGGACCCATGTCTATATTATGAGAATATTGGACAGAGCGGGCTAGTGGAATAAGAAAAAGTAAAGTACATATCAACACATGATTGAACTTGCAAACCATATTGATACTTCATGTCAGATAGCAGCCAAGAATGTACACAAAAGTAAAGGTAGACAAGCATGTCTGTACAACTGTAAAAATTAAAATGAAATCATGCAACATTGAAATCGGTATGCGAGTGGTATTGTTATTACCTCTACACTGAAACAAATTAGATGTATTATGGCAAGGACCCTATGAAGTTGTTGAGAAATTAAGTGGGTGCAATTTCCGAATTCAGATAGATCTAAAGCAAACATTTTTCATGCTAATCTGATGAACGCATATAATGAACGCCCGGATAATATGGTCACTACTATTATCTACCACTGTACCTGATGCCGAGTCCGTACCAGAGGTTTAACTATAGAAACTATTAATGATGGTAGTTTAAATCTGGAACTCGCTACTCTCAGTGATTGTGGAGTAGCACAAAGAATATTTTACACTTTGTTTTCAGTGAAACTTTTCTGAAACAGAGCGCAAAAATGTGTCCATCTGCCGTGGGTGGAGGAGGGAGTCCGTTCGTCTGCATTTGATTCACGAGAAAAATTAGTGTGTGTGTACCGCGCTTCTTCAACCCCGGACGGACATAGCGCAACCCAGCACTGTTGTGTACAAAGAAACTGAAATTTTGCATATAAGCGTGATGTACTTTTAAAAATTTTAAAAAAAGCTATTGCTTTTCTTTTCTTGCTGAAATGGTCCTCTAAAAAATTCTAAAAAATATTAGAGTGATAAATGATAATTAGGAAAAAATGACTTCTCCCAAGATATTGTTTACATATGTAACAAATTATTGACTGGGAGATGGTGTATTTCATTTCATTCAGACCATTTCTCATTCTGCTTCTTAATTCTAGCCTTGACGCGATCAGCAGTGATATATTGCTCTATTGTCTCCATCATGCTATGTATTGCTTTATCTTGGTTTTGTCATATTTGTCTAAAGGATAAAAACTGTATCAATTAGTAGTACAATTCTAGACAAGACAATCTTAAGAATAGCATATCTGGATCTGAGACGAACCAGCACTATTCACACATATTTCAGGGATGATGGTACTAAAATGTTTGGGAATGGTCACTCTTTTCTCTGCTCTACCACTGAACATTTATCTTGTCCCTCAGCAAGTAGTATAACAACTGAACACTCACACAGAAATGGTTTTAAAACAGTATTAAGTTCACATGTCTGGGGCATATTTCTTCAGAATTTCACATGTAAAATGCATAGATATTGGCTGACCAACTATATGCAGTTGGTGTTTTCACTTATTTTTGTATTGTAAAAGATGGGATTTGCTCTAAGAAGAATGTTTGAAATGTTCCTTTTAGCTGACTTGATATATTTGCATATAGTCTATTAGCTAGCCAGCCACAGGCATGGCATGATATTTTAGAGTGGATTGACGATTGTATTCTGATACTACTGTATCTCATGAACTTGAATCAGACCCCTTAGAAGTCATGTCACCTTGGTGTGCCTGTCTCTGATCCCCAAACCATTTGGCATTTTCAGCTATAATATTAGCTTGATTATCAGGCTCCAGCTAACTAGTGACATTAGATTTCTGTGAAAAATCCCAACACTGAGTAACAACGCATGAATCTGTTTGATATGCCCTACAAACATCAGCTTTCCTGATACAGAAATATAATTGATAAGTTGTGCAGTAAAATGTAAAATGCTATTAAGATGGAAAATCAGTGAATATAATCTTTCTGATGTTGGCAAAACGTTGGGTTTTGACTTTTCATAGATGGTAAAGATAGGGGAGATAACTGAAATTCTTCTTCCTGATTGTTTCTTTCTTTCCTGTCTTGTTTGATGGAATTTATTTTTATACTAGGCACATTTTAATGAAGAAGCAAATGCGTGTAATCCAAGTTGTTAAAGCCTTTGGTACTCTACTGATAGAAGGGCGAAATGAATGTTATTTATGGCACAGTAAATCACAGATGTAGCTAGGTAAACACTGGCATGTGTAGAAGGCAAAAAATGTTGGGTTTAAGAAGTGAATGAACATGCTAAGAAAAGAGTTAGTCGCAGACACAATTCAAACGTACAAAATTTCATGGCAGTTGTTTTTGAATCTCTGAAGCAAATTAATTGGAAGCAAAAAATATTACATAGGCCTAATAAAGTACGTAGGCAAAAATAAGGTTTTGTTTGTAATCATGTGGGTAGAGATGCAATTTTCATACAAAATTTCAGCTTCCGAGCTCTGTCTCTGAATCATATTAATACACAATGATATTGTGGTGGAGTAAATTTGCCTGTCCCTATTTCTAAACTTATTTGACATATAATTTGTTAAAAGTCAACGTGACATGACCTTTGGGTACTTCACATTGATGCTATTTTTGTGAGTAGTTTTTCTGACTAATAGTCTCATACTTGCTCATAACAATTTCACTCAATGCGGATAGACTGAAAGTTACTTTGTTGAAGAAAGTTCTATTAATCACTTTGATTTTGACGTAACTCAAGTCCAGTCATAAAGACGATCATTAGCTTATGGTAAGTTAACTGACTGATAAAAAAAGAATGGACTTAAAAATATTTCATGCATGTCTGCTATTGATCTATGATTTGAATAGGAGAATACTTAAGCTAAATAACAACTCAGGTAAATAGTATGCTAAAAATTGCTGATGCAATCTAAACCAGTTCCAAGCAATTGAACCATTATTTTTATGTTCACTAATTTGATTACGTTGTACATTATACTTGTGAATTTTGATCCATGTTGCAGAATTTGTAAGTTGAGAATGTATGTACGAGAGGAGTTTAGATATGATATATACCTGAATCTTAGTGTTGTCTTTAATTTGACTTTTGCAGGGAGAAGCACGCCTTCTTGATACTTTGGTGTTTTATAACCTTGTATCCACGTCAGACTACAGTATTCTCTACTGAATCACGTTGGTGTGTGTATCCAGGGTTGTGGAACGAATCAGTAAATGTGTTGCTGTAAAGTTGATTCTTGTGAATTCTATTTGAGAGCCAATACTACGGAAATTGAGGTTTGAGTTTGGTTTCGAGAATTCAAGAAGACTTTTGAACATTCCTCCTGGTGATGCGCTTTGATAGCGCATATGAAATTCTGGACGATTCTCCAAGGTGTGCTTTATGAGCACATAGAATAACATTTCTCCATCACTTGTGATTAATTATGGATGATTAAAAATGATAATTATAACCTGTAACAAAGGGATGCATGTCACATATGTAGGTGGAGGGGTGCTGAGAAGCCACGAGCGAACCTGCAAATGTAAAATTTCAGCGAAATTCTGGAGAACGAACTACTCAAATGAAGTTTCCTTAGATGCTACATGTGAGATGTTAACAGGTATAAATCAGATAGATATGGTTTGGTTCATGATTAGCCTGATGAGAAATTATTTCTTATCTTAGTTAAATTGAAATACCGCTTACATGATTATACTATAGTTTGTTTCATGGAGCATTGCGATATTATTTAATTTAACTGCAATACAGCATACATATCAAAATACAAGTCAAAAGTTCATTCACACAAAATAACTTTCTGAAACATTAAGAACATGAAACTAAAAATATATTTGAAAGCTTTTATGAATATTACTTTATCCTTTAAAAAGAAATTGTAACAAAATTTTCAATGCATATTTTATATGTACACGAGCACACACGAACACATACACTTACTCATTTTTTTTTTTTTTACATTTGACTTTTACTTATTACTATGCATGTTATGTATTGAGAATTGTTTTCAGTACTACACAGTATACTTAAATTTTGATTCGGAAAGATAAAAACAAACAATACCTTTCCAACAGTCCATGATCCCATGGCTCGCGATTACCAAATTGCAAAAGGATCTTTCAAATTAAATGCAGCTTTCAGTTATTTGGAATTTTCGAAGAAAAACAGAAATCGTAAAGAATACGTCATTTGCTAGGCGCTGGCACTGCAGATCAGACCGACTAAACGTAAGGTTTATGACATCATAATCTAAAGGTATCAATGACGCATGGACCACTGCGGCAGGATATATTAGATCTTCTGATCTAATCATAGACCACGCACCAAATTTACATTAGAAATAAACTATATATGACTTAGTGTTAGCACAGATTCAGTTCTTAGTGAGGGTAGAAATTTTCAAGGAAAGATTTTACAATTTGTTTTTATTGTCATTAGTGACCATGGCGTTATATACTATAAGTTGATTTTATATGTAGTTCTCTTAAGAGGTAAATTAAGTACAGTTTAGAGCTGTCAATACATCTTCATTGATAGTTTAGACCGTTAGACTCTGTAAAGTCAAAATCAAATAGCCATACGAAAATCAGTGATCGGGATTATGTTAGAAAAAGCGACTTTTAACAAAAATCCATAAAATGTCTTTATGTCAGTATACAAGAACACATTAAAAATATATAAGAAATGTGAAAAATATAAATCATAGGACATTTAGTAGTGTAGCTACATTATTAGCTCAAATGACGCGGCAGCCGTAATGTGCAGCAACGAACTTTGAAACTGGTCAGTCAGAGGTAAAAATCAATTTATAACAAATATTAAATTAATTTTCCGTGATCTTAAAAAAAAAAAAAGCAAATCGACTACCCCCCCCCTTCCCTCACACTGCTTTGCAAGTGAAGTCGAGGGGAAAATAAAGAAATACAGGAAAATATACCATACGTTTGATTAAAATATTACTTTATCATTCCATTTTGGTGTTTAGTAAATAGAACTGGAGAGGAAGACAGAGGAAAAGATGGGAGGATAACATCTCAGAGTGGAGAGGACTGAAACTGAGCAATGCATTATTAAAAGACCAAAGCCTTATCAAATTAGTACCATCTAACATTAATACCCGGATTAATGTATCAATATAAAACATCTACAGACAAGTCGTAGCAAATTAGCACCTTCGAGTGATAATATCCAGTAAAATTTATTTTAAAAAATAAAAAAATAGACAGAATGGCATAAAGGAATGGATAAATTTTGACTGGCAGTCTGATAGTTTAACAAAGTGTTCTGTATACTTGTAACAGATACAAGGTTTTATGATATAAAAAATAAATGATCAAATCGTTAATTACATTATGGGTAGCTTATTGGCAAGGCATTGTTGGACAGAGTTCTGTTGTGAAGTGAAATGAGTATAAGTTAATTAATTCATCTATATTTAGCTACAGCCTTAATTGAATCAACATTTGCTACTAGCATTAGCTGAGATAGATAAGGCATTGTGGTTTGATATGATTATGCATGTATCTTTTGCACCTGTTTTTGGTTTCTTTTGGGAATGTGGTTTTAATGACTCTATGCTTTGCTGATTAATGAATAATAATCATTTATATTAAAGCTTTATAAGCACCAGTGGTGTTTACTGCTTTATATTAGCATTTGTTAAATAGCATACTGTCTGGACTGCACTCATTTGTGATCTGTTACTGTTCATTATATGAGCATATAAGTGTAAGAGCTACTAGTTTGTTTTGAGACAGCATATAAATCTCTTTAGACTAAATGACTAAAGCTTACATATAGCAGAGAAAATGACTTACAGTGGATTGATTTTTACAGTGGCTATAATGAAGGAGTGCTTCAGCAGCTCTTCCTGTGCTGAAGCAGTCTTTATGATGCTGTGAATATACTGATTTGATCTAAATGTCTGTTTCTGTTTGTCCAGTCTAGCCCAATGCTACAAGTTATCGTCACCAGATCTGTGCTGCTAGAATGGCTACCATTCTCCCCAACTTAACATGGGAAGAAATTTTTCTGTCAGATTACGTTAGTTTATCCAAAAGTCTCTATGGACGGAAAGTATTATAATTGAATGTAATAAGGATTTGGAGAGTGTTGGACTCTATCAACCTGCTCTCTTCAATACACACACACACACACACACACACACACACACACACACACACACACACACACACACACACACACACACATACACACACACACACACACACTGATAAAAGCTACAGATTCTTTTGAATGACTAATTTTTGCTGAAGTATTATTTCACAGACTGACCATGTCTATTGTGTCAACTGTAAATATTTTGTCTTTTGCATTTAACCCTCAAATACAGTCAGTGGTTTCAATTTATCTTTTTAAAATATATATTTATTAAAGTCACCCGTTCTTTCTTCAAACTAGGTGTTCTTTCTATCAACTGTCTACATCTGTCTAAGCATGACTGAGTGTAACATGAGGATGAGCCATCTACCTGTCTATCAATCTGTCTAGGCATGACTGAATATGACTGGGGGCAAACCATCCATCTGTCTATCGATCTGTCTAGTGCGCAACCAATCACATCAATCTGTGGCTTGGTTCTGAATTAAGTTGAGGGATGCAACAGGAGTGTATAGCACAGCATCTAAGGTCGCAATTACCCCTCTCTAAATCACAGCAAGTGCCTCTGGCAGCTAGTAAATAACTTCAGAAACAGGATGCTGCTATAGATCGCCTCAGTAAAAGTAATAGTCTAGCATAAATAAGTCAGATAAATTACTGGCACTAACACATTGGTTAGTTAGAGAATAGCAGGTTTTTGGACTGTAAACCAATCTACCGAGAAATTCGATGCACGTTATATAAAATGTCCTTATGCGAATTTTCCGGAATGAATTGACTAATGCAAAAGGCCAGTTCTTTTATTCCATATGATTAATGATTAAACAGTGTTTTTATATTATGTCCCTTTTGATGACTGTCAAATGTAGTGTATGGTAATGTGAGTGTATAATGAGTGTATAAGCATTAGTGTAATGTTATCATTGCAAATTTTCTGTCGTTAGTGTAATTCTTCTATGGTTCTAATTAAACGTTTGGGCCACGACATCGCTAATAATTAATAAACACTATGTCTAGAATCAGCACCAGCCCTAGATAAATGAAGGAGTTAGTCAATGAAGGAATTAAAATTAATTTATTATTATAAATCACCTCTAGAACCTACTGTGACTACTTCTTCCTGTATTAAAGTGTATGTATTTGTGGTGGAGTAAATTTGCCTATCCCTATTTCTAATTTAGTAATTATATACTTGTTGCCAATGTTAACGTGACCCGACCTTGTATACCATTTATGTTGATATTTTTGTAAATACCAGAGTTGGAGTAAACAACTCAGGTGGAGAATATGCTAGAAATTGCTGATTCAATCCAAACCAGTTCCCAGCAGATGAGTAGTTTTTCTGACTAAAAGTCTCACACTTGTTCATAATAACTTCATCCAATGGGGATGGACCAAAAGTTATTTTGTTGAAGAAAGTTCTATATTGTAATCACTTTGATTTTGACATAACTTGAATCCAGTCATAAAGGTAATTGTTAGCTTATGGTAAGTTAATTGACTGATAAAGAAAGAAAGGACTTAGAGATATTTTGTACATGTATGCTATTGATCTATGATTTGAATTGGAGAATGCTTATGTAATTGAACCATTATTTCTTTGTTCACTAATTTGATTATGTACAATATACTTGTAAATTTTGATTGATGCTATATTTCTTATGCTACTGCAGGCTAATGCATATTATTGCAGGATTTGTAAGTTGAGAATGTGTGTAAGGGAGAAAGGAGTCTAGAGATGAAATATACCTGAAATTTATCACTGCCTTAATTTGACTTTTGCAGAAAGGAGATCACCTTTTTTATTTCATAGTCTTGTTCCTGCTTCAGACTGTAGTGACTACTGTACTCAACCGGATCACATTGGTGTGTGTATCCAACATTGTTGTGGAACTTATCAGTAAACGTGTTGCTGTAAGCTGATTCCTGTGAATCCCATTCGAGCCAATATGGAAAAAATTGAGGCTTGAGTTTAGTCTTGAGAATTCATGAAAGTTTCTTGAACATTCCTCATGGTGTGCTGAGTAGCTCACATGAAGTTTTTAGAACACCCCACTTGATATGCTTTGATGGCACATGTGAAGTTCTGGATAATTCTCCATGGTGTGCATTGTGAGCACATCGAAGATTCTGGAACAGTTGTGTAATGTGTCTAGAAGGGGTACATTGGACCATCGTCTAAATAAGAAAGACAGTGACTTGTTGCAAACTACAAGATAGTGAAGACGTGTCAGTGACAACTATGACTATATATCTCTCTAAAACTCCACTCTAATTTCTATGATGAAATATATCTATGAACCTGATTATATAGCTGATGTCTATGCTAAGATAAATGGAACGATTGTATAGCGTTAATCAAACATTGTTGTGAAGTGATGTAAATGTAAATGCTCCTTTGATTATATTCATATGTTGTATATTTGATAGTTGATTTAATAAATATATTGTTAAATTTATTATCCTTCTTGTTCACATATTATAACCTTATGTTGGAATAATAGGGGGTGCATGGGGCCTCGTTAAATATAAATAGTTAGTCCTTTAGTAAGAAGTTTCCACCTGCAGAACATTTTGCAGCAGTAAAGTGTCTATCTTACTAATGTGCAAGTGTAGAGTTTTACGACACCCTTATAATCCGCCAAGTGAGAGACATGTTGGTCTTGTGGGAGAATTATTAATAACTATAAATTAAGATTCTCGATCACTTGTAATTAGTTATGTGTTATTAATAAATAAATAATAATCATAACAGGTGAAGGGTGCCAGGAGATGTCAACATTTTAAATATTACTTGCAAGTGATCTGGACAATAGTGGTGGGCCTAGCAGACATATACCATGGATAAGTGACTGAGTGGAAACTATCTTGCCATGAGTAACTGATTGATTGGAGAAACTACTAGATAATACTAAAGTGAACAGACGATATCTTGAACGTCTGACTGAAGTTTAATTATATTAGTTTGATACTTAGTCTAAACAACATCGCCCACATTAATCTTTAACATGTATTTCAAGACTGAAGACTGAAGACTGAAACAATATTCTGCTCACTCACATGAGCTATAGTGTGTTTTCCCTTTGATTTTATAAAAAAATATCCCTATTAGAATGATTCTTCCGATTAAATAATTCTGTTTTGCTTCTAAAAAAAATCTGAAAATTTGAATAGTTAATGTAAAAAATAATGATAATAAGTTTGAGAAAACAATGAGCATTTTGACACAGTTAATTCGAGTACCAATTTTATTGAAAACTAAGTACGTAAGTGAAATTGTTGTCTGCTTGTTGAAGGTGTTATTATTACTATGTTCATAAATGTAGATTCGTAATTATGTTAAAGTATGCAAATATGTATTGTTCAGATATATTTCTGTGGGTGAAAGATGTTTTTGAATAACTAATGTTAAATTTGTCTAATGTACTTATAATGTGTTAATATGCCAGCAAGCAATATGTTTCGTTGTTAGCAAGAGGACTCAACTAGAACAGTACTGACATTAGATAGCGGTGGCAAGATTACCGCCCTTGAAGCTTTTGTGGCATATAAGAAAATCCGATATCTACATGTAGTTGCATCGGAATAGGCAGTAAATACATTTTATTCTCAACAATCTCATTCTGAACAAAATGGGCTTCCAGTTCAGATCAGAGATGCTATAGGAATAAAATTCATCAGATCGACTGTTTATGGTACCTATTTTCTGCCCTGTAACTCCTTGATGCCTTGAAGTTTCGGTAACAACCAGAATAGTGGTTTCTGAAGAAGTTTAAGTATTTGGTTTTTCTGAATTCATTCAGGCAGCTTTTATTTTGTTACTGTCTTGATAGACTGAATAAAAGTTCAACAAGGAATGCATGCATACCACGCCACCATATAAATAATACAACCCCAACCCACCCCCAAATGAAATAAAAAGAAATCTCCCAAACCAAACAACCAATTAAACAACAAGCAGCTCCACAAACCCCAAATAATAACTCAGATTTGAATTCTGAAGGACCCACAGTTTAATTATGAAAACTTTAATGTAAGTTTTAACAGTAAAAACTGATCCCAGAGCGAAACTATTTTAATCTCAGTATCGAAATATTATTATATAGCAAATGTTCTATAAGAAATGGACCAAATCAATACACGTAGATAAATTCATTCACACCTGTATTATAGATGTCTGATCATTTTACTACTGTCGACAGTCATGTGAAAGGTTGATAAATAAAAACGTACCAGTCAGAAAGCTGAAAATCAGCTAAAGAAGGCTAGATTTTGTTTGTTTTGCTGTTTATTTCTACTTGGCGGACACGCCACGTGTTCTCTTGTCAAAGCCAAAAAGACATAACCCTGAATAAATTAGCATATACTGATTCAAATGTATTGCAAAACATACAAATAAAGTCACTAATTATAAGAAAAAACAATGGGTGTTTAAATATGACTTAGTATGCACCAGTACATCATTCCTTATTTACTTTTAGGCTTGTGTACGCAAGAAAAAAATATTAAACAAATGACGCCAAGAAAACCTGTTACAAGTCCTGCTTTCCACACAATCACTACAATATCCACAGCCACAAACAAAAAAATAATCCATAAAGAACTCATCAATTTCCTTACAGAAACAAACACAATACACATTCTCTAAAACATTTTAGACAGTGATTTAAAAAAACAACAAATAGACTAACAAAAAATCAACAACAACAACAACCCCCGCCACGTTTCCGCCACGCTCCTTACAAGGAACTAACTCCATGCACATACACTGTAACAAGCCAATAATAATGAAGAACTAGAAATAAAAAAAGAACATGAAGAAAAGAACTAGAAATAAAAGAGAAGGAAATAGAAATGAAAGATAAATGTGAACAGAAAATATTACAGGTTGAAAAGGAAGAAAGTGATAAAAGATTGAATATTGAACAAGAACTGGCATTTGTCAAGATAGATGCAAAAGAAAGAAAATAAGAAGAAAGAAGAACTTAACCTAAGTGAGAATGTGTCTAAGGTTCAGGAAGCTAGTACAAACTTTTGTTTCCATTCTTTGGAAAATATTAAGAATTATGTACTAAGTTTTGAATAGTGTATTGTAATATTAGGTCTGCAGAGAGTTTATTGCTTTCCCAGTTAGTGGCAGATATGAAAGATCAGGATAGTATGGTCTTTGATAGGCTCCCAGAGGAAGCTGTGACATATGAGACATATAAGGCAAAATTGTTAGCATACTTCAGAGTGATGAGTGAGACTACAGATGTAGATTTTGCCACTTTAACAGAGGGCAGACTGATACATTATTACAGGCAGCTAGTAATCTACAGCACATCATGACCAGATGGTTAGAACTAGATGAAGTAGAGATTAGCAATGGGAAAGATGTTAGGGATCACTTTGTGATTGACAAGTTACAATTACAAGTGCCCACCAGTACTTTTAGCATATGTTAAGGACAAAAGACAAAAAAATCTGACAAATTGGTTAGAAGCAGCTGGAAGGTACAAAGAAATATATAGACATGTGCTAATCTGACAGCTAGGCCAGTTAACGAACAAGTGATGCCTAAACAACAGAGTGACAATCCATATAATAAACCTAAAATAGGATCCTATCTTGCACCTCCTCCATTTAGTAAGATGAAAAATAGAGTATTCACACCTCAGGCCAACAGTAAAAGCAAAGGTTAAGAATGAACCAGTAGTGTGCATTAGCAGTGGCAAACCAGGCCATATTAAAGATTATTGCCCATGAAACATAAATGTCATAGAACCAAGTGACGCACTGCAATTTAATGAATACCTAAATGGATGTTGTGCTCCAGTCCTCTCTGACACTGGTTGCAGTGTAGGGTAGTAGTACACCCTAGCCTAGTGAAAGAAAGTGACTACACTTGACAGTTTCAATCACTCTAGCCAATGGTGTAAAAGATAAAGTACCCTTTGAGATGGTAGACATAAATATCAAGTATGCTTGTAGATGCATTCAGGCTGTATGTCTAGTAGTGCTATCATGGGATGTAAATACATTTTCAATGGTGAGGACACCTCAGATATGCTTAACAATGTGTGCGTAGTCATATACAGGCAAGCTGCATCACAGGAAGCTGAAGCTAAGGGAATGTGTGAAGGTATGCAAGGTGAACCAGGAAGAGTCAGTAGCAATGTAAAGGTGATGTGCCAATGACTTTGGCTGAAACTGTTGTTGGTGGGGTGTGTCACCAAGAAGTCACACAGGACTCAATTATGGCAGGGCAGATAATGGTTTCTCACTGTCAGACTGGCTGAACTTTAGAGGGAAAAGGCTCTGCTCAGAGCAACATAACTGACAGACAATTCTCTTGAGAAATGTTGAGAGAAGACTAAGCTCTCAGGATCATATGTGTCTAAATCTTCTGACAAAGCTATTGCGTTTTGCTGGAAGGGTGTTCTCTTGATTCATAAACAGGAAGGGACTGATAGCAGTCAGTTGGTGAGCTATCAAGCAAATGTGCTGTGTTTGGCTCATGACCCATCCACTGCTGGTCATCTAGGACCAAGCAAAACTTTAGTTCATGTGAAGGCTGAGTTTTATTGGCCAGATATGACAGGGGACGCCACTTGGTACTGTCAATTATGTGATATCTGTCAGAGAGTGAATAAAAAGACAGAATGCCCAGTTCCACATGGTGAAACTCTGACAATTGATATCTCTTTCAGGTGTGCAGCAGTTGATCTCATTGGAAAAAATTGTGCCTTCATCAGGTGGGGGCCACAGATGGATTCTCACTGTCATTGATTATGCTATGTGATACCCTGAGTCGGTTGTGCTCAGCTCCATTAGTACTAAACTGTGGCAAGTGCACCATTTTCTCACATGTAGAATTTTCAGAAGAAATCTTATCAGATAGGGGAACTCAATTCACAGGCCAGATAATGAAAGAGATTAACCACATTTTGAGAGTAAAGCAGTTTAAAACTACTCCTTACCACCCTATGAGTAATTGTTTAGTCGAAAACATGAATGCTACTCTTACCAAGTCCTTGAGAAAACTGTGTATGGAAGACCATATGATTGGGATATGTATTTGCCAGCACTTTTGTTTGCATTGTGTGAAGTACTCAAGATTTGACCCAATTTTCACCCTATGAACTCTTATATAACAAAACCGTTAGGGGATCCATGTCTCTACTACTAGAATATTGGACAGAGAGTGAGCTGGTGGAAATCCTTAAAGAGCACATATCAACATATGATCAAACTTGTGAACCATATTGAAACCTCATGTCAGACAAAGAATGTACACAAAAGTAAGGCTAGACAAGCACGTTTATACAACTGTAAAATGAAAGCATCTAACATTGAAGTTGGTATGAGGTTTTGTTGTTGCCTTTTCATTGAAATAAATTAGATGTATCATGGCAAGGGCCTTATGAAGTTGTCAAGAAAATGAGTGGGTGCAATTTCCGAATTTAGATAAGATCAAAAACGAAAAGTTTTCATGCTAATCTGATGAAAACATATAAAGAATGCGCAGATAACGGGGTCACTACTATTGTATTAGATGCTACCTCTGCACCCGATGCTGAATCTGTACCACACCCATGTCTAGCAGATGTTGAACTGTTGATGACATTATTTTAAATCTGGAACTCTCAGATTCTGACACTCAACATTTATTGAGTATGATAAAAGAAACTTGCGAATTTATACCGATAAACCAGGAAAAACGAGTCTGTGTGAGTTTACATTTGCACTCACGAAACTGTATATTTTACCTTATGCTAAATGGGATGCTGTAAAACAGGAAATTGACTCTATGTTAGCCTTAGGTAAGATCGAAAAGGCAGAGTTCCCATATAGCTCTCCCAATGTCCTAGTTAAAAAAAAGTGTGGCACATACCGATTTTGTGTCGACTACAGACAACATTGTAGAAAACTATTTTTCTAAATTAGATTTGACTAAAGGTTTTAGCAAATTCCAGTCTGTGAGGCAGACAGGCCGAAATTGGCATTCAGTATCTCTGATGGCCAATATCAATGGCAGTTAAAGTCATTTGGCATCAGCTGTTTTCACTAAGATAATGAGATTGCTCATCAATCCCATGAAAGAGGAGTCTGTCTCTAGATTCATGGATGACATTTTGGTGGCTACCCAGACCCTGGAATAACACAACTGAGTGTTAGAGAAGTGGGGTGAATCACTATATGCCTTATTTTTTCGTACAGTACCAGAAAGTCAAGGCGCTGACATTACTGCTGACCAAGTACTTATCGGGTGTCATTGCTTTGTATATCATTCAATCCTTCAGCACTTATAATGCAAGAAGTGAAAGACCAACAGCAGAGCAAAATATTAATACAAATTTATTTCCAAGAAGATGAACCGGAATATGTATCAGTGCATTGAATCATTGCATTTATTGTATTGCTATTTTTTTTTTGGTGATTTCTGGATTATATACACATATTCAGATTATTGTTAGAAGATGTTATTCCTTAATGTAAGAGCACAGCTAGGGCCTTCATAATCATTTGTATACGTAATTTTAAAAAAATAAACCTATCAAAGACTATTTATCTATCTATCTATCTATCTATCTATCTATCTATCTATCTATCTATCTATCTATCTATCTATCTATCTATCTATCTATCTATCTATCTATCTGTCTGTCTGTCTGTCTGTCTGTCTGTCTGTCTGTCTATCAATCTACCTATCTATCTGTTTTTTTATTCGTGCACCCATCCATCTTTCAGCTTTTGTCTATGTATCTGTCTGCGCATTTATCTTTCATACCTCCTATTTGTGCTTTTATACTGTGATTATTCATGTGGTGCAGCGTACAAGTAAGCGTTCTATCATTCTAATCTAATCTAATCTATCTATCTATCTATCTATCTATCTATCTATCTATCTATCTATCTATCTATCTATCTATCTATCTATCTATCTATCTATCTATCTATCTATCTATCTATCTATCTATCTATCTATCTATCTATCTGTTTTTCCATTCGTGCACCCATCCATCTTTCTCAGCTTTTGTCTATGTATCTGTCTGCGCATTTATCTTTCATACCTTCTATTTGTGCTTTTATACTGTGATTATTCATGTGGTGCAGCGTACAAGTAAGCGTACTCCCATCAAGCAGTACGAGACAGATTCCCTGAATGAAGCCAAGAGAGAGACTAGAAAAGGCAATTTTCTTCATACTTCTGATGAATGACACAATCTTAGTCTCTTTCATTATGATGGCTCGTGCAAACTGCGAGTTGCTCTACTCAAGACATCGTCTTTATGTGTCCTTTCCACTGGGAATCCGTCATTATCATTGGTAGTATTGAAACTGTGCAGAGCTCCGGAAGGTTTCTGTCTGGTGAAACGTCTTTAATTTAAAAGTAATTGTTAAGAGAAGACTAATCTGGACAGTGGGCGGTGTTCTAGTCAACGATTAGGAATATTTTCCAACTCTCTCTCTTTTCTCATGCTTCAGGTTTTTATGTACATGGCGGTTGGGAAAGTATCAATATTGAAATGTTTTGACGGCAGTGCTTTGATATATGCAAGGATGCACAAGTAAACAATGAGCAAATAAAAAAGAAAAGAACAGAGGAAAGAAGACATATTTTGATAATTATAGAAGTAAAAAGAAGAGAAATACCAAATTTCTTAATCAGATCAACTTAAATCTAAATAAAAGTCAAATAAAAATATAAAACTTGATAATTTATTGTATTTGTAATAATTATTATTTTTCATTTTAAGTTTTGGAACTGGTATGGACATCCAGATCTAATGAAAAATATGCTAGATTACGTGTGTGTGTGTGTGTGTCTGCGCGCGCGCGCGCGTGTGCGTGCGTGTAAGTTGTATGTATGTGTGTTTAATTAAAAATATTAAAATGGAAAACTACTAATTTTGGATCTATTATTGAATTACTTTTAAAGACCTACTAAATGACGTATAATTTAATTAAAAAATAAATAGAATGTTATTTATTTATAATTATAAATTAGTTACACAGTTATAGAATTATCATTCCATGACAGTTATGGATTACCTTCCTAATGTCAAAATCTCTAATTGATATCAATCAATTAAATATAAGGTCTAAATTAAATAGATAATTACATTTAGGTTTTGAAAAATAGCAAAACAAATTATAACATAAATTCTGTTAAAATGCAAAGTTTTTGATTAATCCGAAATATATCTACATGATCTTGATCTTGTTTTCTTTGTAGATGTTTGATTGTTATTATTTTATTTAATCCTGCTGACTACATTTCATACTATACTCTTTTACAAGTAAATAAATAACTGTTACAATATTTCCCTCTCCGTTCCAATAATATTTAAAATTTTTGTGGATCAAATTAATAAAATAAATTAAAGCATCATTTTTGGTTCACAACAGCTGGTAAGAAAGAGACTGATTACACATTTAAACGTGTTTTTTGAACAACATTTTATATCCAAACATCTCCTGTTTGATAACGTCTCACAGTTTACGATTTTCAGAATAGCATAATCATATCCTAGTACGAAGCGAAGAAAGTATTGTAATTGAGCATTTATGAAGGCAGAGAAATTCAGTCTACTGCAGCGATGTCATCAGCATCGATCCAGTATTCCATAGCCTAAAAAGGAAATTTTAGTAATAATTTGCTCTACTGCTCTCTACAATGCAGTTATATACATTCTATAAAACTAACTTAAAGTACATAAACTTGTATTTAATTTTCTATCGAATACTGTTCAAACATACGTAAGTATAAAAGAATGGGATGGAATAAATCCGAAATTTTTATATATATTTATTTTAAACTACAGATAATTAAGTATATCTCAGATTCTAATTAAGTTTTTTTAAATGGTGTATCTATAAATGCATTATTGATTTTGATTGTTTTCAGAATTATACAAATTTGTATTCTTTATTTATTCGAATTGACTGTTTGATGGTAGGTGATTTGAGAAGCATTACGATATATTATATTTTTGCTCGTTGTGAGTAAATAATATTTACATTCACCTGTACAGCATGATGTTGTGTATTCTTGTAACCTTTCCATTTCAGGGCTTCTCCAGAAGAAAGTTATTTTTAAAGAATAAGTTCACCATTGGAAATATTTTAAAGGGTCATTCACCATTAAATGATTTTTAAAAAAAAGTAATGCTAGACAATACCGACGACCTTATTCTAATTTATCGCTATTTATTTAATATCATAACATTAATACTCTTTATTTGACAGTCATTTTCTTCATGCCTTTATACTCAGAAACCGTTTAATTTTTTAATTTTAGTTTGTGTTGTTGTAGCCTCTATTACTCTTCAATTTACACCAATATACAAGTAAATATGGGCACAATCGTACTAATGCAGTATACAAAATACACTATCCTATTGACATTTGCATAATGATACTAAATTTATAAAATCTAAACACAATTTTCTACCAACATGGCATAATGATATTAAATACTATATACGAAATATAATATCCTACTAGCATGAGCATAATAATAATAAATACTCTATACTAAATACAATGTCTTACTAACATGGTATAGGTACAAAATACAAAATAAAAATCCTACTTACATTGTACTAAATTATACAAAATATTCTACTAGCATGATACCAATTATACAAAATACAATATTCTACTAGCATGATACTAAATGCTAAAAATACAATATCCTACTAGCATGATACTAAATGATAAAAATATAATATCTAACTAACATGGTACTAAATGGTAAAATATACAATATTCTTCAAGTTTATTTTTTTACAAACTAATATAACGATATAACTAATCCTACTAAATGATACAATCTTACTAGTATGATACTAAATGATGCAAAATACAGTATTCTTCCTGCATTATACTAAATTTAAAATACAAGTACACAAAATGACGCTTTGCATAATTCTGCGCGCTTGCTCACTTCAAATGGGCATATTCTTAAACAGCCTTGCTTGTGACATGAAATAATATTAATTCTTTAATGACTACTCCTTTATTTATCATATATGCCAGTTATGGTTCCTGGTCTTATAAATTATCAGATTTGTTGATGCCTCTAGGCACTTAATAAAAAATGCAAATACTAACAATAGATATTGATGAATTCAATATTACGCTAAGTGACTTTGTATTATTTTAGGAGTGTGGATTTGTAGCATTTTGATAATTTAGAAAATACATCAAAGAGACTATTAGAAATAAGTATATATGTTAGCTATGCTTGATAAAATTATAGATTTTCTGGTATTATATAAAAAAAACTATAATGTTTTACAATGCAACGGAATACTCACTAAATATGTAAATAAAAAGTATTTTTCACTCTCTATTTTTAATTGGTCTATGGACATAAATGTCTAAACTACTCAGGGAAATAATTAGTATATAATGTCGAATGTGAAATAAAAAGAAATCAGTAGAAATCTGAAATGAAAATGCATCCTAACTCACTTTCAACCAACATTTTAAATTTTACGTTAGACAGATTCACAGTCGCTGACTAACAATTCAGTTTGTCGTTTTAGGCAGCCACACAGTCGTTGACTCAATTCAATTTGACGTTTTAGGTGGTCACACAGTCGTTGACTTAATTCAATTTGATGTTATAGGTAGTCACACAGTCGTTGACTCAATTCAATTTGATGTTATAGGTAGTCACACAGTCGTTGACTCAATTCAATTTGACGTTTTAGGTAGTCACACAGTCGTCGACTCAATTTGATGTTGTAGGTAGTCACACAGTCGTTGACTCAATTCAATTTGATGTTATAGGTAGTCACACAGTCGTTGACTCAATTCAATTTGACGTTTTAGGTAGTCACACAGTCGTCGACTCAATTTGATGTTGTAGGCAGTCAAACAGTCGTTGACTCAATTCAATTTGATGTTGTAGGCAGTTACACAGTCGTTGACTCAATTCAATTTGATGTTATAGGGCATATAGGCAGTCACACCTGACCCAATTCAGTTGTGCGCTTTAGGCAGAGTCAATTCAATTTGAATTTTGTTCTGGCTAATTCGAGATGAAAGCAAGAGATTACGCAAATAACAGAAAATGATTGCTGATATTCACTAAAACGCATCTCACACTGAAGCACATTGAGAATGTGAATTTTCTTTTTAATTCTTTGTTAATCACATTGGCATTGACTAAACTAAATTTTCATTTTGTTCAGGATAATTTGAGACTTCAACAATGATGAGATTAAACAAATAAAAGGAAATGGCTGCCAATAGAACAGTATCTCCATCTGAAACATATTGAGAATGTGAATCTATTTTAAAGTCTGTCATGTAGGTCTTCAACAGTTATACTACGGTGCTGCATAAGCAGCCACTATGGCACGATGTCAAGAGTTAACGTTTCGATAATTTACAATAGGTACAGTAGGCTACGTTTAACAGTAGTTGCAAAGAATAAAATAAAATAAAAGCAATATTTAAAAAAAGCAATAAATCAATAATAAAAATTGAGTTCTCTGTTCCTTTTTCTCAAACTTAAAAAAAATCTGGTGCATGTTATCACTCTTTACTCACTTTTTCCTCCTTGGTTAAGCTTCAATGTTATTTTATTTCCATCTGTCATTCAGCATCTTATCAACATATATAATTCTGACCCGTTGCAAAGTTGTACTGCATCAACTGAATCTTAATTATTTCCATTAATTACAAGCATTGCTGGTTTGTAGTTAATCGCTTCCAAATTTTCATTTAGAATTCATACAAAATCCAAAATAAATAATTAATGATAATAATAATTAGGAATATCAGGATGGAAGAAATCTTGATTTCATAACAATGCCATTCAATTCGATTCTATAATTCTCATCTCAATAAATGAGATCAGATGATTCTGAATCTATGGATTTAAGATACATTGTTCTTCTTTTTAAATTCTTGTTTCGCTAGAAAGTCTACTACTTATGTGATCACCAATAACCGCAACCGGTCTAGTTAAACGTGAACATAAGCAATCACCAATAAATGCAACAGGTCTAGCTACATGTGAAATATCCAGTAATTGCACTATGCCTAACTGCAAGTGAGATAACATTAATCATGGCAGTAATATAGTGGTAATAATTGTAAAGGCAAAACCATTACCAATTTTAGCATAGAACTTGACTGTAATTATTTTTAACAAACTTGAATTTAAGGTATTACCATTAATATTAAAAGCAATTTTTTTGTGTGCAAAGTTAGATCTAAGTGAAATTACCCGCAGTATCATTGAGAACCCAACTTAAACAGTTCAGGTAAGAATTAAACTTAACAGGGTCTGACCTCCTTGCGTATGTTAGGAAGAAGAAGAGAAAGAAAGAGCAGAAAAAGAGAAAGAAGGAGCACATGAAAAAGAGATGAAGGAGGAAAAAGAAAAATGTGCATGAGAAAGAGATGAGCATAAAACAGAGAGAGCTGGAATTTGAAAAAGTTCGGGTCGAATGTGAGCAAATCGAGCACAGAGAAAGCAAAGGTAGTCAATAGGTCAGCTAGGAACATGTTGCATAGCATCTCTTCTGTATCAGACACGGGTAGTAGTACCAATACTGATACTGCACCACAATTTTGCCCATTCTGCATGGCACTGTACGACTTGAAAGAAACTGACTTAGATATTTACCTAGCTCAGTTTGAAAGATTGTACGAAGACTATGAACTACCTGCTAAGGATTGGGTTAGAGCATTAGCAGTAAGTCTGAGGGGTGGGTGAAGCACTATTTATGTACATGCAGCTTCTGAAAGATCAAACACTTGATTACTATAAGATGAAACCAACACTTTTAATGCATTTTTAAATGATGCCAGATGCATACCTGAAGAAATTCCTCATTGCAGAGAAAAAAAAGAATGAAACATAAGGGACATGCATAGCCTGGTTAGAAAAGGTTCACAGATAAATGGGTAAAGTTATCAAAAACCAACTAATCACTGAAAGGTTTATTAAGAAATTCATGGTCAAACAGCTGTACAACAAGTGCACTTCTGAATTATGCACACACCTGCATGAGGGAGGCAAGAGTGGCCTGTACAATTTAGCTTCCAGTGCTGACCAGTACACCACAGCCCATAATCTGGTAGCAGGCCAGCACATGCTAAATGAAGCTGCAACAAGGGCCCCCGCTGAATAGACACCCTGGCAACTCCACCATCAACTATCTCCCACATGAAACCTGCACAGACCTCCTAAACTAAACCATAATGTTCATGATAGTGCAATTTACTGTATGAACTATTACTCTTTTTTAGAATCAGATAATGGACAGGCATATTAAACAGCACTGTTACTGGCCAAATATGAAAGCTGACATTGAGAGATATATGAAATCATGCTAAACATCATGCTAAACCTGCACCATTTATCTAAATGTTGCATCCCACCTGTACCCCTGGGTGTAGCTCTGATCATGGATACTCCCTTCCAACATGTGGCAGTGGATATAATCAGATTGCTACCACTTTCAAAGAAAAGAATGCATGTATTCTGACAATAGTAGATTATGCTTCAAGGTACCAGAAGTGGTAGCTCTCCCAACTATTGATAGTCACTGTATAGCAGATTCTTTGCTCGCCTTGCTTTTATGTGTGAGATTTCCTGAACAGTTGTTACCGAATAATGGTTGACAATTCATAGGAGCCTGATGACCGAGGTATTCAAACTTCTATCCATTGCACACCTCACCACAACTCCCTACCCCACCCACATGTAATGGGATGACAAAAAATTTAATGGGACACTCATGGAAATGCTGAAACATCTAGAATGGATAGAAGTTTGAATACACAGTAACAGCTTTTGAAACTAAAGTATAAGAAATGTTGCACGATGGCATAATTGAGCCGTCCAATTCACCATATGCTCCACCAATCATACCAGTTTGAAAAAAGATGAAGTGTCATGGATATGGGGAAATATTATTTAAATGTTTTCTCTCCGAGTGTCACCATACTCTAAACCAGGGGTCTCAAACTCGTTTTGCCTGGGGGCCACTGGAAGTAGAATCTGGGTGAAGCTGGGCCGCATCATTATTCCCTCCTGCCAGAGACACAGCTCAGACACATTTGGCTTAAGAGAGGAAGCCACTGAGAGCCTCAGTATGGCTTGAAGATGCTCATCAGTAAGTTTGTCCTTGAATTTTGACTTATTCAAGTTCATGGTGGAGAAGAGCTATTCACACAGATAGGTGCTCCCCAAAAGGCACTTGGTCTGCTTGAACATCCTGGAAAGCTCAGGGAAGGTAAGAGGCAATTCTCTCAAAAACTGTCCAAGTTTGTCTGCTTTTCCACTCACCTCCCTGAACTTGGCTTTGAGTTCAGAATTACACTTATGTCAATTAGATCCATTTGAAGCACAGGAGGGACATCTTCCACATTGAAGAAAGGGTCAGCAAATATTTGAAAGGTGGTTCTGTGTTTCTTGAAATCTGCAAACCTGTGATCAAATTCTTTCCTGCAACATACTTCTCACCACTGAATGGTGTGCCAGAATCCATGAGTGCCTTACATGCTGGGAAATGGCAGATCCTGAGGTATGGTAGCCCACAGGTGACAAAAACTAAAACTCCTAGGGTGCATGAGAAAAACGTGTGGGCCGCACTATCACTTAACTTTAATATCAAGTGGGGGCCACAAAATATCGTCTGGCGGGCCGCAATTGGCCCGCGGGCCGCGAGTTTGAGACCCCTGCTCTAAACAGTTAACTAAACAGCCAAACCAATTTATGTAAAATTTGAGTGTGGAAACGTTAGTTAAGAAAGATAAATTTTGTTGACAGTAGTTCGTGACAGTGAATGGAAAAACGTGATTAATTTTTTGAGGACGTATGCATTTACCCCTCTGCTGTCAGCAATGCCAAAACAATAACCTGTACCATGTATGGAAAACGTGAATTCATATTTACTACTTGAAGATTTTCTTAGATGAAAAGACATATATTTATTTATATGATAAGTGTTTCGTAGGATTTATTATTTGTAATTGTCTTTAGTTTTCAAATATTTTGCAAAACTGTAAGGAAGTGCATTTTTGTTATGGAAAGTTATTACAAATGATTGATAGTGCTTAAGAGTGCAGATATTACTTTAAACAGTGTTTGACAACTGTTACGTTTATGTGTAATTTATTGTCATTTATCACAAACATCAATTGAATGTTTTCAAGTCTTTACAACTCCTAGCATTTACTTAAGATATGATAGTCATAAAGGGAGCAATGATTTTAAAACTCTAATTAAGAGCTAGGAGTTTTAAAAGGGACATGTTTTAAAGTCCTATAAGGTACTAAATAAATGCTAGGAGTTGTAAAGAAAAATGTGCAACTGTTGTCATGGAATATAAATCTCTTCCTTCCCTTTCTCTTTCTCTTTCACTCTCTTCTAACACACGACTGTTTTGCTGTAACATTCTACGATATAATAAGCATTCAGTTAAGCCCCTTGATTCTTGATGTACTTTGTACTTGACAGTCGTGCTTAAGTGTAAGTTATTTATAACTGACATATATTGATCAAGCCTAATTAATATGTAAAAGACTATAATTTTCTATACAAAGCCTGACCCCTCTATTGAATATTAAAGGAGCTTATTTCCATTTTGTATGATGCCATTCTTGTAGAAGTTTGAGGAAATTACAAAATTAACACTGTGTATTTCAAAAAACTGGACTGATGCCTCCCCTCATAGATACTTGAAAACACTGCTGAGGTACTGTTAAAACACTGCTGAGGTACTATTAAAACACTGCTTTAGGTACTGTTAAAACACTGCTGAGGTACTATTAAAACACTGCGTTAGGTACTGTTAAAACACTGCTGAGGTACTATTAAAACACTGCTTTAGGTACTGTAAAACACTGCTGAGGTACTGTTAAAACACTGCTTTCCTATTAAATAAAACTAGAAAATACCTATCTTTCGACATAATCAATAAAGCTGCATGCGTTTTTTATTTTAAATTTGATTTGGTGGATTTCATTAAATACCAGTCAAATTTACTTTGTCATATACTTACATAGAAAATGTTTCTTTTTCAGTGAATGTTAAATCGTTTCCACCCTGATCAGATCCGTCTATAATTTTAATTATGACATCGAACCTTTAATTTTAATTATGACGTCGAACCTTTGATAAGGTGACTTAATTGACCATGGCTTAAAACATGTTCAGAGAGATATATTCCAACCTTAAATGGACTGTGCACTAAACATATTTGGAAATGTCAAAATGACATAAAAATGTGTCGAGGTAGTGGGTAAACCCATGATGTATTCAGAGTGGTGCTCTTGAGTCCCGCAATTAGAAATGGAGTAAACCCCGTTGAACAAAGCCAGCTTCAAACAAGCTAATGCTCACGTCATCTTCAGAACAGAGCACTTTATATAGTAGGATTATAAAACGTCGATTTTCTTTAATCAGAAAAAAAAAATTTGCTCATGAATTTGAATTGTTCAAATGTATTAGCTATTTTTGTGACCACTATTGTATTTGCCACACAGTAACAACACTGTAATGATTAGAAGTAGGTGGTTCTTATGTTACTTTATCCGCATCTTAACAAAACTGTGATTATGATTATAATGACTAGATGGCTGTTTTGTTACTTTATTTGCACATAATAGCAATACACTGTGAATATAGATGGCTCGTATATTACTTTTATCTGTACTTAGTAAACGCAAACAAAACACACAAATATGCATGCACTTGCACACTTTGACACTTAAAAATATCAGCATAATCATTACACAAGGTCGGGTCACATTGACATTTAATATTTTATATAACAGTTAAGTTTAGCAATAGGGATAGGCAAATTTACTCCGTCACAGATACTATACTCTTCTTTCTTACAGTTAGGAATTTGAAAGAAACATCGCCTTCACTCTTGTTTATTATTAGGTATATCAAAGAAATTTCGTCATTAGTATTTTCATTGAAGATATTTGAAATTAATATTGTCCAGCAGTTTTTCTTATCTTTAGGCATTTGAAGAAAATATCACACAATTTCATTAGCAGTGACTGATACAAGTTTTAGCAGGAAGAAATACTGTCGAGTGCATAAAAGAGTTTCGTTGTAAAGAGACTGAACGCAAGTTGTAGCACTTGCGCGACATGAAGGACTGACTTCCATTAGATGTTGATTAGAATGGGAAAGTTATTGTGTGTCCAGCACATGCTGAACGAGAGAAGAGAGTCGGCTGTTGCTTGTTGTATAATCTCAGACACAGGGACGAATACAGGTGAATGATTGAGACATCCAAGAAGGGTTTGTTATTACCCCTTAAGCATCAGAGGCCAGGCATACAAAGGTGTTAACGTTTTGTTTAGAATTTTATAAATAAAGAAGACAGTGGTTTTGTAGTCATACGTATGTGTGCTATAATTAGTATTGTGTGGAAGGAGTTGTAGCAAATGAAGTTTTGGTTAGAATCGAATGGGCAAACTATTAGAGTTGTCATTTCTTTTATTTCCAAAATAACTTTATTGTTGGTTGGGTTGAAATAGCAAGCTTCTACAATTGGAGTATGGCTATATAAATCTTTGGTCACCATTTGAAACTAAAATTGTCAAGGTAAATTATTAGGTGTCCCAGAAGAAAATCCAATCATTCTAACATTCTTTGAAAAAGAGGTAACATATAGTTGTGCTCTAGAACTTTATAAAAAATACAATGGGACTTATAAAAAGACAGTCATAAGTACACTGTCAGAAACAGGGATATTTAATATATTGAAACGTTGCTGGTGTAATATTGAATTAATTATTTGCTGTGTGAATATGGACAATTTGTATATTGCAAAGTTATTTGTACAACATAATTTATGTACATCAATTACTACTGTCCTACTGATCAATATTATTTAACAATGACTGAATACAGAAGCAGATACATAGATGAAGAAAGGATGATTAGATGAAAATATACGTGTATATGAATAGACGTTTTCCTATAGAAAGTCCTCCAACTTTCACTCCTAACTCATGCTGCTAAGTCGACTTCAACTATGCTTTCATTCTTCCCGCTGACCTCTTCCAGGGTGTAGAATCTAGACTGACCTCTTCCAGGGTGTAGAATCTAGAGCTGACCTCTTCCAGGGTGTAGAATCTGGAGCTGACCTCTTCGAGGGTGTAGAATCAAGAGCTGAAAGTTGGTATGCAATTGCTCAGCAGTTGGTGAGCAAAGAGCTGCGATATGTACCGGAATGGTACGTGGTGTTATTGGTGGCTCGAAGTACAAGGACCAGGTCCTAATGTTATTAGTGGTACATAACACAAGATTCAAAGACCAGAGCTGGTGTTATTGGTGGTACATTAAAATGTCTAAGGATTAGGGTCTGGTAATATTAGTAGTACTCAAAGGAGGGTTCAAGGACCAGAATCTGGTGTTATTGGAAATATGTAATAAAACGTTCAAGGACCAGGATCAGGTGTTATTGGAACTACGTAATAAAACGTTTAAGGACCAGAATCTGGTGTTATTTAAAGTACGTAATAAAACGTTCAAGGACCAGGATCTGGTGTTATTGGAACTACTTAATAAAACGTTCAAGGACCAGGGCCTGGTGTTATTGGTGATCGTAACAGAGGCTGTCTGTGACATTTAGCATCTAACATCGAAATAAATTGAGAGTAAACTTCTTCCAACGGCTTCTTAAAACTTCCCCTTACTCTGTGGATAGTTACTACGCTAGACGAACAACCTTTGAGGTTAGTCACCCTCAATACGTAAACTTCGACTAGTCCTGCTTAAGATCGGACACTGCCATTATACTTTGAATAGTCCTGTCTTGAAAGTCCATAAACGAGAATTTTCATGAAATGCTAGTTAAGTACTTACTTACAGTCATCTTCATTAAATCGAGACACCTAGCAAATAGGTTTACCTAGATCTAACTATACAAACTTTGTGCTGCAATATTATTTTTATAATATGAAGACTGAAGAGGTATGAGCTAAATCTTTACAATTTTACCATGGCAAATTTGAATTATTGCTCTAAAATAAAAGTAAATAATTCTTTTCTATAAACTTTCTGAAAATCGTTTTCTCAAACCTCTTCTGCTTTCTCAAATATTATTTTAATTTAAAAAGTTTCATTGCAGCAGGTGTCCGCTTTACTGTACTAATTGTATTCATTAGAGCGGCTCCCTCTTTAGTTATTACTGTCTAGCATTTTCTTTGTATTAGTCTCTCTACACATGGCAACGCATTCTTCAGTCATCTGTGTATGTAGTGATAATATACTGTTGTGACTGTATTTCTTCTTAAACGAAATTGACGTGATTAACTTAATGTTTTTTATTTTTTACTATATGGGACTTATTTTGTCAATGGCAACGCTTTGTAGAATGAGTGTGAAAGTCTCTTATGTTCGGGGACATCTATGCTCTACAGGTGGTGACTGTAGCAATTAACCAGGCATGTTAAAAGTGCATAGCACTTTGTGGGACTGTAAAATGTTTTACAGCGGTTTCTATGCTTGAATACTTTTCTGCTTTGATTTCTACTTTGCCCATTTCTAATCCAAGGCTACATGCCACAATTTAGACCTGTGCTAATTTAGAAGACTAAGCTGTCAATCACCCACCCTCACTAAGCAACCCTGCTTGGGAAGAAGTCCTCTGCATATTATAGCTGTTTTAGAATCATCTGTCCCAGTGAACAACACATTGCAAATTATATATGGGGAGAGCAAATCTTATTGAACTCACTATCATCAAACTGTACGAATTTAACAGAGTGAACTTTAATTACGCTATAACAATTGTTACATATTACAATTTGTTATATTATTATTTATATAGATCTTACCTGTCTATCGTGCATATTGTTGTATCTGTTTAAACAGCTTAAACCAGCCTTTGGTTCTAACCTACTGTTTTATTACGTATTCAGTGCAACCAGTTCATTCATCAGTGTATTCTGTCTACTGTCTGCATGTATAGACATACATGAGAGTGAGTGGTTGTGAGCCTATATCTGTTTTCAATCTGTATGGTGTGTGAGTAATCATGTCACTTTGTGACTGTATTTTTGCTGTGGTCCTCAACTGTATGGCACATGCAATCATCACTTAAAATCAAATACATCTATGTCGAAGTATCAAGGATCAGGGACTGGTATTGTTTGTATAGCACAGAGCAGAGGGTGTCAAGAATATGAAATTGGTATTAGTGTTCATTGTACAAACAACAACCAAGGCAAAAAATAAAGTTGTTGTGTTTGTTGCTTTTTGCCAGCACGTTTTGTAGAAGTGCCAGAGATGTGTATGATCATTCGCGAAGGTAATAATCTATGTTGAAATAACTTGAGATATGTTCATATATCAGCCACAACCTGGACTTCAATAGCTGCTCAGTTTTCGTATACACAATCTTGCCTTCTTGATATGATGTAACAGTTATGACTATTTTATTAGACTTTGTCTAAGTGAATAGGAGAGCATAATTAATAGCAATGATCACAAACACACAGAGATAAGCTAAAATAAAATGCTTCTAGGCTTTAGGATTAACTTGGATTCTTACAAGAAGAATTTAGCATGGATTTGTTGCTTCACCTGCGAAAGAATTAAGAAAGCAAAACACTAAAATTGGCATATATTAATAATAAGCCAGGAAACTAAATTTGTCTTTTCCATTTATAATTAATTAACTTTTTTCTATGTTAGAAGTTTGAAACAGGCTTCATTTTGCTGTGAGGGTACGTAAATTAGGTTAATGTATACGATAAGATTCTGCACTTTTGGTGAGCGTTTTATTATTTCAATCATTGATTTAATGTGATTGTGTGTGTTTATGTATTTGTGAAATACATGTTACCCTTTTGTCGGCATATTGTTACTGTCTTCTCTCTCTCTCTCTCTCTCTCTCTCTCTCTCTCTCTCTATCCATCCATCCATCTATCTATCTATCTATCCATCCATCCATCCATCCATCCATCCATCCATCTATCTATCTATCTATCTATCTATTTATCTATCTATCTATCTATCTATCTATCTATCTATCTATCTATCTATCTATCTATCTATCTATCTATCTATCTATCTATCTATCTATCTATCTATCTATCTATCTATCTATCTATCTATCTATCTATCTATCTATCTATCTGTCTGTCTGTCTGTCTGTCTATCTAAATCTTAGTGTGACGGATATTAGTTTTTACTGACGACACCCTGAGTACATGGATCATAGTCCAAAAATCTAATATTTCAACAATATGCAGACGCAGACTCAAAAATTATATTTCACATTATTTTATTATTGTTCTGATTTCAACGTGAAGTGAATATTGATTTATTAATTTATTTCTAATTGTGTGTTAAAATGTACTCATCCTGGCTTGTCGGGACAATGGAGCATAACTCATTACAAAATAAGAAGAGAACGCCCTATTTTAGCAGCTCATCAGCACACTACAACACACTATCAGCAGCTTATCAACACACTTCTAGCCAATGAACGCAGCAATTAGCAGCTGTAAACACACTACTTGCTAATCAACACATTATAAGCAGCTAATCAATATATTATCAATAATTATATATATATTAAATATAATTTTATACGAAGTAAGATCAAATTCGGTGATGTAACGAGTGATTTAAACAAAATTAAGCACGTTCATTTTTCAAAAATAACCTTTCCCAAATATCAAAAGCCAGTCTAAATATAACACACACACACACACACACACACACACACATACACACACACACACACAAACACACACACACAAAAGAACAATCAAACAATTACTACACAATATTATTTGGAAAATATGTAAAATCTTTTCATACCACAAAAGAAGAGTAAATCTTGTAATGTGTGATTTCACACAAAGCATTTAGTTTAAACAGTAAAATAAAAAGCACTTTCTTAAAAGAGTCAACACTGAAAACTATTCAATTGACTCTCTCTCTCTCTCTATATATATATGTGTGTGTGTGTGTGTGTGTGTGTGTGTGTGTGTGTGTGTGTGTGTGTGTGTGTGTGTGTGTGTGTGTGTGTGTGTGTGTGTGTGTGTGTGTGTGTAAAATAAATATTTAAGTTTACAATCCTTTCAATTTACGAATTCATCTCTCATTTAATTCAATAATTACTTAAAAATAATAAAGTATAGATTAAAAATCAAACAAACAGAAGAAATAAAAGCAGGGTTTGCATCAAATATCTTGATACATTAATTTGATTATTCACAATTCTTTGGTAAGCATAGAGGTAAATGGTGAAATGATTCAAAATGTCTGTTGCTTGACTTTAATTACTTGACGCATTTCATTTGTCCACAACAGTGGGAGTTTACATTAATCTGAGCAACATTTTTGAAACATTATATTTCCTTTGTTCTGACAGGCAGGATTGAATGAAAGGCATAGATAACTCAATTTGTATCCTATCCCTATGTCATGGTTGTCATTATTAAGTATGTAACTTTTACATTTGTCATGGATGTACCACAAGTATGTAACATACACATTTGTCATTACTGTCATCATAGTATGAAGACTATACGCAGGCGCAGAGGAAAATATTTTTAGTCCGAATGCTTTTATATTTACTTTCTGAAAGAAATAAACTTTTGTAAACTTTACATGATTTGCTTTATAAAGCTCCCTTCCTGAAAACAAATAAGCGTTTGTAAATCTAAGTTGTTTGCGATATCAAATTCACTTTCTGAAAACAAATGTGCGTTTGTAAACTTTAAATTATTGCTTTATAAATATCATTTAAAAAAATATGTTTTGGTAAACTTTAAATCTTTTGTTTTATAGTACAGACTTCTTGTAAGCAAATCATCTTTGATAAACATTACATTATTAACTGGAAACAAACATAAGCTTTGGAAATATTACATTATTTATTTTATAAATCTCTCTGGAAAGAAATGTAAGCGTTGGTAAACATGACCTTTTTCTATAAAATTCACATCCTTGAAAAATATATAAGCCTTATTTAAATATTGCATTCTTAGGTATTCAAATGCTTTAGCTCTCGTAAGTCCCTTTATTGTTTGGTGTGCTTGTTGTGAAGTTTCTTCTTAATCGATATTGCCAATAACACATTTAGACGATTTGTTTTGGAAATCAGTAAAAAATCATACAGATATGAAGCAAATAATTGTTGATCATTCAGTTATAGGCCATACATTTGTAGACCTTAAATGTAAACCTTACAATTGTCGACCATACATCCTCGATCATACCGTCGTGAACCATAAATATGTGGATCATATAGTCATGGGCCATACAGCTGATATTAGTTGGATCTTTTTATATTTTGCAGATTTTGATAATAAAGTTGTTACGACAACATGTGTTCTTTGAACCCAAGACAAATACAAAAGTTAGGCTCTTAGAAATTCAGGTTATGCTTTTTGAAAAACAGAAGTCTTACTTTCAGAAATATAGAAGGTATGCTTTAAGAACTATAGAAGTTATACACTTAGAAAATCAGGAGTTTATCTTTCAGAAATTTAGAAGTGTTTTCATTACTAACTAGTGAACCGCTTCAAGAAATAACGGACACTCCTGTTTAAATGTAAGCCACGGTATTTGACTATCCTAACTATAAATAATTTAAAAACAGTCGCAGTCAGTTGCATTAGTCATAGTTCAAATCAGTAATTCTCTTCATAATATATAATAAAAATTGCATTTTCACTCCAATTAATCTGCTTTTCGAATTTTAGCTTGTTTATGTCAATATGTGCATGTTGCAATTTTGTAAGATTTCTACACCAACAGCCTATTTAGCTTTCCACCTTACTTAATAATCCAGACATATAATTACTCATATTTGAGTGTACAATTAATGTGCGCAGCTGTCATACTTTGAAAAGAATGCAAGTTCTCCCATTATTGGGGCGGGAATTCAGTTCTTATTTACTAAAAATAAAATTGTACGTTGTCTTTCTAGCCTAATTATCTTTTTTATTCTATAAAAATTTAAATAATTTTTCATATTTTGTAATTTTTTTTTGGGTCTCAGTAGCAAAATATTTATTCATTTCTTTATTTCAAGGAGAGAGAAGTTATACATGGTGATTTATTATATTAACACACTCACGTATACTCATTTATATATATTTATACACACACATACACACGGGGACACACACACACACACACACACACACACACACACACACACACACACACACACACACACACACACAATACCCACACAACGCACGTATAGAGGGACAAGATGTCTAAAGACTGTGTATGTATCACAAAGTAGGCATAAATTAAGGCCGCCCAAAACAGTTTGTTTAGGTTGACTACTCAGTATGCAGACAATCCTAAGTTCAGGATATATTACATATTACAATTTTATAGGTGCTCATTAACCTTGTGACTATATAAATATAAGTTAAAACTTATTATAATCAAATCATTTTCACAGAAACAAACAAGAAAGTACAATGAAAAATTCAAATAAGAAGTACAAAAGCATCAATATAAATATTATTTGCGTACTTTTAAGAATTGGAAAATTTAAGTTAGCAAATTTTTGTTGTTTTCGAAAATAATGAACAATGACAGAATATTTATTATTATTTTATGCTTTGTCTTTTGTCTTCTTATTTACCCATCCCCAAACTAAATATCACGAAAACCACCCCCGTAAAAAATATTTAAAATACTCTTACCATGAATAAAATTCGCTAAATACTAATCAATTTTGTCTTTGTTTCCGCGATTTCTTTGTAATACTATGTCATGGGAGTATAGCCCTGCACGACGTAAAGGTTTAGTCATGTGAATTATTTGCAATCGAAGATCATGGAAGTAAAGTTCTACATGACATAACATTTTAGTATGTGATTTATTTGTAATTCTATATTTCAGAAGTAAAGTCCTACTGACATAAAGTTTAAGTCATGTGACGTATTTGTAATCCTAGATAATGAAAGTAAATTTCTAAATATAATAGTTTTAGTCACGTTATTTATTTGTAATCCGGATCATAGAAAGAAAGTTCGATATGACACATAGTTTTAATCTAATGAGATCACAAAATACCCAGTCTTGTTGTAGATCATGCAATGGAATTTAAACCTGAATGAAAGCACTGCAAAATAAGTAATTGATTTTAGTCGCCTCAAGACAACATATTTCTTATCTAGCTCTACAGCGTAAGCATTATAATCTCTGATCATCACTTCTGAGTTGCACCACTTAATCTATTCTATGCTGCTGCTATTACCGTTGTATATATATTTAAGTGACATTTATTTTTGTTTTTAATTTAATAAATTTTAGCTTATTTACCATTGTTTTTTGTTAGCCCTGAACTAGTGCAGAAAAAACAAATGCAGTAATATTCATGCTGGGCTAATTAAGCACTAAAAAGTAAGCCACAAGATAATCTATGTGAAACGATTTGTCTTCAGAGGAAAGACAGAAGTGAAGACTCCGGTGTATGAATATTATTCTAGCAATTAGTTATCCAACATGCCTGACAGTTTGTTCATTCACGGAACATACAACGTCGAACTGCTCAAGAAAAGTGAGGCAAAATTGTACAAAATTTGAGCATAAAGATGCACGCCTTTTTGCATTGTGGAGTTCGTGCTGTCAGAAAAAGACAAGGACGATAACCATGGAAAGTGACCAGTCAACTCGTGCCAGCCTCGCATAGGTGCAAAGGCGGAGTGTGCAAGAGGAACATTGTTGATGAAAGCGTAGCAAGAAGTGGCAACTCCATCAACCACGATCGTTCCTGTCATAGTCAGGGGAGCGTACACGCCAAACCTGACGCTCCCTCGCACGTGCGTTATACGTGCAGGCCACAGGAAAGCAAAAGTTGACTGGTATGATGAAGCATAATGCATCTGCGGATGACTGCTTTTGGCAACAAGAATAATGTGACCTACTCTAACATCCTCTGCAAATAGAGTTTGAAAACGTGAGAAATCCAAGTTTTCATGTTTAAAGCGATCATCAGTGTTTGAACTGTCAATGACCACAGTAGTGTCATTGTTGTCAGTGACGTAATCTGCACTGTCACTGGCCATAGTAATGTCACTGCTGTCGATGACGTAAAGAATATGCTTTGCTGTGAGACTTATTTCGATGCCGATGCTGGTGGTGAGTGTGTAGAAGTATCCAGGCTGTTGACTGTTCCGATCCAGAAAAGCAATTACTTCACTGAAGACTGCTCTTCCGTCTGTAGGGTCAATGCTCAGCACTTGGTCGCCCACTCTCACGTCACTCATTGATTTGGTTGCCCCAAACGGTGTGATCACATTACTTTCGCCGGAGAAACAGCCCCCGATCTTTATGGCTACTGAGGAATCTGAGAAAGAAAGACTACATATGAATACTTGATTGACAATGGGTATATGCTATTTATATTTTGTACCTATATCTCTTGTGGTTTATGTTGCAATATGAATAATTCAATAAAGTAATAAAACGACAGTAACTGAGATTCATAATTAGTAGAAAATAGGCATATACAAGTGTACTGGTTTTAACTAATCGCATTCTTTATATATTTTACACCGCTGTTATGTCACCCCTTGTTGCCATTATGGAGGAAAGTAATTATAACTGCATTATTAGTCATACTTATTTATACTAATTAAGTCACAATAATACACATCTTTTGCCTATTATTATTACATTAAATATGCAAGACGTGAGCGTTTGATGTTGGTAAAGGAAGCACGGAAGTGTGCGATATTTTTTTTTCTGTAGTGGTTAAACAAGCTAAACTGTTTAATAGCTGTCAGAACTAACTCATTGTTTTATCACGGGGCTAGAAGTCAGAGAACTATAATTTATCAGGGACAAGTAGTCAGAGAACTATTATTTATCACGGGCAAGTAGTCAAAGAACTAATTTATCACGGGCAAGTAGTCAAAGAACTAATTTATCACGGGCAAGTAGTCGGAAAACTATAATTTCTTTGATTTTGTTACGGACTGAGAGGAATATATTCACTCTATTCGTTCTAGGTTTCTGTGTCTGGATGTGGCGACAAGCAACGTTAAATTGTTTCACTGTGGGTTTACTCTTTGATAAAAGATATTGTGAACCTTTAGGTTTAACGTGAAATGTTTATTAACACAGATCATAGACTTGAGTATTTATTCATTTAAAGCACTTACGAAGCAATCGGAATTCAAGTGGACATAATTTTCTAATTTTAGTGTGTATTACAACTTTGCATCAATAACATGATCGAGACTTACGTACCCTAACATGAATCAATCATAACACAAGCATAAACCCGAATTAATCATAACACGAGCATAAACCCGAATTAATCATAATACTAGTGTCACCAATACCCCCCTCCAGCTCCGAGAGAGAAGTAGAGGTGGTGCAGTGGTTGTCAGTACGTAGGACCTGTTTGTTGTCCGTCACAGTTGTCCACACATATACACCTTAGATGTCTGTCTACCTCTTTATTATGCATGCAAAGTTTACGTGTGTTGACGTGTTTGCATGTGAGATTGCGTATGGAAATGAAAAATGTAAACAATACAGGACAAAGACAAACGTAAACAACCGCACCCACCCCCTCTCAAAACGATAGCAGACAAGATATTTATCTTCGATGAATATAAATTAAATTTATTATTTTATGAGGTTCTCTCTTGTGCGGTAACTATAAATCATCCACCATAAACACTCTCTCTGGGAACTTGGGTAACTTCTAAACAATGCGTGATGATAAAACAACAAATTCAGAATACACAATAATGTGGCAAATCTCGCTATCAACAGTTATAATGCAAGACGTACGATTATTTCTAAAATGTCAGAAAATGTCCAGGAGCTACTCAGCTCCCCCCTACAGTTGAGCAAAATGGATATTAATTTAAATATAAAAATTCTTAATTAGCCTTACATACTCATACTAAGTTAGGTGTGCTGAGGTTTTCTAAAGAATACTTTAATGTTATTTACTCATTGTTCAGAATTGAATAAGAGAGACTGGTTCACAAGGTATTATCAATGGCCATGTAGAGAGATGGAACAAAGATACAAATCGTGGCATGAACGATGATACGAATGTCCATGTAGAAAAATAGAAGAACACAACCGGAGTAGAGACGTCATTAAAACAAGGTTTCCTTTCATGGGTCAGTTGTACCTGCCCCCCCCCCCCGACTTCCTCCTGGTGCCAAATGATCAACAGTTAGCGTGATCAAAAAGTTGACCACCTGTCCAAAGGTTGGGTCGTGTGGGCTCTCACCTTCCACCATCAGTGATAAGTCGATGTTGCGCCTCACCATCAGTGTTGTACCCTCGCAGGAGTGGTCCTTTACCCTTCTGTTAGAACAACTGCCCAGATGCAAAGCGCTCCACCCTCGGAATATGTCTGGTCAAACCCCTCTGGCTGTCACACTGTAAAGGCATACAGCACCTGTGAGGGCTTGTTCCAGTGAACTTTCACTGCATTGAGTTGTCCAGTTACTTTACCACCATAACTTCGCGGGGCACTCAGTATGGCGACAAAGAAAGACACACAAGGAAATAAACCTGATTTCCTCCCTTCTCTGTCTCTTTCTCCTGGTCTCTCCAAAAGTCTGTTTCTTTTGGTGTTTCAAACTACTTGTTTCTTCTGATGTTGAAAACAAACTACGTTTTCCCAAAATAACAAATTCACAACTCTGTTTCTCTCATATTCAAAATAAATTCTCAACTCAACTGTTTCTTCCTCAAAAGCAAAATCTTCCTGCAAATCTTCATTATTTTCTTTCAAAAGCAAATTTGCATCTCTAACTGCAAATTCTCAACTGTTTTTCTTTCCTCAAAAAATAAATTCTGAGCTGTCTCTTTCTTTAAGTAAACTTTGAACTCTTTCTTTTCTCAAAAGCAAATTATGAACTGTCTCTTTCTTAAAGGTAAAATTCGATCTCTTTCTTTTCTCATAAGCAAATTCTGAATTCTCTTTCTTAAAGATAAAATCTCAAATCTGTTCTTTTCTCAAAAACAAAATTTGAACTGTCTCTTGCTTAAAGGTAAAATCTCAACTCTTTTTTTTCTAAAAAGTAAACTCTGAACTGTCTCTTTCTTTAAGGTAAAATCTCAACTCTTTCTTTTCTCAAAAGCCAATTCTGAACTGTCTCTTTCTTAAAGGTAAACTCTCCACTCTTTCTTTTCTCAAAAGCAAATTCTGAACTTCTCTTTCTTAAAGATAAAATCTCAACCCTGTTCTTTTCTCAAAAGCAAATTTTGAACTGTCTCTTTCTTAAAGGTAAACTCTCCACTCTTTCTTTTCTCAAAAGCAAATTCTGAACTTCTCTTTCTTAAAGATAAAATCTCAACCCTGTTCTTTTCTCAAAAGCAAATTTTGAACTGTCTCTTTCTTAAAGGTAAACTCTCCACTCTTTCTTTTCTCAAAAGCAAATTCTGAACTAATTCTGAACTGTCCACTGACTCTTTCTACATTCACTTTTATCCTTTGCTTCAAGTTCGTAATCTTTTCACTTGTTGTCTGAGGGTTACGTGAAAAAAATATGCAAGCTGGCAATATTGCCATGCTACATAATTCCTCTCATGCAGAGCACGTGATTCTCTATTAAAAAAAAATGTCCCTTTGTTCTCGTTATCTCAGGCACATACACAATATCTGTATGTCAGTGCACTTCAAATTCTACTATACAAAAATAAATTACAAGTACTGAACTTTAAATATTTCAGAAATAACAATTCTTTTTTACCAATCATTCACTCAAAAACTACATTAGTAGAAACTATATACACGCACCAATACACAAAACATAACAATATAAGTCTTAGCCTTACATGCATAATTGACAATAGAGATTTATTAATAAAAGTCTCAGTGTAACTTTGAATTTTAAGTTATTGTAAAGAGGTATAGCGAGGATTTTGTTTGTTGTGTATAAATTACATTCCTCTCTGAATTAAAAAGAAATATTTGGGCTTGAAACCGACTGTATTATATGATGGTCGGCGACCTTGACACCGGACGGTTGACGTAAACAATGAGTAAAAAAAAAAGATTGATTTTGGCGTCCTTCCCCGTGAATAAATCCAAATAAGTCATAATACAAGCATAAACCAGATTAAAAAAATAATATAAGCATAAGCCCGAATCAATCATAATAAAAGCATAAACATGCATCAATCATATTCATAATACAAGCATAAACCCGAATAAATCATAATTGAAGCATTAACGTTGAAGACGAATGGAGGTTAGGTGAATTTTTTTTTCTGTTTTGCATTTACCTTGCATGAACCTTGTGAATGCACTAATATATTTTATGATGCAAGATATGTGCTACTTCTGTCCTGAGTTAGGCAGAGTTTGCTTTGATATTTATGTTTATTTACTTGAGGCAAAATTGTAGAATACTATTTAGGTATGTATTTGCTTGTAGGTTAGATTGTAGAATACTGTTTAGATTCTTATGTTTATTTAGTTGTATGTTAGATGGTAGAATATTATTTAGATGTCTATGTTTATTTAGTTGTATGTTAGATGGTAGAATATTATTTAGATGTCTATGTTTATTTAGTTGTATGTTAGATGGTAGAATATTATTTAGATGTCTATGTTTATTTAGTTGTAGGCTAGATTGTTCAATACTATTTAGATATTTATGTTTATTTACTAATGACATATTTGTTTTTATTTGCTTATAGGCTAGACTGTAAAATACTAGTCAGATATTTATGTTTAATTGTAGTTTAGATTGTAGAATACTGTTTAAATTGTTTATGCTTATTTACTTCTAGATTAGATTGTAGAATACTATTTAGATGTATATGTTTATTTACTTGTAGGTTGGATTGTAGGATATTATTTAGATATTTATGTTTATTTATTTGTAGGTTAGATTGTAGAATACTAATATATATTTATGTTTATTTACTTTTAGGCTAGACTGTTGAATACTAATTAGATATTTATGTTTATATACCACTTAGCTAGTTGGTAGAATACTTGTTAGTTAAACGTATGAGGATTTAAAATAGTTGACCAAGTTAGAAAGCGGAACTTACAACTGAAAATAGCAACTATATATTTTAACTATATTTCATATTCATCTAAAGATTAATTAATTACATGTTTTGGTAATTTGATTGCATGAGATCGCGATGTTTCCATGGAAACTAAAATTACCCAATGTTAGACAGGAATGAGAAGCATTTGATGAAAACAATAAATGTGAAAGTGTTTACCATGCATGGTAATTGTGAAAAGGTGATACTTTCAAAGGTCTCACGACCATTATAGGTGGCGAAAATTAAGGCTCAAGTCGAATGTATGGGGCGAGAATTACATTTCTTGTCCAGATTTGAGTGCGAGAATAAAGTATCGTCCAGAATAGAGGGTGAGAGTCAAGTGTCGGGTCCAGCACAGAGGACGAGAATAAAGTGTCGTCCAGCACAGAGAGCAAGAATCAAGTATCGTCTAGAATAGAGGGCGAGAATAAAGTGTCAGGTCCAATACAGAAAGTGATGGTCAAGTGACAGGTCCAGTATAGAGGGTGATAGTCAAGTGACAGGTCCAGTATAGAGGGTGAGAAAGTCAAGTGTCAGGTCCAGTAGAAAGGGCGAGAGTCAAGTATCAGATCCAGTATAGAGGGCGAGAATAAAGTATCGTCCAGAATAGAGGGCGAGACTCAAGTACCAGGTCCAGCACAGAAGGCGAGAGTAAAGTAACAGCCCAGTACAGAGGGAGAAAGTCAAGTGTTAGGTCCAGTACGGAGGGCAAGAATGATGTGTCAGGTCCAGTACGGAGGGAGAAAGTCAAGTGTCAGGTCCAATACAGAGGGTGATAGTCAAGTGACAGGTCCAGTATAGAGGGTGAGAGAGAATCAAGTATCAGGTCCAATACAGAGGGCGAGAATCAAGTTTTAGGTTCAGTACAGAGCGAGAGTCAAGTGTTAGGTCCAGTACAAAGGGCGAGAACCATGTGTCAGGTCCAGTACAGAGGGCGAGAATCAATTCTCAAGTCCAGTACTAAGAAAGACAGAATCTCGTTTTGTGTCTGACATCGACTTAAGAAAGAAGTCTGAGATATCCTAGGGATTTACTTACATTATCGAGACATACTTATCGACTCCATGTTCTAAGGTCAGGAACTCTCAGGTTCATCCCCTGTCATTTCTGTGGGGAGGCAGGTCACTTCTGTGAAGAAGTTAGCTAGATATATGCACTGGGCTTGCTTGGCATCGAACCATTCTTCCGTAGAATCGTCCGAGGGATGGAATGGCATGGCATTTGAACTTCAATCCAAGGACAGATTTAAATAAAGACTACACTGTATTTATGATTTTGCTTAATAACTGAGCTCCATGATGAAATTTTAGTAACTCGTACGCTCACAAGTGTGACTAAGTTTAAATTTAGTTTTACGACTGGTTATAGTAGTATCAGCAGTTGTATCATTAGAATGACTAAAGGTTAGTTTGGAAATGGGGAGGGGCGAAATACTGTGTATAACTGTTAAAAAGACGTAGCTCTGTTTGGTGTCAAGAGCTTTATTTGTTATTGGGGTTAAACTGAAATACATAGAGAAATATCATACTAGTTGTGAACTGATTTCTCTGAGGCACCTTGTCATAAACCATATATTATTTATATCACAAATACTTTGACTTAAAGACACATAAGATTTGACACTACTTCGACTTAAAGACGCATACAGCTTGTAAATTCACATACAGCAACGAATGAACTTTCAAGAAAATATTAATTTGTAGAATATATTTAAAAAATAAATTTCTCTACCAGGAGGTTGCTGTTGATTTGAAAAAGAGGTTCGTAGCATTACTTTGCAAACTTTAGAAGAATAATAAAGACATATTTAATGTTTTTCTAAATATTAAAGCTGCTTTGAATTAAGAAAGAATAATACATTTTAATGGTGAAAAATTAATAGTATTTAGCATGAGGATTAGTATATTTATACTGTGATGAATAGCTTTAGCGTTAGGCTCAATAAAAGTATAAATAAGGAAGAGTATTTACATAAGGACTATCACAAGTATAAAGTAATGAATAGTTTTAACATTAAGACAAATACAAATATTATGTAATGAACAGTCTTAGCGTTATGACTATTTACAAGTTTTCAGTAATGAGTAGTCTTAGCGTTATGACTATTTACAAAATTTCAGTAATGAGTAGTCTTAGTATTATGACTATTTACAAGTTTTCAATGATGAACATAATTAGTGTTAGGATGAATAGTATTTGCGTTAGGAACAGCACACAAGTATACAATACTAAAGAAAATTATCATTGGGACTACTAGACGTGTACAGTATGTTTTCATATCTCCACCAATGCTTGTAGAATGCACATTTCCTAATATATAATCATTTGTGACCTATAATATAGTCATTACAAGGGAACTGGAGATCGAACAAACAATTGCCATTTGCAGCAAAATATCTTTACAAATTTAATTTTTATCAGATTTGGAATCAAATCCATGTTAATTTGACTGATGTGTCATTCCAGTGTCCTAACAGTCTCACACGGTTCGTGTTTCCCGCCTTTTCTCCAGGAAGAGAGTGAGCGAGAGAATACTAAACATTCTGCTTTAACACATTGCATATTCGTTCATTTTTTTCTGCCGCAACTGTAATGTGGTGTGTGTCTGAAATCACGCCGTGAACGCCGTGGAAGATGAAGCTATATACAAATAGCTACAAGCATGGCGCACACCAGGAAGATGAAGCCATATACAAATAGCTACAAGCATGGCGCACACCAGGAAGATGAAGCCATATACAAATAGCTACAAGCATGGCGCACACCAGGAAGATGAAGCCATATACAAATAGCTACAAGCATGGCGCACACCAGGAAGATGAAGCCATATACAAATAGCTACAAGCATGGCGCACACCTTGGTGTGGAAGATGAAGCCATATACAAATAGCTACAAGCATGGCGCACACCAGGAAGATGAAGCCATATACAAATAGCTACAAGCATGGCGCACACCTTGGTGTGGAAGATGAAGCCATATACAAATAGCTACAAGCATGGCGCACACCAGGAAGATGAAGCCATATACAAATAGCTACAAGCATGGCGCACACCAGGAAGATGAAGCCATATACAAATAGCTACAAGCATGGCGCACACCAGGAAGATGAAGCCATATACAAATAGCTACAAGCATGACGCGCACCTTGGTGTAGAAGATGAAGCCATATATAAAGAGCTACAAGCATGACGCACACCTTGGTGTGGAAGATGAAGCTATATACAAATAGCTACAAGCATGACGCACACCATGGTGTAGAAGATGAAGCCATATAGTAGCTAAACGCATGGCGTTTACTTGCAAAAGCTTCACTAAACGTCACTTTTTGACTTTTAAATTTGCCTGTTTTCTGATCAGTTCAGAATTAGAGAATCCAACCTTCATGGTTCTGAAAAGTGGAAAAAAATTGCTAACGATCGAGCAGATGCAGCGGCCATTACTTTTATTTTTGTGGATATAGTTAATGCATTGGCATTCAAAAATTATCGTTATTCTCTTCATACAGCTTTGTGAAATAAACAAGAGCAATATGACCCTACTAATGAATTGATTATTGGATCATCACAAAAGTATACACACACAAACATATTCACACCATTCACACAGACACACACACACAAACAAACAAATATATATTCAAATTGAATGATTACTGAACCTTTGCTAATATCTTCAATGTGTACAGATAGATAGCTGAAATGAGTATTGAACCTGAGGCGGAGTAAATTTGCCTATCCCTATATCTAGACTAAATTGTTATATAAATTGTTAAATTGTCAAAGTGACCCGGCCTTGGGCACTCCTTATGGTGGTATTTTTTGTAAGTGTCAGAGTTGGAGTAAACAACTCGAATTGAGAATACTCTAGAAAATTGCTGATGCAATCCAAACCAGTTCCAACTGGATGAATAGTTTTCTAACTAATAGTTTTACACTTATTCATATAAAAATTCATCCAGTGGCGATGGACCGGAAATTTCTTTGTTGAAAAAGTACTCCATTCTAACCACTTTGAATTTGAACATAACTTGAGTCTGGTGATAAAGGTGATCATTAGCTTATGGTAAGTTAACTGACTGATGAATGAAGAATGGACTTAGAATATTTCGTACATGTTAGCTATTGATTTATGATTTGAACTGGAGAATGCTTATGTAATTGAACCATTATTTTTATGTTCATTAATTTGACTAAGTTGTACATTATACTTGTGAATTTTGATTAATGCTATATTTCTTATACTTGTGAATTTTGATTGATGCTACATTTCATTTGCTGTATGTGTATCGCGCTAATGAAATTATTGCAGGATTTGTAAATTGAGAATGTTTGTATGAGAGAAAGGAGTTTAGAGATGAAATATGCCTGAAATTTAGTGCTGCCTTAATTTGACTTTTGCAGAGCACAGCAAGCCATTTTGGGTTGTGACTTCATGCTACAGTGACTACTGTGTTCTACTAGATTACGTTGGTGTGTGGATCCAGCATTGTCGACAACCTATCAGTAAAACGTGTTGCTATAAGTTGATTCCTGTGAATTCTGTTCGAGTGCCAATATGGCGGAAATTGTGGCTTGAGTTTGGTCTCAAGAATTTATGAAGATTATTTTGAATATTTCTCATGGTGTGTTGAGTAAACACCCATGGGAATTCAAGAACACTCCTTAAGCTTGATAACAGATATGAAATTCAGAACGATTCTCTATGGCATGCTTTGAGAGCACATTGAAGATTCTGAAACAGCTGTGTAACATGTCTAAAGGGACACATGAACCCTCATCTAAATATAAAAGGTACTGACTTGTTCCAAACTGCAAGATTGTGATATATGTGCCAGCGGCAGCCACTCTCTTTAATGTGGTTATGTGTATTGACTTTAACTATTTCTCTAGAACTCCATTCTCATTTCCATGATGATATCCATGAACTTATGTATGTATTTATGTTAAATGATTTCTTATGTCTATGCTAGGATAAAGTGAATGATTGTCCAGCATTAATCAAGCATTGTTGTGGAAGTGATGTAAGTGTTTATGCTCTTTGATAAATTTAAAAGTATGTTATATATTTTATTGTTGATTTAATAAATTTATTGACCTTCTTACATATATTGATAACCATATGTTGGAAAGACAGTGAGGGGATGGGGGGCTCGCTAAATATAGATTAAAGACAGATTTGTTTTCTCCTTTAGTAAGAAGTTTTACACCTACGGGAATATTGTGTGACGGTAAATGTTGTGGAAGAGAGAAAACGTTTACAGCCCCCGCTTATCCGCCAAGTGAGAGAGACGAATGGTGTCTTCTAGAGAATTATTAATAACATAAATTAAGATTTCATCACTTGTAATTAGTTATGAATGATTAATTAATAATAGTAATCATAACCATTAACTAGGTGGCGTTGGCGTCAGTAGGTTTGCGCCAGAGTTGTTATCCAAGTTAAAGACATAATTTAGAAATAAAGCTTGCGACGTTTGTTCAAAACAAAAGTTAGACATAAAATTGCACGACTGATTGAGAGGTAAATAAAACAAAATTATGAAAATTATTGAGAAACAAAAACTGGAAGCAACAGACAAATACATAAGAGGGATTTATGAATCCAAGGCAATTTTGATAGTAAGCGTTTCAGAAAACGTCAGAGTATGTGAGCTGTCAAAAATAATTATGAACTATTTACTATGTATGTGACTTATTTCATGAAAATGACTAATACAATTGTAAAAGTAATTTTAAATATCAAGCATCGATATAAAGGCATAGAGAATTTTGAGAAGAAAGAAAATTTCTTTTTTTAGTACTTAAACCTCTTTATGAGTCATTCAAACAACATATTTAAAAAGTATAAATCAACAATTAAACAACAAGCTAATAAATTATTAGTCAACCATAAAACTTTGACATTTGTTATTATTTACAGAATATAAAACAATTAATCAATCATCGCTCTAATATTAAAGTAGGTCACCAAAACCAATTAATTTATAATTTCTAAACAAGTCAACCAGATCACCAGTAAACCTACAATGAAAGATAATCAGCTTTGCAATGGTTTATGGTTTGCAAACCAACTAATAACAGTCAACCATATACGTTCTATTAAATAGAATGATAGTTTATTAATGAGAAAACAATGAACCCGCTAGCAGGCTAATTAATATCTTATAGTAAAACAACTCGCAATACCAACCTACTAACAATAACATTAATGATTGTTAGATATAATTTTTTTCTATCCAAAAAAATGAAAAATATAAAGTTTCTTTAAAATCACATTAAATGACAAACTTTGAAATAGTTTTGTCTTGGATGTTCAGGAAATGTCTTGTCATATTCCTGATTATTTGTGACAAAGGGAAGCAATGTTTGCAGTCAGTATAAAGCTAGATAGTGTAAGAAAAGAAAAAAATCCGTGAAAGTGGAATTTTTTTTTAACGCTGAGAATTGAAACACCGCTCATTTTAAGGAAAGAAACTTCGAAATTATTACTTGTACGCTGAAAATAAAAACAATGCTTACTATAAAGAAATAAATACATTGTAAACTTACTACTTTTACGCCGAGAATCGAAACATCGCTTACTATAAGGAAATATATAAATTGGGAAATTATCACTTGTGTGCTGAAAATAAAAACACCGCTTACTGTAAAGAAAGATATAAACTGGGAAATTACTACTTTGACAATCGAAAAACCACTCAGAACTAGCGCAATACAGCCATTCTGCTTTTTCACTCATCGATATATATAGATAGATAGATAGAATTGGGAAATAAAAGAAAAAATGGATTAAAAATATAAGAAATAAAAAAAACATAAGGGTATAACATTTCAATAACTGAGAATGAAGCAAACGATACTGAAGGAGTTTAAAAAGGAACAAAATAGCTCAGGTTAAGGTGTTAGAATGAACCAGGCTTCATCAATGCAGAATGAAGTAAAAGAGAGGAAAACTCTATTGAGTTAAAAATGAACCAAGCTTCATTAAGTGAGAACAAAGCAGACGATACTTTTTAGAAAATAAAAGAGTAGAGAGCAGGCAATATTGGGGGAGACAAATAAATAAAAAATATCGCAGATGATTTTATGAAGAGAGTGACGAAATTTGTACGAAAAATGTTAATGAATAAGAATAAAGTGTTTATGAAAGAGAATAGGTAACAGCTGAGAAAGAATGAGGCAAACATTATCATAAAAGAATAAGAAGGATGTCAGTGAGGAAAATGGGAAAGCTGCTTTTAAAGGAGAATGAGAAAGACATTACATCTGTCTGACTGATTACTTGTCAATCTTTCTATCTATCTATTTATTATCTATCTATCTATCTATCTATCTATCTATCTATCTATCTATCTATCTATCTATCTATCTATCTATCTATCTATCTATCTATCTATCTATCTATCTATCTATCTATCTATCTATCTATCTATCTATCTATCTATCTATCTATCTATCTATCTATCTATCTATCTATCTATCTATCTATCTAATCTAATCAATCAATCTATCTATCTATCTATCTATCTATCCAACTCTCCAGATCAAATGATCTTCTCTTCTCTAATACTTTCTTCTCATCCACCAATCCTTTTATTCACCTATAAATACAATCAGCTCTCTTCCTCCCCCATTCTCGAAATCATTTATCTGACACTCTTCCCCTCTCACTCTCTCATCACTCCCTAGTAAATATTGATTTTTCTCTTTCCCCTTCTATAAACAACTACGTCACACCTAATTTGTATTCTTTGCATTCAGTTAATCACAATGATCCATACAGTTCTTAGAAATGTTCATGCGTGCACACAGCAGAACAAATATCAGTATATATACACGCAGATACATGAACGTACCTAAGTATATTTACACAAAGATACAGTTTTCAAAGAAGAACAAGTCATTTTTGATTAATTCATAATTAACATATGTTTTAAATGTGCCTTTGGGTTTCAGGACCTTAATAGTTGCACACATTAAATGTAAATTAATATGAAGTTAAATGAAATAATTTTGACGATTTAGAAATGTGTCTATGTGTACGCGTTTGTATTAAATATAGAATATTAAGAAAATCAAAATGTCGACTCTGTAGTACAAGATCATTTCGAGATAATTAAGTTTGACTATGAGTGAAAGTCACTGACACTTTGAAAAGAAAAAAATATAAAGAAATAACTGTTTAGACAAATGCTCTATTTTGTTCACGACTTCAGAAATATTCAAAACATTCTAAAAAAGTAAAAGCACATTTTATTTTAATTTCTTTAAATAAAAAGAATCAAAGCAAATCAAAAACACGTGATATATACAGTCGTTTCACACTATAACTATCATAACGATATGTATTATTTTTGCGTGTGTGTGTGTGTGTGTGTGTGTGTGTGTGTGTGTGTGTAATGATGAAGCTCAAAACATGAATGTGTATTGCAACGGATGGAAAAGAGTCTTTCCGAGTATTTTCTTAAATTAAGCAGCCACATATGGCGACAGGGTATTTATTGAAGGGAAAAGGAAACGTATATTGTAAAAAACAAGGTATGATGTATCTTTAAGAAAAATCGATCAGTTTGCAAGTGTCAGACTAAGAGCGCTCGAAAGCCAGTCTCGTTTTTCTCTCTTCTTTTACTACTCTGCACAGCCACAAAGCCCTAGATTTATTTAGCGCGGGCAAATGCCCATGTGTATAATTATTCCTCAGTTTGTTTGCCCTCCCATTGACTGCTTGAAAGCTCGCAAGAATGCTGGCACACAGGTAAAACGGGGACTGCAAAGGTCATTCACATATATGATTTTTTTTCTTTCATTACCTACCAACCTACCAATCTATCTATCTATCTATCTATCTATCTATCTATCTATCTATCTATCTATCTATCTATCTATCTATCTATCTATCTATCTATCTATCTATCTATCTATCTATCTATCTATCTATCTATCATGGGCATATTTTTTATTTGGGAGAATCTCTAAACTTCATTCAGACTTCTTATGTGTCAAAAATTTGTCAATAATGAAAACGTTAACCAATAATTATCGTTAACAATGAGTTGGTTGTGGACTATGTTGTAAATTTCCTTTTATTTTATGGGTTATAGATATATACACTGTATAATATTCCTCACACGAATCATATTTAACTAAACTAAAGGTAAAAGTTTTAAAATGACAATGAAATAGCAAGATCACAATAATCTTGACTATTGACAAAAGATGAGAAAAACAATAATAATATAGCGAGCGTCTAGAACGCATACTGCAAAGCAATTGGAAATCTAGATATCTAAATTCCGAGACATTTCTCTCTTTCAAGTTTTCTGTAAACTTACTGTGACGTGTGACCTACAATTCTTTTGAGATCCAATTTTGCTTTCACCAGACCGAAACAGCATTGTTTGATGAAGGAGTTCGTCTAATTGTTGATATGATGTAAATGTATGGAGGGCGCACCTGAACAGACGATTGCCTTAGACCCTGGAATGGAACCACTTAACACACAGACTTAAAAGAACATAGGGATTTCCATGTGGCCCAGTACGTCAGGCCATTAACGTCACCTGCTGAAAAGAATTCAGGACAATAGCGTTTACCGTTAAAATGAGAGGAATGTTTTCAATAACAGGCAAATTAGACATTGTCCAATTTTCTGACGCCTGGCCAGGTCACGTGATTACTTGGACTTTAGCAAAGTTAACCACAGCATGCCTAACAAAATGTTTTCTTTAAGCAGCATGATTGTTCAAACAGTGTTTTGTGTGAAGCAATGCCATCCATTCATGCGACCGCCGGAACTATTTCCCATTCGATAACTAATATGACTATTTATTCAAATAAATTCGATAACTAATTCGTTTATTTATTCACCCATTCGAAAACAAATTCATTTATTAATTCACCTATTCGTTGTTCCAAAACTTTGCTGGTGCATAATGTGTCAGGACTCAAGATGTGGCGAAACCGCAAATGTAATTGCTAATCAATTACTAGTGACTTTAAATACATGTATCACTACTAATTTCCCCTCTTACTGTGACTGTATTCATCACTTTTGTTTCCTTGTTACTCTGGTTGAATTCACATTGCCAAGGTTTCCTTGTTTGTCGGCTGTATTCATAAAGCTAATGTTCTCTTGTTAGGGGATTTATTCATCGTTGCTAATGTTTCCTTGTCACTGTAACTGCATTCATCACTGCTGTTTCATTGTGTACTGTTTCTGTATTCATTACTGTGGCTACATTCATCACTACTAATATTTCCTTATTACTCTGGATGCTATTCATCACTGGTAATATTTCCTTATTACTGTGGCTGTATTCCTCACTACGAATGTTTCCTTATTGCTCTGATTGTATTCATCGTTGTTTATGTTTCATTTTTGCCTTGTTTCTGAGGGTGTATTCATCACTGCGAATGTTTCCTTGTGTAATGTGGCTGTATTCATCACAGCGAATGTTGTATGCTGTGGCTGTATTCATCACTGCGAAATATTTCCTTGTTACTTTGACTGTATTCTTCGCTGTTTTATGTTTCCTTGTTTCTGAGGATGTATTGATCATTTCTAAAGTTTCCTTGTTTCTGAGTTGTAGTTGCTATATTTCCTTGTTTCTGAGGTTGTATTCATCACTGCTAATGTTTCCTTGATACTGTGGTTATAATTATCATTGCTAATGTTTCCTTGTTACTGTGCTGTATTCATCATTGTTAATGCTCCTTTGTTACTGTGGGTGTATTCATCATTTCTTATATTTCCTTATTAATCTGGCTGTATTCATTATTATTAATGTTTCCTTGTTCTTGAGGTTGTATTCATCACTGATACCCTTAGCAGTTTATTCTGGTTGCTTAAATTACGTAATTATTATTTTTAATTTGGCTACTAGTAATTGTTATTCTTTATATTGGCTACTAGTAATAGTTATCTTTGCTTTGGCTATTAGTAATTATTATTCCTTACTTTGGTTACTAGTAATTATTATTCTTTACTTTGGCTACTATTAATAGTTATCTTTATTCTGGCTACTAGTAACTAGTATTCTTTACTTTGGTTTATAGTAATAATCATCTTTACTTTGGTTACTAGTAATAGTCATCTTTACTTTGGTTACCAGTAACAATCATCTTTACTTTGGTTACTAGTAACGGTTCACCGACAAAACCGCGAACGACAAATTCGCGCCGACAAAACCGCGATGGACAAAATCGCGACGACAAAATCGCGCCGACAAAATCGCGCCGACAAAATCGCGATCGACAAAATCGCGATGATACATGTTAAATCGTACAAGAATGTAATAATAACATACGTAGATATCAATATTACGATACACAAAGCAATGTTAAGAGATACTGAGTGCAAATAATCCTCAAAATAAGGCAATGAAAAGAATGAAGCATACATCAGATCATAATAATTTTATTTAAAGATCAATATTAATAGATACTGCGTGCAAATAATCCTTACACATATGCAATGAAAAGAATGAAGCATACATCAAATCATAATAATTTTATTTAAAGATCAATATTAATAGATACTGCGTGCAAATAATCCTTACACAAATGCAATGAAAAGAATGAAGCATACATCAAATCTTAATAATTTCACCATAAAGATCAATATTAAGAGATACTACGTGTAAATAATCCTTACACAAATGCAATGAAAAGAATGAAGCATACATCAAATCTTAATAATTTCACCATAAAGATCAATATTAAGAGATATTACGTGCAAATAATCCTTACACAAAGGTAATGAAAAGAATGAAGCATATATCTAATCTTAATAATTTTGTTTAAAGAGCAATATTAAGAGATACTGAGTGCAAATAATCCTTACACAATGGTAATAAAAAGAATGAAAAGAAGTTACGTAATAGAGCGAACATACATAACACTTCCTGCCATTCTTTACTTGGTGATGTTTATCGCGATTTTGTCGGCGCGCTTTTGTCCATCGCGGTTTTGTCGGCGCGCATTTGTCGTTCGCGGTTTTGACGGGTCACCACTAGTAACAGTCATCTTTACTTTGGTTACTAGTAATAGTCATCTTTACTTTGGCTATTAGTAATAGTCATATTTACTACGGTTACTAGTAGTTACCTTTACTTTGGCTACTCAGTAGTTTGTATATAATATAGCTCATTATTTATATCCAGCTTAGAAATATACTGTTTACTATTATTAAAATTATTATAACTTTCATAATTTGAATTTTCCATTAATTAAAACTTTAGACATTTAATAATACAAGGCTTGATAGGGACAATATAGGTTGATTGGAATCACGTACCTGACTTTCTGATAATCGCTAAGATCTCGATATTAATAACTTTAAACATTCTCTCTCTACCTGTCTGCTTACTTGTTCGCTGTCCACCTATCCATCCCCATTATCATCTTTACTTGTCTTATGTGCTGTAAAAGTTTTAATTTATACATAATTATTGTGAAGCGCTAAGAGCATTGACAAGATTAATTGCCTTACAAAATGTTTTTTATTATTCAGTCTTTTTCACGACTTATGTTGAGGTTCTATGAGATCCGTTTACGGATGTTGTGGGCATTTCCGAGGAGCACTGTTTTTAGTACTGGGGCAAGTCTGTGGTTTCCAGGTACTTTATTCAGATAGCCTTCCAACTCAGAAGTTATGTTCCCAAGGTTCTTATCGCTACAGGTATCACTATTGCTTTTACATTCCACAGTCTCTGGATTTCTAATCTGAGATACTGTTATTTTGCTTTTTATTAAAATTGTCTTTTGTTTTTATGTTTCTATCACTTGGAACAGCGACATCAATGATTGTTACTGTTCTGTTAGACATATTGAAAACTACAATATCGCAGGAATCACTCAGTCTGTACGTATCTCTAAGTCTCACATTATTTTGAATTCTCCTGTCACGGTGATTGCTTCAGGTTGATGCATCCATGTTCTTTCTGTTTAGTTTTTTTTTACTCCATAGTTCTCACATAGGTTTCTATGTATGATTTTTCCACTTCGTTGTGTCTTTGGTGTATTCTGTTCCAGCCAGGAACTGGCATCTAGATAGTATATGTTCTGTTTTTTCATTCATGTTTTTGCCGGGTCTGCATTTGGAATCATTTGAGATTTTCATGATTTTGGTTTTGTGTGATTTAGTGCTTGATCTTGTGCAGCCGTTATTAGTGCTTCTGTTTCTGCTTTCAAACCTGCCTCTTTCAACTGTCTGTATGTTGATTGCTTTGTTGAAGTTTGTCGCACATAATGAACCATGAAGAGGTTTTGGCTCCAAGTATTTGCAAATGCCCTGTTTCGTTGTTTTCTTTCATGTTTCTTTGTTTGTGGGGATTGGTATATCCCACTTATCTTTACTGCTTCTATCAGTGATTCATCTTTGTTGTTATTCCAGATGTAGTCCACAAGGCCTAAAACGTCTCTTTCAATGACATCTTTGATTTTCTTGAGACCTCTGTCTTTCCGAAAGTATGTTATGTCTGCCTTTGGGTGTAAAGCTTTATGCATTGTGAGAAGTTTTCTTGTTTTCCTGTCCAGATAATTCATTTTAGTAGTTGTACAACCTAATCAGTGTAGCTGATTACTGGTATCGCCTGCGGCCTTGTATTGTTTCGATCCTGCCCTTTTGGACAACAATTCTTCCCCATTTCTCAAGCTGAACTTAATGTTAATGTCTCCACTGTAAATGTTGACAGTATTTATCAGCGAATTGATGTCACGTTCATTTTTACTGTGTAGCTTTAGATTGTCTATTTACAGTAAATGACTGAAAGACTGTCCTGAATTCATTTTGTATTATAATCCTGATTTCTAGATGACTTGACTGAGGGGATTTAGGGCAATGCAGAACAGCAGTGATGATATGGAGTCTTCTTGAAAAATTCCACATTTTATTAGTGTGTATGCAATTTCTATATATTGTTGCAACCGAGGGTGTGTTTTTCAGAATGGCATTGATATTTGATTAGGTTTTATACTGTTGGTGCTATTTTGTACATTTTTATTGTTTAAAATGTCCACGAATGTGAAAGTGAGTCATGGACCTTTGTGTAGTCGATCCATGCCATTGCAAAATTTGTTCTTTATTTCTAACTGTCAGTAAATATGGCCTTTTTCAGTTGACAGGTGTTTCTTTGTTAGTCCGCCGCCTTGGTTTAACACATTTTGTTCATTGATTAGTAGTTATTTGTTTCATGGTGAGACATGATTTTATCAGATATAATTCCTGATAGTAACCTCTAGCAAGAGGATAGACATGTGATGGGACGATAGTTGATATTGTGTTGTGCCTTACTCTGTATCTCTCATAATTTGGCTTCTTTTGCCTTTTCCAGGCTGGAAAGGTTTCTGATTTGTTTTGTACGTTTTGCACTTGTTCAGCAAGTCTACCATGTAAAGAGGAAAAATGTTTCAACCAGATTGTTAGTACTTGGTCTAAGCCTAAGGCATTCCAGTTTGACATCTTTCTTACCTTCTTCTTGATATCTTTCTCAGAGACTGTGACTTTGCACTACTGGGGTGTCTTTATACTCTTCCTTCAGCTCCTTTACTCACCTGGCTGAGGTATTATGCATGTAATGCATTGCTCCAAATGCTTTTACAGAAGGTCTTGGTGTCCTGAATGTTTGGCATCTGTTGTTCTATTTTGGAATTTCCGTTGAATTCTTAGTGTAGTTTTCCAGGGTCAGTTTGAATATTTTGTTCTGTTGGAATTGCTGACCTCTTGCAGTGTATCTCTTCAGACGGTGGTTGTCCTAGTAGCCTTTGTTTTGCAACTTCTATTGCGGTCTTAATAGTTATGCTATTGAGATGGTATTTGTTAACTAATGTCACTTTCAGTTTGTCATTTGGCTTATTTCTTTCCTAGTACACTCTATTTTCTTTTCTAGTCTTCTCCTCCTTGATGCTTTTGATGGTTTCTTTGTTAGCACTTTAGCTTGCATTGAATATTTTTCAATTATGTTTGCAGTGGAGTATATTGGACTATTGATCATTTCTGATATATTTTGTGGGGATATAACTTACTATTTTATTTCCATTATGAATTGCTTTTCTTAGAACTTTGTTGTTTTGCAGCTGTCTTTTGGGGCCTTGCTTACATGTGACTTATTGATGTTCATGAAAATGTTATGTCTTCCAACAAGTTGGTTATTTCTCCAGGGTGGTCGTCAACTGAGTTTGTTATTGTGTGATTGTGGAAGTTTCATTGTTTTCTATTTCAGTGCATAGGGTTGTAATATTTATATTTTGCTATTCTACCGTTTTTAGTTCTAAAGCTGTAAGAACCCAATTTTGCATGTCGATCTCTTCTGGTCCAGGAGCCGCTGTTCACTGATAATATCACCTGGATGGTGCTTGAGCGAGAGTTCAAGCATCCTTTCTACTATACCCTGTTACTGTAGGCCGGCTTCAATAGTAAAAAGCCATTTTGTGTATGTTTTCCTCTCTGGTTCATCTCTTATGAGTTTTCCTTAGCTTCGAGTATAACATTTCTTGCTAACACACCCTGAAACATCGGTGTCTAGCGCAGATCTTATTAACCCTGGTGAAGTCTGATCCGATTTAGAATCAAATTTTGCTTTCTCCATCATAAATAGGATGAGTGTGATGTAGGTTGGATGGAACCACTTTTCCCTCTCTCAAAAGTCCAGAGATGGGATTTAAAGCTATCACCCAACAATGTTGTTAGACCAGGTAGCTTGACTTTCTAGATATTTTTGTCTTCCACTATCCACTGGACTATCAAGACGCCTCTTCCTCTTCCTCATCGTCCTCCTCATCATTACCACAGATGTTGCCCTTTTAATAATTAGTTAAATATCAGATATAGCTATAATTTTGTTGCAGATAAGTTTCTATATTTAAGTACAGTTTAACAGACGCTACTCTCTGCTTTCTCTATCTCTTCCATGCAATGAGGAACCTGAAACAAGAATCTGTATCCAAGACAGAAAAAAATCTGTAGAAGCTTATCATTCCGCAGTATATTCATGAGAGAACTAAGAGATGAAACTTGACCAAGCGAGATTCAGGCATATTTAGTTTAGTCTAGTCTAAATTAAAGTCTAGTCTAACATATTCTAGTAAAAGTTAAACTAAGCATAGCTTAATAAAGATGACTCTAATTATAACAAAGTGTAGCACCAGTGCAATTTCGTAATGGTTTGTTAAATTTTCAAGTTGATTGCCAAAGAAAACAATTATTGTCAGTTGTCATGCGTTTTTGCCCTGAGGGGATTTCAGAGCTGTTTACAGCAAGCTCAGCCAGAAACAAGGTCCTAGTTATTATAAGTTGCGATTGATATGTTATATAACGGTCAACGTAAATTTTGAGAGAGAATGATATCAGGAAACCAAATGTAAAACATTTTAACAAAGTGGATAATTGACAAAGAGAGAAAGATTTCAGGAAAACCAAATGTAAAACATTTCAACAAAGTGGATAACTGACAAAGAGAGAAAGATTTCAGGAAAACCAAATGTAGAGCATTTTGACAAAAGTGGATAACTGACAAAGAGAGAATGATATCAGGTAAACCAAATGCAGAACATTTTGACAAAGTGGATAACTGACAAAGAAATGTAAGTGGGAGAAATGCAGAACAATTTAAAACGTAACGTTGAACTTAGGGTACCAGAAGTTATGGTGTGTGTGTGTGTGTGTGTGTGTGTGTGTGTGTGTGTGTGTGTGTGTGTGTGTGTGTGTGTGTTTGTGTGTGTGTGTGTGTGTGTACTCATATATAGAATGTCCACAAACAAATTTGTTTGAGAGGAAAAACTAAAGCATTGAAACAGTGCATGAACAGAAATCCCATTGAGACAGAGTGCAGAGAGGATGATAACAAAGGAAACGCATAGTGTTGTCTTGATCAAGTAATGGTTTCTGACGAAAAAAATATATTACTTCAAAGAAAGAAAGAACTCTAGTGTAGGCGTGCAAATGTGCTAGATCAATAGTGTTAGGTAATAGCGCAAATGTTAAAACTTCATCTTCTAATGGATACTTTTGTAAGACTGTCAAATTAAAAATATAAACAATCCCATAAATCACTGAAGCAGAAAAGTTGACAACACAGAAAGTCAAATATAATACAGATCTTTTAAAAATTTAATAATTTTACTTGTGCTTCTTTATATAGCATACTTTAACTGCATGAGAAAGCCTGCTTATTGTCTGGTTAGAGCTTTCAGCCATTCTTTTTAGTTGCTGATTACAATACTGGAAATAAAGCAATAAATGCATGCATTTTAGAAAAAGGCATTTGCACGACATGCAACCCTCTCACTACATCTACATACTAATGAAACATTACAAAAAACAGGTCAAGTTAGATGACTGCTAGATTTAAAAGGCGTGGCTTCAGGTTGAGGATATGCAGGTGTTTGTCTTGATAGGGCCTCTTATTTGAGTTTGTTTTACTCTTAACGCATTTCATTGACAGTTTCTACTTGAAAACGGTCTTTTGTGTGCCTTTAAAGATGCAACTATCCATTGAAAGTATATGAATTCTAACCGAAAGTTATGAGGGATTGAAGCAATGTTAACTTTGCAGTTAACAAAATTGAAAAAAAAATGTTAGTAATTTAAGATCAGCAAGAGGAAAAGTTTATAAATCAAGATGCAATTAATACTGTGAAACAGAAGCATCTCAAATTTAGTAATATAATGTATGCTAAAAAAAGCAAAAGCAATTTAATTTAGTAAAACAGATGAATAGATATAGATAATTAGATCTCCTGAATTTTTCTCTGGAAAGAATAAGCGATAAATGGTAACTAGATGTATTATTATTCAGCCTCTTTCCACGACTTCTGTTTGACTGTCGGTTGTGATCCAAGGTCTCGGAATCTTACCAAGATTCTGGGAGATCCAAGGTTTTACGGAGGATGTGTTTCTTTTGTATACATTTTGATGATATTTTGTGCGATTGTTTATTGCTGAATAATGCTATGTACAGCTATTTATGCCAACTATGTTTCCTGACTTTTCCTCATATTTCCTTCAAGAAATTTTAAATATTCAATGGTGTGTCAAATTACAAAATAAATCAAATCTTGCATTTCTCCCACTTTTTTAGCTAAATCCACTACAAAACATTTTCTATAAAATGTTGCATTAATAAGCAAGAAATAATTATTATTCATTGATACTTCTGTTTGAATAAAGTATTTCCATTTAATTGCTTTAAGGTATTATATAATTATTTTCATATGTTTAAAAGAACTCCCCTTTATTTTTCTTCACTGGAAAATAAACAGAGAGAAGACATGCCTGTCATGCATGACAATTGGGAGAAAGAATAATGTCAGTCACCCAAGGAAGTCTATGGTACATATGAATCCTGTAAGTTCTCTAAGCAGCAGACCTGAAAGAACGATCGTCTTTTCAAAATACTACAGAGATAATTGTATTTTATAATATATTACAATGCATTAATTAATACTGCCAGTAAAAATCTCCACTAAAATTGTAATAGTGTTTAGAGTAATTGATTCTTTTTTTAAAATAAAGAAATACCACAAATTTGTCCTAACAGCTCCCGTGTATGACCGAACTTAAATGTATTGAAAAAAACGACATTAATTTATGGTACGATATTGTATTCGAATGAATATATCTTTAGGAATACCGCCACTCTATAGTGTGATTTATATGATACAGGTATGCACTCGAAATCATTCATTCTATAAATAACTTATTTGGGTTTCCAACCAAAGCTCATAAAGTAAACAATTATTGACCCTAAATTCACCGTGACCTCGCAGTACTTAAAATGCACGGTGTCACTGTTGCATATAGTGAAATACTTCAACAATCAAACATAAGCTGTTCACTAATTATTCGTTTAGTCTGAAAACGAAAACGTTACTGTTGTTCATTTTTCTCACTGTTTCACGAAGGAAAAACTATTTGAATTATTAAAATTATTTCAATAACAAATCTGCCTAATTTTGAACTTTGGCATTTACACTCACCTGATTTTACAGAGCAGTGGATGTGACCACGTGATTCGTAATACACCCAATCAAATCCAGCTTCGACTGCTAGGCGTGCGAGCATTCCATACTTGGCTTTATCTCTGTCCGAGGTTGTGATATCTACAGCCCGACCTTCGTAATGAAGAGAATGTTCCGCGTGCAAATGGTCTTCATCCCACGCCTCAGTCACACGCAGTCTGATTCCTGGCCACTGATTCATCACTGAGATGGCGAGAGTATTCAGTTTATCTTTGCATCTCTGTTCCCCAAAGAAAACGACAAACATAACTTATTCATTTAAAAGAGTTTTGACATAAATAAACAAAGGAATAATTATTTCGATTTCTATGGTATACAACTCTTTACTACAGGACTAAATGTCTCATAGCAAATGAATAAAATCTAAGAAGAAATTAACGAAGACATTTTCATATAATACTAGAAAAAAATATTAATGGAAGCTGCGTGAACAGAAACCAAGCAGCGACAATTACATTTTATTGTGAATTTAATAATCATGATGAACGAACACGAATCTATTAGTAAGTCAAACCGGTAAACGTGGCAATTGGTAATTGCAAACCAGTGAATATGGGCCTATAGATAACTAATAGCAACACGAGTAGACTGGCAACTGTAGATCAGGCAACTGTGTGTCTTTAGTAACTAAAAGCTAAGGAACTCGTGTCTGTTGGTCACTGTAAAAATGTTGTGTGTCTATTGGTTATTTTAAGCTAGTGAATATGTGCTAATTGGTCTGTGTAAACCAGTGAATATATGTCTATTGGTCAATGAACATGTATCTTTGGAAAATGTAATCAAGTGTGAAATTAAAAACTTGCTTTCATGTTGCAAGAAATGTAAGCTAATGGCGATAAAAGCTAGACGCCACAATTTGTCTTATGCAGTACAGTTATTCTTGTAGAACCAAATTGTCCGGAATCCTGCAAGCACTAATTAAGTAATATAAAGATCATCATATGGATCTAAAGAATGCCGCGAATATCGAAACACTTATCAAGTAACATTTTCAGATCTTCTTTCGATATAAATATACCATAAGTCCAGAAAGCAACCATGAAAATTGGTGATGCTCTCGTGGATCATAAATACACCCGGAACACTGAAAAGTAAAAATACTTGGCACATTATGTCATGTAAATTGAACCGAGAAAGCTACTTAAGTCTTGCATTTAAATAAATCATTTAGTTACTCATTCCCAAGTAAAATACATATTTGTATTCTCTTTCTTCCCTGATGACATGTGTTTTATATCACGCATATGTGTACTGTTGAATTATGATTTAATAATCTATGATTTTCACAAAATTGAATCATTCATAGTGAAGAGCGGTTTTGAATAAATAGTCCTAATTTATTATAGAACTGGTCTACACATAGCATGCAGTTTAGGCTTACTAATTCCTTGATATAAGTATACTAGTTTAATACAGTCACTGATCACAACAAATTAGAAGCAATGTTATCTGAAAAAAATGTCTTGAATTTCATTGCTTAATAATTCAGTAAATCTGAACATGTAACAATGCAGTTTGCATTAGAATATGTACCGTGTCCACGTTGTGAGTCAAACTTTCCAGTGATACGCTGTTATTGCAATTGGCGTTCATTATTAATTGTGAGACAATGTGCACCTGACATCTCTACTTCAGTAGGTGAAATGGTGTCTTTTTATCCTAGCTCAACGCTTGCTATGATAAACAGACAGCAAGTTAATTGTGACCCATAAACGTCATTTTCGACCTTACGTTCGAACAGAAGTTTCTACTGACAAAACAGATTTCTCAGCACTCCCCGACACTCACCAGCATTCCCTGACTCTTCCCGTTTCTTTAAAATGAATAAATTACTGAGTAATTGTTTTGTCCGTGGCACTTTGTTCCGAACTTGTGGTGAAAATGATGTTGAATGGTCACAACTGACTTTAGCTCGGCCTACAATAGCACTCATTGGGCTCTACTGAACTGACATTATCTAACACGCATGTAACGTTAATACCTCTGTGCCATCTGAATAAATGGACCGCGTATGAAATGCGAATATCAGTGTGCCACCGGACCGAAAATAACGTGAATACCACTATGTAAAGAATAAAGCGCATCAAAAATCATTTATTATTATCGTGGCTCGGAAAGGTATATATATATCTCAAACAAATATGTTTCGATTTTAGCTGCCTATTACGCGTGAAAATCCTGAATTTCGATGATTGTACAATTGCCATACACGTTATACACGAATGGATACTATGTATAACTAAAACCAGTGCTGCTATTACTATTAGTACGTTCAATTAACCATGAATGCTGTCACTACTTTTAATACTATACAACTATTTTTGTCGTAATCAGCCATAGTCATAGCCTGTCAGCTTAGACTACCATAGTCTCGAGACATTAGATTTAGACACCTCATATTTTCAGTTTGGCACGGCCTGTAAGCATATCCACTCACAGACACATCATATTTATTAGACTTAGGTTACAGAAATACTGATGATATTTTGAGGTATACCAAAATCTTTAAGAACTCAAATCACACTACATATATATCATCTATTACCTTCATCTGACTATCCTTATTTTTCAACGTTACATTTCAAAATGTAACATAAGAAAATTAATTGTATTTAGCTAACCACTGCAATTGGATCATATTTAACAACCACAAACTATTCTATTAATTAAGTAAATTCAATTAATCACTGCCATTAGATCATATTTAATAAAACACAAAAAATAATCTAATAATTAATTAAACTGAACAAACCACGGCTATTAGATAATTTTGAACAAAAACAATCATACTTAACAACATGCATAAATAATCTATTAATTAATTAAATTTAACTAACCACTGATGCTACATCATATTTAACCGCACGCACAAATAATCTATTAATTAACTAAACTCAGCTAACCAACTAACTACTGATATTAGATCATATCGAACAACATACAAGTAGTCTATTTAATTAAATTCAACAAACCACTGATATAGATAGAATTTAACAATTCCCACACAGTTCCCACACAATTCCCACACAATCTATTAATTAATTAAATACTAATAACTACTGATAATAGATTATATTTAACAACACACAAAAATAATCTATTAATTAATTAAGTTCAACTAACCACTGATATTAGATTATATTTAACATCATACACAAATAACCTATTAATTAATTAAATTCAGCTAACCACTGAATTTAGATCATATTTAACAACATACACAAATAATCTATTAATTAATTAAATTCAGCTAACCACTGAATTTATATCATATTTAACAACATACACAAATAATCTATTAATTAATTTAACTAACTACTGATTTAATAGCATATACAAATAATCTATTAATTGATTAAATTCAAATAACCACTGATATTAGATCATATTTAACAGCATATACAAATAATCTATTAATTAATTAAAGTCAGCTAACCGCTAATAGATCATATCTAACAGCAAACACAAATAATCTATTAATTAATTAATTCAACTAACTACTGATATTTGATTATATTTAACGGCATATACAAGTAATCTATTAATTAATTAAAGTTAGCTAACCACTTATATTAAATCATATTTAACAACATACGAAATATTGGTGACCCGTCTTCAAACTGCCTGCGTTTATGTTAGCTTGACCTAAGATTGATCTTGAGACCATGCATATAAGATCTCAGTAGTGAGACAGAGAAAGCAATATTCTGCTCTGCCTACGGGAAAACCCTATGTGATTGTCATTTGATTTGACATATGTCAGTAAGGATGTGACATATGCTGTCCAACACTTTCAATAGTTGTCTTTCCGACATTTTTTCAGACTACCATTGTGACAGACTCTTGATCCCAACGTTGTGAAACCTATCGCGCTGTCTCTAACCGGTCACATAAATCAAAACTTTTAGTTTTTCCCTCACAGATAGCATCTCATTTCAATTTTTTAAAAACATTTTCGTTATTTTCTAGTGTGCTTGTCTTTGCTGTCACAAGCTAAAGTTACCCTCTTAAAACTTGTATTAACGATCTTACTGCTTTGGGGATGATGTCAATTCTCACACTCTTTATTGATCTGAATCTTAAATACAATCGACGATGTTAATTTACACATTCTGCAGTCTTTAATACAACCGATCATGATAACTTACACAGTCTGCAGTTTTTAATACAACCGACAATGAAAAATTACATAGTCTGCAGTGTTTAATACAACCGATCATGATAACTTACACAATCTGCAGTGTTTAATACAACCGATCATGATAACTTACACAATCTGCAGTGTTTAATACAACCGATCATGATAACTTACACAATCTGCAGTGTTTAATACAACCGATCATGATAAATTACACAGTGTGCAGTGTTTAATACAACCGATCATGATAAATTAAACAGTCTGCAGTGTTTAATAGTAACCGATCATAATAAATTAAACAGTCTGCAGTGTTTAATAGTAACCGATCATGATAAATTAAACAGTCTGCAGTGTTTAATAGTAACCGATCATGATAAATTATACAGTCTGCAGTCTTTAATAAACCGATCATAATAACTTACAGTCTGCAGTCTTTAATACAACCGATCAATATTACTTTATCTGCGCATTATTTTGCTTCCTTAGAAATGATTATAAATAAATACAAAATTTAAATAAATAAAATAAAAATAATTCAAGGACCTATTCTTTATTACTGTTTCTAAGATCTAGAATTTCTTCAATTTTAGTTGGTATCATTACAAAAACTTTAATTTATGAATTTTGTTTCACTAGACTTATACGTAAAGATGTACTAAGTACAAGTTATATCATTATATTATCATTATCAAGTTATATAACTATGAAAAACCTTTATTGTATTGATTTTGGCATCTTCAATAGATATCATCGCTCCGCCCACACCTAAATTCTGCACGTTTTAATGCGCATGTGTCACGATTGTGGAAATAGTTTGTTAAAGGAAGTTTTATGTTCTGTGTGGAATTTGAGTCACTAATAAACCCGGTGTGCGTATTACATTGCAAGTGTACATGCTATTGTAAGTCAAGTATAAAACTTTTTTTTTTATTTCATGCTCTGCGGCTTGTTTGTATTGTAAGTTCCAATAAACTTGTAGGAGTTGTCTCTCAAGGGGGAAAATGATCAAACTACAAACCACTTAGTGCTTATATTTGCGAAAAATCTAGACGATGGCTCTCTTAAATAAAACTAATCTATTTTCCACTTGGTAAAAACAGTAATTTGATAAGCCCATAGGAAGGTAGACGACGAACAGCCTACTGCAATCCTGTCTCTATTCCTTTAGGTTTTAAAGCTTTCTTAAATGCAATAAATTACAAGATTGCAAATACTCTTTCTAAAGTCTTACTAAAACAAGCAAGCAAGCAAGCAAACAATCTGATTATGGTTTGTTTAACGAAATTATTCTTTCAGTAGTATTTTGTTAGTATATAGACATATTTTACATACTGATACAAACAGTTCTAGAAAAAGTCTGTTTGTCTTGATCTAAATCTTTTATAACAGTAACGTTTTACTAGATTTTAATCCATATGTAGGACTGCTACTTTTGACATGCAGTACATAACTACTTCGTATAAGAAGAAAGAATGATTCCTGAAGAAATCTCATGACATCCCTTACAAAAACAAACGGTTTCTATTAATGCTTCGATAATATTAATAACCTAAAACTAAACATCATACAAGTATAAAACAGAAAACGTGCTGCAACATGCTTAGATTTTATTCCTTGATAAATCTCAAAATGATAATATATCCCAGTTTTGCTGAAAACCTGTACAAATAAAAGTACGTCCACTCAAACTGTCAAGTGTTTTTCATTTCCTTGATGGCAGACCACTGTATACTAATTTTGAGAAAGAAAAGAAAAAGGACACCTGGCATACGCTAGGTAGAACAAATTTTACCGTATCGTTATACCCAAACAAATCATCCATATACCTCGCAAATTGAAATCGAGAAACATTGACGATTTCTCAAACAGTACACTTCAAAGGATATAAACAACCATCTTGACCCATCCAATAAGAATCTCTTCAAAGAACACGTGGTTCTTCAATTCGTAACCTCGCGTACAATACAATGACAAAAACACCCTTTGTGTCAAGAACATTGTTTAGACCATCACTTAGTCAAAGGATTTGAGATAGCAGAAGACTAAGAGCAAACAGGTCTACAAACTTCAGTTGAAGATTAATCTCCAGAATTCTTGATTTATGGTGTATGGACTGACTGTATTTAAAAAAGAGAGAGAGGAAAGATTTATTCAGTTAAAATTTTACGGACAATTTGTGTACTAGTTTATCTGTAAGTTTCTTTATAATAATTAAATATTGGCACGTAAAACAAAACTACTTCTTATATTCAATAGGTAGATGGCGGTGATATTGAGGCTACTGTTGATGATGATGATATAATAATAATAATAATAATAATAATAATAATAATAATAATAATAATAAACAGAAACCATACCAATCTGGATGATAACAAGGAAAACAAGCCTGATTATGAAAGATCCAGACAAAGACAGCGCCAAACAACTTTCGGTCATTTACACCCTTATCAACTACCTGGAAATTATTCTCAGGAATTAGATCTGATAAATCATGTCCTATCTAGAAATAAACAAATTATTAACATATGAACAAAAGAGAGCAGAGGAACAAAAGACTAATGGGCAATTGATAAAGCTATATTTACTGATAGCATGAAATGACTACCAAAACGCCTATGACCCAGTTCCAAATTCATGGATACTTCAGATCATATACTATACGGATGTCAGTTTCTGGCTGGAACAGAATACACCAAAAGACACAATGAACTGGCAAAAGTACAACATAGAAATCTATGTGATAACTACCGGGTAAAAACCCCGAAAAGAGCAAGGATACACCAACCGGAAGCTGTCATCGAAACAGAAGTCAAAATACTGTGGGACTTTGAAATAAGGACAGATCGAGTGGTTTATGCAGGAAGACCAGACATTGTAGTTGTCAATAAGTCCAATAGAACAACAAGAATAATTGATATTTCTGTTCCAAGTGATAGAAACATAAAAGCAAAAGAGAGATAACATAGAAAAATACCAGGATCTTAGATTAAAAATCCAGAGACTGTGGAATATAAAAGCAGAAGTTATACCTGTACTGATAGGATCTTTTAGGAACATAACACCTGAATTGGAAGGCTATCTGAATAAAGTGCCTGGACAATACAAAATTGACCCCCCCCTGGCAAAAGCAGCGCTTATCGGAAGCTCCATCCTCCGTAAAACCTTGGATCTCCCAGAATCTTGGTAAGATTCCGAGACCTTGGATCTCAGCGGACAGTCGTACAGAAGTCGTGGAAAGAGGCTGAATAATAATAATAATAATAATAATGACAATGGACGAATTTATGTATCCATTTCTTTGCTGGTGCTTGTTTTATTTTTTCTTATCTCTTTGTCTTCATCGGTGATGTAATTTACTCAGAGTTAATAGTGCCTACCTTTCATAATGCTTCACATGTATTATGCAACACAATAATCTCTTCTTCAGTAACATCTGTGAGACCCCAGACTTCTCACTGAGGAGTTTGGCTTTTGCGGAACTTCACGTCATGTACCCACACTAATATTATATTCCTAACATATTTTGTGGTGTTTGTGATTCTATGTATCATATACTCACATATGATTGCTAAAGACTGTTTGGTGATCGCTAATAAAAATAAAATACTAAACAAAACAAAATAATTAACCCATATGCCATCCCCCCCCCCCCCCCCGAAAAGACCCATTATCACAGTCGCACGGTATATTCTTTACTGTTTCTCTCTCTCTCTCTTTTAATTAGTTGTAGGGATGCTGTTACAATGATTTTTTTTTTTTAAAGAAAGAAATGTAGTTATTCTCTATCTGCACTCAGTATAAATATCCAGTGGCACATTGTTTTAAACTCTCGACAAATAGACATCTCTGTTCCCACTCACGCCCTTTTAATTTTCTTCATCATGCTAATTTATTTAATAGAAATTTTCACCTAATTTAATTTGTTTGCTATACCAGGAAAAGAAACAAGCGGAAAATAAATTGTAAGCCTTGGAGCTTTTGCTGCCATCCTCTTCCTAAGTATGCTGTGGACTAAGAAACAGCACGTGTCGGGGTCACTTTCATACGCAGGGCTTGTACACACTCATCACACGCACTACAGATCGAGTTCAGCTGAACGACCAATGCAAAGAAACAAAAAATACAAATATAGAAAAATAAAACAAATACATAAATGCAGTAAAAGATGTCTTACATACGCACGCACTCACACAGGGGCATAGATGTATACACAAATACACGCACACACAAATATATTTATGCACAAATCAAAATGCGTACACAAGTAGACACACACACAAACATATTTAAATACAAATTATCTCACGCAGATGCAGTCCTACCAGCAGACACGCACTTCAGACTGTAAAATGATAGCTACGAAAGTTCTAACCCATTCAGAGTTTTTCCTCGATAAGAACATACAGAGCTAAAAAGAAAAGCCGTGACACAAATTTCTTGTAAGTCAAAAACCACTCTTTGTTTGCCACTCCTATAATGATTTCATTGCTTTTTTTCAACGTTTACAAATTTTCTTAAACATTATCCGATAAAATGAAACTACTTAAAAAAATATATATATAAGCAACGATAATGATCTTAGCTCTTTTCACTTCTCATGCGAAAAAAGCTGCACTTAATAGGGCAATAACTGAGCAAGCAGTATTAATACAATGCAAACAAGCGACAGAGTGGCCCCCTCTTGTCTTGCGTTTGAGGTTCCGCAAAATGGCTTCTGCTCAAGTCCGCATGTGCACACTGCTTGAGCCAGCCAGCAGTATTTGCTCTCACCCGTATTTCAAAACGTCTTCCTAGGCAACATATTTATGCAAGGTTTAAACCGAATACATTTATACTTCTCGTAATATCGACTACATACATATTCTAAACGCATTTCCTACAAGATCTGATGGAAAGGACAAAGCTTTGAAATCTTTAAGTCAAGCTATTATAAGCTGCTGGCATTTCTGCCAAATTCTTGCTGAATTTTACCCGTCCAAATTTCCCAAATCAGTTTTTGATTCCACAATATTGATCCAAGAAAACTTAGACTGATCTTATTTTGATTTTGTGTCGTCGCAGTGGTACATTCATCTATTTCGGCCGTAATCTCGGTATATTGACAAAAAGAAATGACACGACACGCGCTCTTTTATTGCACATGTCCAAGAAAAATGGAGGTATTCGTTTAGGAAAGACTGACTGGAGTAATCTATAATTCTGTCCATTCTTTTGTAGTTCTCTTGTTTGATTTATTTCACCATTTCTCACGTAAATCCACGACAACGGGGCACATCCGTTTCTAAGCTGCTCACAAGGCTCAGTGCGGTTTAGTGTTGGAAAAGCGATTACGGGTCTAAAGACTAGGACGTGGCCAGCAGCCACAGTTTCTTCATTGTTCTCATACTTAAGGTTGAAAATCTATTTAACATGATAACGAACAATAACCAGGCTAACGTATGAATTAAAAATACAGCTGAATGAGTTCAACTTATGTTTTATCACTCACAAATAAATTCTTATCGTGAAAAGCCCAAAATGTATTATATGCACTGAAGAATAATGCAATATCAACTACAAAATAAGACATTTCAGAATGTAATTAATGTATTTGATGAATACAGTCCAAAACGAATACAATATTCCACTGTAATGTAGTTCAGTATGAATACATTCCAGAAAGAATGTGACATTTCTGCAGCTGTCAACTATATAAACATCAACATTTTGGAAAGAATAATACACTCTGGAGCAGTGTTGTTGTCAACTTTAACAGAAAATAATCTAGAAATAACGTGACACTCCAAAGCATGAAGTTGCCACATGAATATTTTCGAGAAGGACTGAGACTTTCTATATTAATACAGTTGTCATGTATAAAATACATTTGAGAAGGACTGATACTTTCTATATTAATACAGTTGTCATGTATAAAATACATTTGAGAAGGACTGAGGCTTTCTATATTAATACAGATGTATAAAATACATTTGAGAAGGACTGAGACTTTCTATATTAATACAGTTGTCATGTATAAAATACATTTGAGAAGGACTGATACTTTCTATATTAATACAGTTGTCATGTATAAAATACATTTGAGAAGGACTGAGGCTTTCTATATTAATACAGTTGTTATGTATAAAATACATTTGAGAAGAACTGAGACTTTCTATATTAATAAAGTTGTCATGTATAAAATACATTTGAGAAAGAATGTAACAATCCAGAGAATGAAGCTGTCAAATATAAAATATATCCCTGAAAAAATACAGCTCTCCAGAGAATGATTTTTTTCATCTTAAGCGAAGAGGATTTCTATTATCCACAAGCTTTAATTGCAGTCTTTAAAATCGGTGGTGATTAAATCAAATTTAACTAAATCTCAGATTGATTGATTTTATTTCAATCGAAAAGCATGTGACGAGGAAATAAATAGTCAAAAATAAAAATATCATGAAGATTGGGAGAAGGGAGAATGATTGCCATGAAAATCATAAAGAAAATCAAATGTTAACATATTAATAAACAGTTATCAGTTTGCAAGTTTGAATTTGCAGTTTTATATCTTAATTTTAAACTTATAGCAGTTTAGATATGTTGCGTTTGCCATCTATCTGGGTCTTCGTGAATATAACGTATATAGTTATTAATTATTTTATAAATATAGCATTCGATATCTTTACAATATTACATCTGAAATCTTCATCAGAGAACTTCTAGAATCTTCACAATAAAAAGCATGCAATAGACACGATGTGCTTTTGGAAATCTTTACAATATACTCTACGTACCTGAAATCTTTACAATATACTCCATGTACCTGAAATCTTTACAATATACTCCATGTACCTGAAATCTTTATAATATACTCCATGTACCTGAAATCTTTATAATATGCTCCAATTACCTGAAATCTTAACAATATACTCTATGTACCTGAAATCTTAACAATATACTCCAAGTACCTGAAATCTTTATAATATACTCCATGTACCTGAAATCTTAACAATATACTCCATGTACCTGAAATTTAACAATATACTCCAGGTACCCGAAATCTTAACAATATACTCCATGTACCTGAAATCTTAACAATATACTTCAAGTACCTGAAATCTTTATAATACACTCCATGTACCTGAAATCTTAACAATATACTCCATGTACCTGAAATCTTTATAATATGCTCCAATTACCTGAAATGTTAACAATATACTCTATGTACCTGAAATCTTAACAATATACTCCAAGTACCTGAAATCTTTATAATATACTCCATGTACCTGAAATCTTAACAATATACTCCATGTACCTGAAATCTTAACAATATACTCCATGTACCTGACATCTTTATAATATACTCCATGTACCTGAAATCTTTACAATATACTCCATGTACCTGAAATCTTTATAATATACTCCATGCACCTGAAATCTTTAAAATATACTCCATGAACCTAAAATCTTTATAATATACTCCATGTATTGAAACATTTACAACAAAGCACGTAGCATATTCACAAATGTCTGCAAATTTCACAATACAGCATATTAAATCTTATAATATAGTGCAAGTAATTTAAATCTTTATAATACAATGCTTGCATATGTCGTGCATAATATAGTGCAAATAATTTAAATCTATATAATACAATGCTTATATTTGATGTGTATAATATAGGGCAAGTATCTGAAATGTGTAATTATGGTGCATGAAACTCGGATCTTTACAGGATGATACATGGAATATTCACATAAATGTACCTGAAAACTTCACAATAAATTACTCAAAAACTTTACAATATTTTGATTATACTCAAATCTTTGAAATATAGTGCAAATCTTGAAATCTTTAAATCATAGTGTAATAATAATAATAATCATCATCATGCAATAATAATACAAATAATGATATATTAAAGTGCTTATAAGTGAAATCTTCGCATTCTTTACACTAATACAATACGTGAAATATTTACACTAATATAGTACATGAAATATTTACACTAATATAATCTTGAACTTATATAGCACGTGAAATCTTCACACTAGTGGTATTATGTAAAACCTCACTACTAATACAGTATTATGAAATCTCACAATAATACAGTTTGTGATATCTCTCACTAATATACCACATGAAATCTTCACACTAAAATAGTACGGTGAAATTTCGCACTAAATCAGTTTGTGATATCCCTCACTAATACATCACATGAAATCTTCACACTAAAATAGTACGGTGAAATTTCGCACTAAATCAGTTTGTGATATCCCCCACTAATATATCAGATGAAATCTTCACACTAAAATGGTACGGTGAAATTTCGCACTAAATCAGTTTGTGATATCCCTCACTAATACATCACATGAAATCTTTACCCTACTATAATACGATGAAATCTCGTACTAATACACTTTTCACTAATACATCACATTTAATCTTCACACAAAAATAGTACGGTGAAATTTCGCACTAATACAGTTTGTGATATCTCTCACTCAAAATCACATGAACCCTTTACTCTAATACAGTATGTGATATCTCGCACTAATATAGCACATGAAACCTTCACACTAGTATAGTATGTGATATATTTACTAATATAGCACATGAAACATTCACACAAAAATAATACAGTGAAGTTTCGCACTAATACAGTTTGTTATATCTCTACTAAACAAACCACAATAAGCCTTCACTCTAATATAGTATGTGATATCTTGCACTAATCTAGCACGTGAAATCTTCACAAAGCAATAACTGGAATTTGTCAGAACAACGTGGATTTAAATAACATAAAATTAAAAATTAGAATTTTTGGAAGAAAACGACGTATTAAATTAATACAATGCCGCACATTTTCATTATTTTAATACGTTAATAAATTTTGAAGAAAACTGGCTCTATATTATTACCATGGTTATTTTCATTATATAACAGACTAATAAATTTGGAATTAATCTAGCATTATATATATAATTACCATTGATATTTTTACTATATAACACATTAATAAATTTAGAATAAGCATTATATATATTTATACCATGACATTTTTATTCTATAACACAGTAATAAATATGGAATAAGCATGACCCTATATTAATACCATTGATATTGTTATTCTATAACACAGTAATAAATTTGGAAGAAAATTGGTCCTATAGTAATGCCGTGCATATTTTCACTTTACAATACAGTAATAAATTTGGAAGAAACTCTCTCTTAATAGCGTGGATATTAATATTCTTTTCCTACCAGAGATAACCAGTTTCAATGAATTTATATTGTTCAGTCAATGAATAAAAGTTTGATTATATGAATTATTAATAAACGGACGAATAAAACAATATTCCAATCTATTAATTAACCACTTAATCATTAACTTTCTAAAATATCACAGGCTACTAGTAAGTGGTCATTGATTACATCTATTTAATTTAAAATTATCCTATTTATTCACACTTAACCACTGTTTCTCCGATCCTCGGTCAATCTTTCAACCCTTCAATTATTTTCTCCCTTATTTTCTCTCCTTTTCCCCTACAACCCTCCATTCTTTCTATTCATCAACTAAAATCAAAGTTGCTGTTATTTAACGGAAACAAGTTCTATATACTTAAACCAGTCCCTTATATACAACCGAAACGAATTGCCCTATCTACTAACATAATTTGTTGTGACCTTAATAAAATACTCTTTATTGCTCAATTCTACAAATAAGCTTTCTAAAAATATATTAAAATAAAAACTATTCGTGATTTACTTTTTTTCCAAAGTGACTATATATAATGTACATAAATTAAATACAGTACACATAATATGTAAATTCAATATACAGAGTACAGAAAATAAACACAATATACAATCTACAAGTATAATAAGCAATACACTGTGAAAATAAATAAAATACAATATACAGTGTACACAATACATAACATAGATTAAATCGGTGTACATAGATTAACTCAGGGCACTTAAATCAATGTACACATATTAAATAGAATGTACAGTGTAAATAAATTAAGTACATTACATATAATGTGCATACATGACAGATGATATGCTAAATGAATATAAATAAGATGTTAAAAAGTCATTACACATAAAATGTCATTATTTAATAGAGAAGTCTACATATGCATGTGCATAATATTATATTATTGTTTAACAGATAAGTCATTCTAAACGACACTTCATTATTTAATAGAAGATTCCTTATATTTTATAACATCAATATTTAATAGAGAAATCTCCGTATACAAAATATTATTGTTTAATAGATAAGTCTTTATACATAACATCATTACTTAATACATAATATCATTGTCTCCATATAAAATACATTCTTTAATAGATAAGACTTATATATATATATATAATATCATTATTTAACAGAGAAGTCTCCTATAAATAATATTATTGTTTAAAAGAAAAGCCCCCATTCACATAATATCATTGCTTAATAGAAAAGTCTCCATATACATAATATCATTGTTTAATAGAAAAGTCTCCATATACATAATATAACTTTTTAATTGAGAAGCCTCCATTCGCATAATATCATAGGTCTTTATACATATAATACCATTATTTATAATATCAGTGTTTAATAGAGAAGTCTTCATACATAAAATATCAGTATTTAATAAATAAGTCATTATACATATAATATCGGTGTTATTAGATAAGTAAAAGCATGTTTAACCGATAACTCCTTATTAAATAATGACATTTGTATAGAGACTTTTCTCGGTAAGCAACAGAGAAATCTCCATATACACAATATCAGTGCTTAAAAAGAAGACTACATGTACATAATAACATTGTTTAATAGAGAAACCTATATACATATGATATCAGTGTTTAATAAATAAGTCTAAAAAACATATAAAATGAGTGTTCATTAAATAAGTCTTTATACATGTAAAATTATTGTTTAATTGATACGTCCTTATAATATATCATATCAGAATTGAAAAGAAAAGACTCTATACACATTATCAGTGTCATTATATACGTAATATCATGTTTAATAGATGTCTCCATGTCCGTAAAATGTTTAATAAATCTTCGAATACGTCAAGCCAGTATCTAATAAATAAGTCTTTATATACATAATATTGTATAAAAGAGAAGTTTTTATACATAAAATAACAGTGTTTAATGGATAAGTTTTTCTACACAAAAACTTGTGTATTTAACAGATTAGTCTTTATACAAATAATATCAGTAGTTAAGAGATAAGTCTTTATACACATAAGAGTGTTTAAAAGATACAATTTAATACACATAAAATCAATGATGAATAAATAGATCGGTCTTTATACACAAAATATCAGTATTTAATAGATACATTTTTGTACAGATAATATCAGTGTTTAATAGTTAAGTCTCCGTATACGTAAAATCAGATGAATCTCCAAACATGACAAACTAGTGTTGAATGGATAAATCTCCAGAGTAGTTATATCAGTGTTTGACAGATGAATGAATCTACGTGAAACATAAATACAAGTGATATCAGTGATGAATAATGAATAAGTAAGTTTCCATACACGTAATATCAGTTTTTAATGAAAATATGTTGTGACTCACCAGTCTGTCTTATACGTACCAGACACTCGTCTAGTCTAATTTAGCACTACTCGCAATGGCAGTGTTTAATGGACAAACATGTGTGTGACTCTCTATTCTATCCAATGCGTACCATAAACTCGTTTTGCCTAATGTAGCACTGTTTGCATGTAACGTGTCTAGTCCATGGTAGCATTCCTTACAATGTTAATACTTAATATATGACAATGAGATGTGATTCATCGGTCTTTCTAATTACTCTAATACCAGAAACTCATCGAGTCTGCTGTAGCACTACTTAAAATGTGCTGCTTTAATTTGACTGTTGCAGAGAGGAGCCTGCCTTTTTTAATTTAAAATTCTTATACCTGATTCAGACTACAGTGACTACTGTACTCTACTGGATCACGTTGGTGTGAATCCAGCATTGTCATTGACTTATCAGTAAACATGTTGCTGTAATTAATGCACCCCCCAAAAACAAAAGGTCGTGACTCACCAATCTGTTTAATGTGTACCTAGAATACGTCTACTCTGGAACCAGTGATCAATGTTGGTGCTTAATACATGAATATGTTCAATGACTCAGATTATTGTATAATGTGTACCAGAAATACGCCTACTCTAGCAGCAATCGTCAATGTCAATGCCTAATACACGAAACTTGTCGTGACTCACCACTCTATTTAATGTGCATCAGAAACATGTCTAGAGTAATCTAGCACCACTCGACAATGTCACTGCTTAGTACAAGAAAACGTGTCGTGACTTCTACGTTCCACAAATGACTGCGATTGCTCAGGAGAGGCCATCTGACTCCGATAAGACGTGTGGTGTATGGCTGGGGGTGGGTGGGGTGTTGAAATGGATCAATGCCGCCTTTTGGGAAATAATTCATATTATGGTTAGTAGATTTAAAATGCTAATTACCAAAAAAAGTAAAATATAAAATTATATAAAACAAAGCCAAAGAAACCAATGCTTAAAACGGTTCATTATTATTTCTTTTAGAACTTTATAGAGTAAGAATTAAATGTCAATTTTATTATTATTAGTAGTAGTAGCAATATTGTTAGTAATATTATACAAAATAAAATGAAGCTCATTATTCTTATCTGAAACATTACATTAAAAGAGAGGGTGCAATTAAAATATTATTTTTCAAAAGGTTCTTATAAAGAAAGATTAAACATGTTTACTATTATTGATGAAATATAAAAATATAGCTCGATAAATATATATTTATGAAGGCCAAATATAATTTATTAATTTTGCTTTGAAATAATACAGTACAAAAGTGTGATATTTACATATGTTTATTTACACAGATGAGAAAATTCTTACTGTAATCGTATACTAAAAGAGTGAATTGTCATGAAAGGTATGTAATAGTTTATTATTCTGTCTGCAATAGTATACTAAAAGAGTATGAGATTGTCCAAGTGTTTTACTTACAAAAGAAGAATGAAAGAAATGCTCACCACTCATCAAATGACTCACATAATCGACTACTAATTAACAAGGGAGACAAATTAAACCAGTAGTTCGTTCAATTGTCTTTCGTCTTTCATTTCAGGAAGCACGTGAACGTACGATGTAATATTTGTTCCAAGCTTTCACTTTGTTAGAAGTGATGATAAGATTTGTTCTAAGATTTTGATAGGAGTGATGGTAATATTTGTTCAAAAACAAGACTTTGCTAGAAAAATCTAGTCACTTCAATAAGTTTTGTCTCTCGTTAGTTATATTGCATGTCTCTTTTGAACAATGTTGAAGTTAGTGTGAAAAAAGATAAGATTAACTGATTAGAAAAATGGTGGAGTAAATTTGCCTAACCCTATTTCTAGACTTAATTGTTATAATAAGTGTTAAATGTCAAAGTGACACGACCTTGGGCACTGCTTATGCTGACATTTTTTGATATTTTAAGTGTCAGATGGAGAATATGCTAGAACTTGCTGATGCAATCCAAACCAGTTCCAACTGGATGAGTAGTTTTTCTGACTAATAGTCTCATACTTGTTCATAACAACTTCATCCAATGGGGATGGACTGAAAGTTATTTTGTTGAAGAAAGTCATATATTCTAATCACTTTGATTTTGACACTCGAGTCCAATCATAAAGACGATTGTTAGCTTATGGTAAGCTATCTGACTGAGTGGACATGGAAATATTTCATACATTTTTGCTCTAATCTGTGATTTGAACTGGAGAATGCTTTATGTAATTGAACCATTACTTCTATGTTCACTAATTGATTATGTTGTACATTATACTTGTAAATTTTGATTGATGCTATATTTTTCTTATGCTGCGTGTATATCGGGCTAATGAATATCATTGCAGGATTTGTAAGTTGAGAATGTGTGTGAGAGAGAAGAAAGTTTAGAGATGAAATATGCCTGAAATTTAGTGCTGCTTTAATTTGACTGTTGCAGAGAGGAGCCTGCCTTTTTTAATTTAAAATTCTTATACCTGATTCAGACTACAGTGACTACTGTACTCTACTGGATTATCTTGGTGTGAATCCAGCATTGTCATTGACTTATCAATAAACATGTTGCTGTAAGTTGATTCCTGTGAATTCTAGAACCAATATGGCGAAAATTGAAGCTTAATTTAGTCTCGAGAATTAACGAAAGCTTTTTTAACACTCCTCAAGGTGTGATGAGTAGTGCACATGAAGAGTCTATGTTAGGGTAAACTAAATGAATGTCTAGCATTAATCAAACATTATTGAGAAGTGATGTAAATGTCAATGCTCTTTTGATTATATTCATATGTTGTATATTTGATTGCTGATTTGATAAATTTATCGTTATTTTTATTAAACTTCTTGCAAATATATTAAAACCTTATGTTGGAGTAATAGTGGGTGGATGGAGGGCAGGGGGCTCGTTAAATATAAATGAAGACGGATTACTCCTTTAGTAAGAAGTTTCCCCCTATAGAAAATATTATGCGACAGTAAAACGTCTATCTTATTATTGTGTAAAGAGTAGAGTTTTACGACACCCTTATAATCCGCCAAGTAAGAGACATGTTGTTCTTGTAGGAGAATTATTAATAACTATAAATTAAGATTCTCAATCACTTGTAATTAATAATATTTTGTTAATTAATAAATAATAACCATAACGAGTGAAAGTTGCCCAGTGAGGTTGTCACAGAAGATAATTGCAGTTTATGTGGAAAGGTACAGATGAAAACGCTGGTAAGTGAGATTATATAGTCTGAAAACGTTAACAGATCTAGGTGATGAATTTTGATGTTTTGGGAAAGAGTACAGGTCAGAGATCATGCTTAAGGAAGACTTATGGAAAGGAATGACGATTACCAGAAATAAGTGGGATAAAGATAATGTAATAAATAAATCTATTTAAATATATGCGTTCGTGTGTCTGTATTGTTCACTTCACAGCGGCAGGAAGAGACATGACCGCCTTAAGAGCATTGCTCTGGGGCCCCTACATACACAACCACTTGCAGGAATAAAACATACATAAATTATCATGGGGCCCCTATGCTCGGGCAACTGCCCAGCGTACCCATGCGTTAAGACGGCATTGGGAAGAGAGGTAGAAAGCTGAAACTTTGCATGATGGCATGGCTAATTTCAAGGACGGACAAGAACACCATCGTGTGTGTGTGTGTGTGTGTGTGTGTATAGGGAAGAACCCTCTACAATTACATATATAAGACGATCTATTACTATGATTCAAGGCGTCATGGAGGAAATCAGAAAGTTAAAGTTTAGCATAGAGGCGTGGTTTACTTCCGGGATAGGCATACTAAAAGATTTTACTGTTTATGTCATTCATTTAATATCAGTTGCTTTTACACATGGGCTGCGCAATTACTCTGTTAGGAGGCCTATTTTCTATTGTTATTTAATAAGAACAGCATATTAATACTTGTTGAATGCTTGATTTGAAGGGAAGTAGTAAATCAAGATAGATAAATGCTTACTTTGAGGGAAATAGTAAATCAAGATTTGTAAATACTTGCTTTGTAGAGACTAACGAAGCACTGGGGAGTGCATTGACTAAGTTCTAGCCTTGCAGATCATGGGGAGTATTGTTGCTGTAAGTTGAAGACTCTAGCTTCGTGTATGCAGGTCATGGCTTGAAGCTCAACATTGGTCAATTGGATTTTCTCGATCGACCTTCATCCACTCCTTAGCAGTCCTGATTGGTAGCATTTAGAGCTCTTTGGTGATTTAGCGACAATAAATACCCTTTGTTATTATTATTTCCACATTGATATCTGGCGAATGCTTTCTTTGAAAAGGAGTAGCGATTTAAGATTTTGTGTTTGCCTGCTTGAAAGACTGCTATTACAGGTTAAATTTATTATTGGCTAGAATGCATAAGGTTATCGGAAAGAAAGGTAGTACAGCCCGAGTACATTACATATACAATAAATATTTTGAGAATATTACGATTCCAACAGTCTTTATATAACTTCAAGTTTATTTTTGAAACAGATCATATCCACTAGGAAACTTGGACCACTGGTATTACTTTTACAATGCAGGTATTGTCATAATGCTTTCAATATGCTAAAGGGGATGGCATTTCATCTCCAGGAAACCAAATGACAGTCTTACTGCTTTCTATAAAAATAAAAATAATGTTTTATTTGATTTTCTAAGCAGCTCCAATTTAGAGCACAATGAGACTGCCACAAAGCCAGATACGTTTATCTATGCACATATATCACTGTACTTAGAACGTAATATTTACAGCAAATATAATGTAAATTTATAAAAGTACAATTAAGCTGTGTTTGATCTTGTGCATATGGTTCATCAAAAAGACGTTTGGTGAGATCTGTGCAGTAGCAGTACAACTATAAATGGAATCAAAGGAAACGAGCGTCGTAATAAACAGTCATGGTAAGATCTATAAATGGAATCAAAGGAAACGAACGTCGTAATAAACAGTCATGGTAAGATCTATAAATGGAATCAAAGGAAACGAACGTCGTAATAAACAGTCATGGTGAGATCTATAAATGGAATCAAAGGACACGAGCTTAGTAATAAACAGTCATGGTGAGATCTATAAATGGAATCAAAGGACACGAGCTTAGTAATAAACAGTCATGGTGAGATCTATAAATGGAATCAAAGGACACCAGCTTAGTGATAAACACTCAAGTGAGTAAAAAACTTGAAATAAAAATAGATTTCAAATCACTTTCACCTCAAATGTGTACATACAAAGCACACTTCGATATACGGTCTTTACTACTTAACTGTCTCGATTAGCGACAGTTCGTAGTTAGTTAAATAACTATTATATACATACAAAATCATACTTCGATATACGATCTTTACTACTTCCTTAACTGTCTCGATTAGCGACAGGTCGTAGTTAGTTAAATAACTATTATATAAATACAAACCATACTTCGATATACGATCTTTACTACTTCCTTAACCGTCCTGATTAGCGAAAAGTCGTAGTTAGTTAAATAACTATTATATAAATACAAAGCATACTTCGATATACAATACGAATTTCTCAATTTGCTTTCATATGCAAATGTCGTAAATAGTGAGCTAAATTTCTATTACTTCCTATGTAAAGTCTAAAACATTCCTGTATTCTAGAAAATGTATGATATTGACTATTTTACAGTACTAGCTATTGTAATATAGTATTATATATTAGAATACTACTACTCTTGTTTGAAAGTTATAGTGTATTTGCTAGTTGCAAGTGTTTAGTCTTCCATGATCTATAGCCTTTGTAGATTATGTGTGTGCGATTGTGTGCACGAGTAAAAGCCGTTGGTAACATACTCTAATACTAATGTACTGTATAACATACCCAGAAATGGGATTGTTTACACATAGGCATAGTGGATATCAGTATGGAAACACATCACCACTGAAAATCAGTTTGCAGAAGTATCGGATGAGCATGTCTTCATATACATTTTTTTAAAGAAAGTTTTCATTACTTGTATATGATTTGAAGCTCTTTTCCTATGTACTGAGAAAGTGATCAACCTATGTCAAAACAGCAGACAAAGAAAGTTATTACGATGTTTGTTTTTGTAATTTATAATATGTTGCAATGTTAATATAATTTCAGTTTCACTAAGTTTCGTGCATGCATGCAAGCGCGTGTGTGTGTTTGCGTGCATTATATATGTATTAACATTACAAATTAAATGTTTCTTAAATACTTACTCTAATTCTATACACAAGGAAAACAACCGAAGTTCTAACATATACAATTACTTATAAAAAACAGGGATCATTGGTAAATACTTAAAAATTATAAATACATAGAAAAGATTAACATGATAAATGCATTAAGCATTGTTACAAAATTGAATCTTAAATCTGCTGCTGAAACTGTTCGAATAAATGTAGAGTATCAATTATTCCCCACCCGCTCATTTACCAAAAAATACATTTTCTCACCCTTCTCTTTTTTATTCTTAAAAGTATAAATAGTATCTTTTAAAAAAATACTAATAGGTTTGTTGATATCACAGGGGCAAGGAACAAAGTACTGAGTTAAGCACAATGTGCAATTTGTCTTGTCATGTATCAGTAGACTGAAGCGCAATGTGCAATTTGTCTTGTGTCATGTATCAGTAGACTGAAGCGCAATGTGCAATTTGTCTTGTGTCATGTATCAGTAGACTGAAGCGCAATGTGCAATTTGTCTTGTGTCATGTAGATTGTTACATTCAAACAGAAAAATAAAAATAATCATCTGATGATACTAACAGATTTAAATACACATAATATATACAAAGCGAATACATTACTGTTAGGACAGCGATCAACAGATCTGTAAATTTCTGGTCATGTATTTTTGTATGATTTTTAAAATGGCGGCAGGAATTAAAGTAAAATATGTTTCATACTTGATTATTTTACAAGAAATCTGTCGCAATGGCAAAACTAAATAATTTCAGCGAAATTTTAAAAGTAAAATACATAAAAAGTACAAAGCAAAATTTTATGAACAAAATCTGTATTCTATAAACTATGATAAATTCTGTAAACTTAGTAACATTGTATAAACAAAGCAAATTGTTTGGAGAAAAAAAGTCCTACGTCATAAGTTCCAGGTCCACTGAACTGTTCTTGTGAGCACGAGCAACACTTTTGTGACAACCAATGGTCATTCAAAATAAACATTTAAATGGATTGGAATGACCTGATGTATAAAATGTAGAGAATACATTAATATTTCTATTTAAAATTTTATTCAGTTTGAATGATTCGATACCTTGAAAGATGCATTACAGTTTAAATATTGAAACTCGGTATTTAACTTAGAATTTAATTCAATGAAGGCATCACACTCTGTACGACTTTCAAACAGCTCGTAATAAAGTGCCTATTCCAAATTTACATAAAAAAGAAGTTTAATTAAGAAATTAAATCACCTGTTTATTATTCAAACTAAAAATATTTTTGTATGTGTGAATAAATACCAAAAAAAATGTACTCACTCTTTGAAAAAACCCACCTATATTTAATATTCAATCAGGAAAATATTTTTCTTTAGTTCTGAATCATGTGATGAATAGGGAAGTATGTATGTTTGTGTGTGTGTGTGTGTGTGTGTTGTATAAAATCTACATTAGCTTCATTTCAATCCGTTTGAGAAGATAAATTTTATCACTGTTGTGATAAAAGCGTCTATATTTATACCATGTGTAAATAAATATTGATGCTTTTGTTAAATTTAGGTATACATTTATATGCACATAAACAGAGACGCACAAACATGTGTGCATGCATGTATAAATATAGGAATTTCTTTATTCACGTATAAACGCATTGAAACATGCGGACACATATTCTCTCTCAATATATTCTTAAATATGCATGTATTGTGTGTATAGGCATTTGGATATATTTATATCTATAATTTTGTGTGTATGAGTTTATATGCTGTTTATACATACACACACACACGAATATATATATTACAGTCAAAATCCTTGCTAATAAAAGAGTACGTACTCCTTACAGAAAATATTACATACCTCACATGAAAGCCAAAAGCATTAAGCGAGAAGGCAAAGGTGCTCGGGCGTGAGCGGGAATACGGGTGTTGCCATTTGACTTGAGAGAGCCCTGCTTTTTCACAATACGCAAACAATAGCTCATCGAGTTCCTGAATGATCCGGGACGGTAGAGAACAGAGACCAGTTTAGTTTTCACGTTTTTGAGGTGTTTTGCAGGGTTTGTAACGAAATGTTACAAGCTTTTATTAAAACTGAAAAGTCGAGAAGCATAAAGAGTAGCCAATTTAATTAAAATTCATGACTTCAATCAGATGTGTTTCATATTTATAAAAGGTCTGCTATTTCACTTCAACAGAAATAATAAAAGCCTTTCAATAAATACTCTTTTATAACAAGAGTAAAGTAAAAATTTTTTGACTTTTTAAAAATTATATTCTTAAATACTCCGACTAACAAGAGATATAGTACTAACACATTTAAATACACGTAATATACACAAAGCGAATACAAAGGGGATACACCTGGCGCTAGAAATAAAGCGGCCTTAAAAATTAAACCAAACTAAGATACACTAATGTTGAAAGATCCACATTAATGTACATCGTTCTTGAGTATTAACACATACACAAACACAAACGCTCAAGCACGAACGCAAGAGAAAGAGGCAGAGAGAGAGAGAGAATAAACACACACACACACACACATACATATATATATATATATCAATCAAGACATAACTAATTGGGAAATGAATAAACTAGGCAAAACATTTCCTTTGACATTCGCGTACATGTGTATTAGACTACATGTTACATTTTTTTTAGTCAAACTCAGTCCATCACAAAATGAAACAACTCAGCAATTATTTCATGTTGAACCGCAATTTCCTTATTCGCTACCCCTACCACTCCATTACAGCACATGCGGACATGAACACTACACTTTCCGACAAGCTCTTTTCACGATGAATATAAATTTGGTACAAATGAATAGATAATATTTTGTTATAGAGTAAATAAACAAACTAAGCTAAATAAACCCGTTCCAATTCTGTTCTTTCTGAAATAATTTTGTAACGTAGATAAAAGTGTTATTTTGCAACGATACTTTTGTCAGTTGACATTCACAGTGTAGATTCAAGACGTTTTACACAGTTTAATATCCTCTGATATATTTAACTATTTTTCTAAAATTCTCTGTCTCACTGAGACTACACAAACGCTATTTTATTTCTTTCTCTATTGATTTCTTTAATTTTTTACTCAATCATTTATTTATTCATTACTAAAACTGAGATTTTTCTAAAACTAGACAATTTTGGTACTTTTATGGGTGAATTGTTTGGAACCATATACTAGTTATATTTATTTAATATTTACATTTTAATCTTCGCATCTATGATGCATGATATAATAATGATGTAACTATCTTGGTATCGAGACAAAAAGCATTCTAGAATGAAATGACGGAATTATGTAACTGTCTTAGATTGACACAGAAGACATTCTAAAACCAGATGACGGAATTATGTAAGTGTCTGTACTGAAACTAAAGGTATTCTAGAACCAGATGTCGGAATTATGAAATTAAGGCATTCTAGAACCAGATGACGGAATTATTTAAGTGTCTGTACTGAAATTAAGGCATTCTAGAACAAATGTTTTTGTACATGCAAGCACGCTCATACATACACCTATTAAACTTCTGTAAGCCCACATACGTGCACACACAGGTATATATTCATTATGTATAACATGCATGATATTAACAACACACAATTCTTGCCAGTATATACACAAAAGTATAATACAATTAACAGCAGTATGTCAGCAGCTAGATTCTTGAGTACTTCTGAAATATACATAATAGAATAGAAACAATCTAACAGAACAAAATTTCAGAAGCATTTCATCTGAGCTTTGTGTCGAGTGTTATGTTTTATTACTGAGTTCATTATGGAAGTTTTGTTTGCCCTGTCTTAGGGTGCTTTTGACGTGCGTTTTTCGCTTTGTTTAAAAAGACATGTGCCAGAAATAACACCTGTAAGTTCTGCCGTGCCTGAGGACTGCCGTGCACACAAAATGAAAACCCAGTATCATGGGAGGAAAGGAGCTGACAAAGGGTATTACCTCAAACCAAACCAGACATCGACCCACTAATCCCTGGATCTAGACGACTGATACTTTTATCATGGTGCAAATCCACAACGACAGTCACACAGCGCGAGCTGCTTGCTCTAATCTGACATGAAAGCTTTTTTTCACAAGGGTTTAAGATGAGGCAGTTGAAATCGGAGTGCTTACTCGCGAAGCGATCCCGTCCTACGTCCAATAAACACTTATCAAGCCCTCTTATCGGACACCGAATTCCAGTCAGAAGTATCTTGCACAGAAATTTTATCAAGAAAGTATATCGAAAAAAGTAACTACTACTACAGAAATATTATAAAGTTTATGACATAAAAACAGTTATTAATGAGTATTGACAATAATAAATAACTTCTTATAAAAAGAACTGTAAGTGCCATGACCTATTCTCAGATATGATAAACGATAAATAAATAACCGGCTACACATTCAAAATATATTAAAATGTTGTAAGATATTAACACACACACACACACACACACACACACACACACACACACACACACACACACACACACACACACACAAACACTACACCAGAAACATTTAAAAATGGGTAATACTTTTGGTCGCCCCAGTGGTTTTAGGGAGACATTCTAATTCGACCTCTTTCTGCCTCTGGATCACTATCACATTTATCGTTAAAAATTAACAACGCAAACAAAGTCAACAAAATATAGCAAAAGGGCAAAACATTCAATTTTTAAATATATATTTTTCTGTACACATATTTGGGTGACAACGCCTAAATTACTTTTAGTAAACTATTGACAGAAGTTTACAATAACTGCTATAGGAACACACAAATTATGACTGATCATCCTACTTAAACCTTGTTCAGTGTACACATGCTGTATATAGTCTTGGGACTTGTGCGCTTAACTGTATTTTAAAAGATAAATAAATAAATAAATAATAAAGAGAAAACCTGAAGTGCATCATAGTGCATGTATATACGCATTACTCTGCTTTTAAAACAGAATGAACCTGCATGGAATTTAGAAAATCAGCAAAATTAAGATGCAAGTACATCCAAATATATCTGAAACAAAAAATAGGTTAGAGAATATATCTAATTAAAAATAATTGTTTCGAATTCAAGTGGTGTCAGACTGAATGATCCAGCTAATAACTAATTATGAGAGTAAAAGAAGATTTATCAGACAACACTTTGAAAGAGGAGAAAGGAAGTTATGTCAATCACCAAATATGTAACGAATCAAGAAAGAATGGAAGGAAAAATCTTTGTCACCAGTTATGAAGAGAAGAAAGAAAGCTCTATCAGTCACAAATTATGTACGAGTAAAAGGAACTCTAAAATACTAGCTATGTACAGAACGTCAATCAACGGTACGTGTTTGTATTTGGCTTAGGCCTGCAGAAAATTCTGCAAATAGGTTTGATGCAATATTAGTCTAAAGACAATACACACGATTGATGGTGTCTGTCCCTTTCCGTTACCAAGACAATTAGAGATTTATAGGATCCCTTTCCTCAACAATATCACCAGAAAACTATAGGAAAATGCGGTTTGTCCTTCCTTGGTGTCATCAACAAGTGCTTTTCCTTTCCTTTTCACATCATTTGTATAATCTGACAACCATTTGTTCTTTCACGTAGCTCTACAAATTCATGAAATGTTCTTGCTAGTCGATTAGGGTGTGCTGCTGTACTAAGCTAGTAATGACGGCAATACAGTATCAGTATCCATTATCTCACTCTTTGGGCTGCTGCTTAAAGAGGTTTGTCTACTATTTGCTGTCTCAGTGACTGTCTTCATACTGTCATGTGCTAAATGAATGACCAAATTAATATGGCTTCGACATAAAGTGGTGTAATCATATTTCATTTGAATTCCGTGATCAGTGCACTAGTTGGTCCTCGGTAAGTGGAGTACGAACATTATAGTGAAGACGGTTTTACTTAAATCGGTTTTAATGAAGGCAAACTGAATGATGAGAGAGACATGTTTAACACTGGAACAACTGTGCTCCCTAACATTGCCAGTCGGACATAAAGCACTCTAGTGATTGGTTAAAAGGTTTTATGTGAAGGTGGAACAGATATTTTCTCTTTTTTACAATGCCAATCATGACAGACGTGTGCAAGTAGTGATTTAAACGATGCTTTCGGTGTTGAAGAACGATTACATTTTTATTCATTGTGTCACATACACGTTAAATGGAATTGTTTCCATTCAATTTGTTCGCACTTGGAGTTAAAGGAGAATGGACTAGCATTGTAATAAACACTGTGTTACTCCAGTGTGTTCTATTACTGTGCGCAGTATTGTGTCATCACGTTATATTCTAGTATTGGGTGCAGTACTGTGTCATCACGTTATATTCTAGTATTGGGCACAGTATTGTGTCATCACATTATATTCTAGTATTGGGTGCAGTATTGTATCTTTACATTGCATTCTACTAATGTCCAAACAGATATTCAAGCATCCTGATTGTCTTATCATTTTATCCAACTAATGTGTTCAAGACTTAAGTCCAGGATCGTTTTGCATGAGCTGTATCTCCGAGCACTGGGTTCTATCATTGTCATAACATTTTGTCTGATAATTTGATTCAAACAAATGTCCCGGTATCACTGTGTGAACACTGGTGGCAAGCATTCTGTTCGAACATTGTGTCCAAGCACTTTGTCTAAGCTTTTGTGTCCTATCAGCGTGTCAAATAATTTGGTCCGAGCACCGTTTCTAGTTCATTAATTTAAATTATTGTCCAATCTATATCTCCAGTGTGGCTGACTAAAGGTATTGCGTATACATTAAGGGCTTGTATTTTGTAGCCCCATTTAGCTTGGACTTCAGGACTTATCTAACCCGTTTTTCATACTCTCTCTTAACTCTTTACTCCGCTCTGCATATTTTCTTGATGTTGTAGTATCCCCAGGTATTTATATCCACTTTCCTTTGAAACATCGTTGATTTTTCTGATGTCGAATTGTAGCTTCACAATTGATCAACGAAGTTATGTCACGTTTATATTTCCGATATAGTGTTAGATCGTCCATGTACAGTAAATGGCTGGTAACCTGTCCAGCTTTGATTTGTATCCTAATCCTGTTTTCTGGATGACTTGACTGAGAGGATTTTGGGCAGTGCAGAACAGGAGTGGTGAAATGGAATGACCTTGAAAGATTTCACATTTCATGGTACGTTTGCAATTTCTATGTTATTGCACGCGAGGGTGGTTTTCCATTATTTCATTGATTCTTGAAATACGTTCTGTACTGATAGTGCTATTTTGTACATTTTTTATTGTTTCAAGTATCCACGAATGTGGAACTGAGTCAAAGGCCTTTTGGTAGTCAATCCTTTTGGTAGTCCATTGCAATATCTGTTCTTCGTTTCTTGCTGTCAGTAACTATGGCTTCATCAATTGCGAATTGGTCCTTGGTTGCGATATTTGCTTGTTGCTGTTCTATCTTTCGTAGTTCTAGGGCTGTAAGAGGGCTATTTTATATGATCGCTCTTCTGGTTCAGGAGCCGCTGTTCACTGATAACACCACATGGATGATGTTTGAGCCAGAGTTCGTGTATTCTTTTTGTATATCCTTTTTGTGTGCGTTGGCTTTGATAGTAAGAGACCACTATTTGTATGTTTTCCTGTCTGGCCCCTCTCCGTGTTTTCGCTAGCTTTTCACCAACATCAGTGCCGAATGCAGACCTTGTTAACCCAGGCGAATTCTGATCCGGTATAGAATCAAATTTAGTTTCTCCATCATAAATGGGATGGGTGTGCGTGTAGTTTGGAGAGAGCCACTTTTTCCTCCCTCGATAGTACAGAGATGGGATTTGAAGCTGTCACTCATCCATGCTGTCGACACAGGTCAGATAGCTTAACTTTTTGGGTCATTTTACCCTCCACATATCCACTGGATGATGATGATGATTATTATTATTATTATTATTATTATTATTATGCCTCTTTCCACGACTTCTGTTCGACTGTCGGTTGTGATCCAAGGTCTCGGAATCTTACCAAGATTCTGTGAGATCCAAGGTTTTACGGAGGATGTGGGCACTTCCGAGGAGCGCTGCTTTGAGTAGTAAAGCGAGTTTGTGGTTTCCAGGGAGTTTATTCAGGTAGCCTTCCAATTCAGATGTTATGTTCCTCAAGGCTCCTATCACTATAGGTATCACTTCTGCTTTTACATTCCACAGTCTCTGAATTTCTAATCTGAGGTCTTCGTATTATTATTATTATTATTATTGGGCCTCATTCCACGACTTCTGTTTTTGACTGTCGGTTGTGATCCAAAGTCTTGGAATCTTACCAAGATTCTGGGAGATCCAAGGTTTTACGGATTATTATTATTCAGCCTCTTTCCACGACTTCTGCTTGACTGTCGGTTGTGATCCAAGGTCTCGGAATCTTACCAAGATTCTGGGAGATCCAAGGTTTTACGGAGGATGTGGGCACTTCCGAGGAGCGCTGCTTTGAGTAGTGGAGCGATTCTGTGGTTTCCAGGGAGTTTATTCAGGTAGCCTTCCAATTCAGATGTTATGTTCCCCAAGGCTCCTATCACTATAGGTATCACTTCTGGATTTCTAATCTGAGGTCTTGGTATTTTTTCTCTTTCTTTTGTTTTTATGTTTCTATCACTTGGAACAGCGACTTCAATGATTGATACTGTTCTGTTGGCCTTATTGAGAACTACAATGTCTGGTCTTCGTGCAGGAATCACCCGATCTGTTCTTATTTCGAAGTCCCACAGTATTTTGACTTCTTCTGTTTCGGTGACTGCTTCTGGTTGACGCATCCATGCTCTTTCTGGGGTTACCCATCTCAGTGCATATTTACATCAAGTTAGTACTTTTTCATAACCTTGCAAATATTGTGAAAATAGTTTTAATGTATTTAACTTGAATAATGTTTGGAATAAACCAAAATTTTCGCGTCAGTTTAAACATTGATATCTTGTAAATGAATTTTGAAAGATAAATTGCTAACTTCAAGCATAAATTACAAATAACCAAAGGATTACTTGAAGTAATCCATGGATATGAACATGCTGGATGGAACGTCCTTTTGGTTGGCAAGTCCTGCTTACAGACATCCTGTCGGAAGACAAGTCCTCAACCAGACAGATTAATGAAACATGTTTAGTTAAATGACTTGCCTAATGACACGTCTCTGAGTACAACTATTTCAGAAATATAAAATGACGCATACTAGTTCACAGAGGAAATTAAATGATCTTGCGCGTAAGCGATTAAAAGACCAAAATAATAAGAAAATAAGATAAAATAAATATTTATTTAGTAAAGGATCAAAAATATTATGTCCCGGCGATGATGTCAGCTGGACAGATTTATTTTAATTTTAAATTTGCAGTTTTTGGAGTATGCACACATTTAGTAAAATGTTATTTGGCTTAATGGTCAGTCACATACACGCTTTTGCCGGCTACGTTTTATTTATAAATAAAGATTGCTACGCCCGTGAAAGAGTGTGCTTTATAATTTCTTACTCATTATAAATAAAGATTGCTACGCCCGTGAAAGAGTGTGCTTTATAATTTCTTACTCATTATAAATAAAGATTGCTACGCCCGTGGAAGAGTGTGCTTTATAATTTCTTACTCATTATAAATAAAGATTGCTACGCCCGTGGAAGAGTGTGCTTTATAATTTCTTACTCATTATAAAGAGTACCCAGTGCAAGGTGGCTAGTGACATAAGGGGGTAAGATCGGAGTTCATTCTATTATTTCTCCAACTGGTTTGAAACGTTCGAAGGGTTACTTCAAATAATCTTTAAAATGTTCTACTGATTATTACTAATTTGTGTTTGCAGATAGCACTTTATCTTGCAAGCAGTTTCTTAGGCCGTATTTCTAAATTACTGTGTCTAAACATTAGATTTCCGACCGCGTTTCCTAGTCACTGTGAACATTAGACTTCTGACCGCATGTTTCTTAGTCACTGTGAACATTATACTTCTGCCCGCGTGTATCTTAGTAACTGTGAACATTATACTTCTGTCCGCGTGTTTCTTAGTCTCTGTATCTAAACATTATACTTCTAACCGTGTGATTCTTATGTAATTTTGTCTAAGCAAGAAGAACAACAAAAATTAAAAAAAACAATTACCATTCTCGATCCTCCATTTAAAAAAGTGTTCTTGATTGATTTCAATTGTAAGACTGGTTTTAAGGGTTATTTTGGTATAATATCATATTAAACTGTTGCAAATTGTACCGAGAGACTACAGCAAATTAATGTCATCAACTGTAAATTTTTGTAAACTTTTGCATTTCGAATAAAACTTGAGCAGACGAATAGATTAAATTCATCAAATATACATTTTGCATTTGGACTAAAAACTTGAGCGGAGTAGTACATTAAATTCATTAACTGTACATTTTGTATTTGGACTAAAAACTTGAGCAGATGAATAGATTAAAGTCATCAACGTTACATTTTGCATTTGGCCTAAAACATGAGCAGGTGAACAGAATAAAGTCATCAACTGTACATTTTGCATTTGGACTAAATACTCGAACAGATGGAATAGATTCTTCAATAGAATCCTTCTTCGTCAGAAGTCCCATCATCACCCAAATTGCAGGAAACCTTTTTATCTGCGTCATTGATCTCACTTTTGATTGGTAGAATATTTAATTTAAGATTCGTTTAAATAGCTTATAAAACCGTGGGTGAGAAAAGCAGTGAATTCGACGGAGGAAGATAAACTTAATATGTGCATCTAGATGACACATAGGAAAGTTCTAACACTCGAAATAAGACACTAGCCTCTTCCTCAAAGTACCGAATTCGCTGTCCATTTGAGGTTAAAAAACAAATCGTTCGAGCAATCTTTAACCTCATCTGAAGGTGGTAAATATAGTGTCTAGACCTCCGGATGGAACGACAATTTAGGTCCCAGTGCTACAGCCACGCTAAAAGTCACTTCCTAGTTAATAATAGGACCGAGTAGACCATCAGTCGATGCTCGAGCACACACCAAAACTTCTATTTCTCTCCCATCTAAAGTAGAAATATACATGCCTTGGCACTTGAAACCGTCTGCGAAATCAACAAAAGTTGATATTGGATAATAAACCCCAATCCAAAGAGTACACATACATCTGCATTGTTGGTCTCCTATATTGTATATCGCTACCGTTATTAGTTATAATGAAATCACTTTTTAGTTGACTGAATCAGTAAGGACCCTTTGCAGTGCCATCTTAATGTATGGGCACGCTAGGCAGTTGCCCGGGGGTGGGGAGGGGGGGCGGAGGCATACTTATCAATGTACGTTGTGACTTGCTGTCAATTTTTAATCCTATGAGTGTTTGTGTAAGTAGGGGCCCCAGTGCACTGCTTTGCCCTTGGGCCTATAATGCTGTTAAGACGGCCCTAACCATTTGCGATTCGTCTGGACACTTATCTAAGAAGTCAAGAATACATAAATATAAAAATAACTCGTGATAGAAGACTGCTGAAATAAAAGGCTACATTTCTTACAGTGTCTACTCATAATAGCACAGCATGCCGCGCGAATCCTTGAGTTTATTTGTTTAATATGTGCAACAAGTCACGCCGAGTCTTGTGTGTGTACTTTCTGTGTGCAGCAGGCCACCTTAAACTTGGGAGAGTCCTTTCTGTATGCAGCAGGTCAAGCGAACATTGGGAATGGTCTGTATGCAGCAGGCCACGTTACCGTGGGAGAGTATTTTCTGTGTGCAGTAGGCCCCATGAACTTTGGGAATGGTCTGTATGCAGCAGGCCACGTTAACTTTGGGAGAGTACTTTTTGTGTGCAGCAGATAACGCGCATTTTTGCAGTTTATGTTTTTTGTGTGCAGCATATCACGCGCATCTTTGAAGTGTAGTTTTTCACGCAGTAATCTATGCATCTCCGGAATGTATTTATTTTGTGCAGCAGGCAAAATGTATCTTTGGAAATTAACTTATGCGTGCAACAGGCCACGCGCATCTTTGAAGTGTACTGTGTGCATTTGTGCGTGCGTGCGCGCAACCGGCCACGCGCATCCATGGAGTGTACTTTTTGTGTGCAGTCTGGAGACGCAAATTTTTGGAATGAAACTCATGAATACATTCTGGAGACGCGAATCTTTGGAGTGTACTTTTCGTGTGCAGTCTGGAAACGCGAGTCTCTGAAGTGTATCTTATGAGTGCAGTCTTGAGACGCGAATCTTTGGAGTGTACCTTATGAGTGTGCAGTCTGGAGACGCGAATCCTTGGAGTGTATCTTATGAGTGCAGTCTGGAGACACGAATCCTTGTAGTGTATCTTATGATACGCCGGACTGTACGTCTGGAGACGCGAATTTTTGGAGTGTACTTTTTCATGTGCAGTTTGGAGACGCGAATCTTTGGAGTGTACTTTTCGTGTGTAGTCTGGAAACGCGAATCTTTGGAGTGTATCTTATAGTCTGGAGATGCGAATCTTTGGAGTGTACTTTTCGTGTATAGTCTGGAGACGCGAATCTTTGGAGTGTACTTTTCTTGTGGAGTCTGGAGACGTGAATCTTTGGAGTGTACGTTTTCGTGTATAGTCTGGAGACGAGAATCTTTGGAGTGTATCTTATGAGTGCAATCTGGAGACGCGAATATTTGGAGTGTATCTTATGAGTGCAGTTTGGAGACGCGAATCTTTGGAGTGTACCTTATGAGTGTGCAGTCTGGAGACGCGAATCCTTGGAGTGTATCTTATGAGTGCAGTCTGGAGACGCGAAGATTGGAGTGTACTTTTTCATGTGCAGTCTGGAGACTCGAATCTTTGGAGTGTACTTTTCGTGTGTAGTCTGGAAACGCGAATCTTTGGAGTGTATCGGATAAGTACAGTCTGGAGACGCGAATCTTTGGAGTGTATCTTATAGTCTGGAGACGCGAATCTTTGGAGTGTACGTTTTCGTATGTAGTCTGGAGACGAGAATCTTTGGAGTGTATCTTATGAGTGCAGTTTGGAGACGCGAATCTTTGGGGTGTATCTTATGAGTGCAATCTGGAGACGCGAATATTTGGAGTGTATCTCGTGAGTGCAGTCTGGAGACGCGAATCTTTGGGGTATATCTTATGAGTGCATTTTGGAGACGCGAATCTTTGGGGCGTATCTTATGAGTGCAATCTGGAGACGCGAATATTTGGAGTGTATCTCATGAGTGCAGTCTGGAGTCGCGAATATTTGGAGTGTATCTCATGAGTGCAGTCTGGTGACGCGAATATTTGGAGTGTATCTCATGAGTGCAGTCTGGAGACGCGAATATTTGGAGTGTACTTTTCTGTGTAGTCTGGAGACGCGAATATTTGGAGTGTACTTTTTCATGTGTAGTCTGGAGACGCGAATCTTTGGAGTGTATCTGATAAGTACAGTCTGGAGACGCGATCTTTGGAGTGTATCTTATGAGTGCAGTGTGGAGACGCGAATCTTTGGAGTGTATTTTTCTTGTGCAGTCTGGAGACGCGAATCATTGGAGTGTATCTTATGAGTGCAATCTGAAGACGCGAATATTTGGAGTGTATCTTATGAGTGCAGTTTGGAGACGCGAATCTTTGGGGTGTATCTTATGAGTGCAATCTGGAGACGCGAATCCTTGGAGTGTATCTTATGAGTGCAGTCTGGAGACGCGAATCTTTGGAATGTATCTTATGAGTGCAATCTGGAGATTCGAATCTTTGGAATGTATCTTATGAGTGCAGTCTGGAGACGCAAATCTTTGAGGTGTATCTTATGAATTTAATCTGGAGACGCGAATCTTTGGAGTGTACTTTATTGTGTGCATCTGGAGACTCGAATCTCTGGAGTGTACATTTTCGTGTGCAATCTGGAGACTCGAATGTGTATCTTATGAATGCAGTCTGGAGACGCGAATCTTTTGGGTGTATCTTATGAATGAAGTCTGGAGACGCGAATGTATCTTATGAGTGCAATCTGGAGTCGCGAATATTTGGATGTATCTTATGAGTGCAGTCTGGAGACGCGAATATTTGGATGTATCTTATGAGTGCAGTCTGGAGACGCGAATATTTGGATGTATCTTATGAATGCAGACGCGAATCTTTGGGGTGTATCTTACGAGTACAGTCTGGAGACAGAATCTTTGGAGTATACTTTACGTGTACAGTCTGGAGACGCGACACTTTGAGTGCAGCAGACTACGCGAATTCTTGGAATGTAGTTTTGTGGGCAGTAGGCTAAATGCATCTTGGGAGTGTATATTTTGCTTGCAGTCTGGAGACATGAATCTTTAGAGTTTAGAGAGTACATTTTTGCAGGTGGTCTCACACATCTAGTGAGTGTATTTTGTGTGTGTTCAGTTCAAAGTGCTTGGTCATAGTTACTAATCGTCTTGTCCAAGCTCAATATTACTTACTGCTTTAGATCTCGAGACGCATATTTTCGTATTTCGCTCGAATTATACTGTATCTTCTCTCCCCCCCCCCCCTTTCCCGCTCTGGAAGGTGTGTGTGTAGGGGAGGGGGGGGGCGTTGTTTGGTCAAACTGTACATTAGTAAACTTATATTATTTATGTTTTTCTTTACTATGTATTGCATTTTGCTTGAATTTGGATTCATTTTGGTTTTAATTTTCCTGAATTTAAGTAGCTTGTATGAATGAATGCCTTTGCATTGGTAATGTAATTATTGTAAAGTGCATAGAGTTTTGTTAGATTTAGCGTTTTACGTCTACTTTATTATTATTATTATCTTAATAAAACTCATCATTCATTTCATTATTATAGAACTTTGTAAAAGACAATACCCATATTAATTACGAAAGCAAATGAAGAAGTGAAATGTTTGATGAAAAGAAATAAAGTAAATAATTACTAATAGAACAAAATAAATACTAAATATTTCTTTAGTGCATATATATGTATGCATGTATGTGTGTGTGCGTTTTTGTGTGTGTGTGTGTGTGTGTGTGTGTGTGTGTGTGTGTTTGTGTGTGTGTACAACTACACTCACACATAAAACGCATAAATAAAATGGGTCTAATAACGTTTGTTTTTGTATCCATGGATATAAATCAAACAATAATCTGTTTCGAAGAAGAAAAAATTCCCAGAGAATAGAATGTTAATCTTAAATCTTAACTAAGTGTTGAGACACACTAGGCGAGACCTGCCTTTGTGTTTGCCTGGATTAAATACGGGTATTTGCTATCCTTAAATACGAGTATTTGCTGTCCTTACTCCTTGTTTGTTCATTATCTGCCACAGCAGCCGGTTAAAAAGTCAAACCAAGTCAGCTGACGAAAAACTAAAACACTGAACACAAACACTGCCGAACAACGTTGAAAGGTTTGTCAAGTGGCTCTATCCACAGTTGTTTCTTGTCAACCTCTCCTTTAATCATCACCTTTCTCTTCGCTTCTTCATCTAGTAACCTTTTTATCTCTTTATCATCTAAACCATTCTCTCATTGATCTTCATCTGGTCACCTTATCTTTTCATCTTTTCTTTCTGTCTCTGCTTCATCTAATCATTTTCTGTCTCTTCTTGTCCAGAAACCTTTTTTCTCATTCTCAATGTTTCTATTTCTTCATAATCAACTCAGTTTTCTTTCTTCTTTCTCTCTTATTCACTTCTTTACAGTCATCTCTCTCTCTCTCTAGACAGAAAGAGTACTGATTTGCAAGGTAGAAACTGTATTCGTAGCTTAAAGATCAGTTATGTAGCTACTTTAATTATAAGTAAATGAAAATAATCAGAGACTAGTAAATTAGCCTTGCTTTTATACCAGAGGACATTTAAACTAATTTCACTCTTATAGTCTCTGTCACCACTCACTGTCACCATTTACTCTCACACTCACACTCACTGTCACCATTTACTCTCACACCCACTCTCACTATTTACTCTCACACTCACAACCACAAAACTATATATAGGTTGTACCATAATAAACACTCTTTTTGTGTTATTTATCCCAGTACATTATATAATGCATTTGTGATAGCTAAATCATATGCCTTTTAAAATCTGCAAAAACATTAAACCTTCTTTCGACTGTCAAATATTTTTTTTACATTTATATATACTACCAGATATAGAAGTAGTGGAGATCATACTGCCCGGCGACAAGTCTTTACTAAATTTTAAGTGTAACGCATATAATATCAAGTCTCAGTAGGGAAATCTCTTGATATTTTCCGGGCAATTTTACGAAATATAAGAAAATGGCTCATTTTGTTAATCACTATGGAAATAATTAGTTATAAATATATGGATGAACAATTTCATCAGGGGAGAGAGAGAGAGAGAGAGAGAGAGAGAGAGAGAATGTGTGTGTGTGTGTGTGTGTGTGTGTGTGTGTGTGTGTGTGTGTGTGTGTGACTGGTAAAGAAGTGAAGGCAGTCATACCATCCATTTCCAAAAATAGGCTAGGAGGTACATTTTGGGGAAAAATACCCTTGCCTTGGAAATGAATTGTAATGATTGAGATGTTTATAAACAGATATAAATAATTAGTTTATGTGCTTTAAAAAAAATGATGTTCGGTAAAATTAGAAACTAACAGGCATCTTCCGTTTCAGTATTATCAGGTGTTGGTTAACTCAAACATTAGTATTACTTCAAGTCGGTTTACTCAGACACTAATAATATCAGGTGTCGGATAACTCATATTTTACGATGCTAGTTAAGACGATTATGTTTGCACAAAAGTAAACTATCGAAGTTAGGTTATAAATCATCTTTAAAGTTTTCAAACTTAATGAAAAATGTATAGGGGTGGAGATCGGAAAACGTACGACAACATTTGGGTTATGGAGTGCATGGAAATGTCATTGCAATTCATCAACACTAGTGACTTGCACCAATAAGTTTGAAGACATACTATATGGAATAGACCCGACCTAAGAAAACTGAAATGAAAGAGAAAGAAACACTATATAAAATAGTCACAGCTCAGGTGTAAATGGAAACAGAAAGTGCATGGTATATGCACTGCATAAAGACTGGAATAAAAAGAAAAAAGAAAACGAATGAAATAGACACGACACAGAGATTGAAAAAGAAAAAAGAAATGTAGTATGAAATAAATACAACACAGATTGCGGTGAAAAGAGAACAGCATTAGAGTACGAAATAGACATGACACACAGATTGAAATAAAAAGAAAAAAGAAGTAAAGTATGAAATAGACACGACACAAAGATTGAAATGAAAATAGAAAAGAAGTAGAGTATGAAATAGACAAGACATAAAGATTGAAACAAAAAGAGAAAAGAAGTAGAGTATGAAATAGACAAGACATAAAGATTGAAACAAAAAGAGAAAAGAAGTAAAATTAAATAGACAAGATATAAAGATTGAAACAAAAAGAGAAACGAAGTAGAGTATGAAATGGACAAGATAAAACAAAGATTGAAATGAAAAGAGAAACGAAGTAGATTATGAAATAGACAAGACACACAGATTGAAATAAAAAGAGAAATGAAGTAGAGTATGAAATAGGCAAGATATACATTTGCAACAGCTGTTTTTCTCAGATATTGAACATATTATATTTGACTTTTCAGGATAAGTTCAATCGAACGTGCTTTTATCACAATAAATTCTGTTATATATATTTATATGTGTGTGTGTGTGTGTGTGTGTGTGTGTGTGTGTGTGTGTGTGTGTGTGTGTGTGTGTGTTTAACAGAATAACATCATTTTAATTATATAAGATTACATTTAATTAAATGTCATCCATATAATTTTGTTGTTGTTTTTTTTTTTTGTTTTTTTATATTAGAATAAACTCAATTTACTTTAATATATCTGGGATTTCTTGTATAAATGAAAATAGAAAGAAACATGATAAACAATATGAGAGAAACAAAGTAAATGCCATAAAATTTAATTTTCTCTTTCCCCTGTATAAACTGTGCAATTTAAATAAAGAAAAAGCAAACTATCCTGATTCATATTATATCTAACATTCTAGAAAAAATTCTGGTTGTGACGACCTTTTCGTCATTGACATTTGTACCTGTCGTGATCGTCTATTCATCACTTAACATGTATCACCTGTGATCACCTATTAATCTATAAAAGTACTTATGTTCTGACTGGCTATTCCTTATTACATGTATATATCTCGCGACCGCCTTCATCAGTTACATGCATACATGTCGTAATTGCCATACAACAGTTAGAAGTATATGTGTGGTGATTTTGCCCATTCATCAGTTAACAGTATATCTCTCACGATCGTCTATTCATCAGTTACAAACACATATTATGCCGTAATACCATTTAACAGTTATAAGTATATCTGTAGCGATTGCCTATTCATCAGTTTTAAGTCTAGTTATCGTGATATCATATTCATCAAACTACAGGTATGTCTATCGTGAGTACCTATATATTATTTACTAGTATATATCTCGCGACTGTATTCTGTAAGTTGTTTATGTCGTGATGTCTATTTTTATGAACTTGTGGTACATTTGTAAATATGCATGTATTAATGTACTGTTTATTACTGTATGTTAGTGTACCATAATTCAAATATAGTTTGTTATCGTATGCTTATTTATTATTTTAAAGCACTGAGAGTGTTTACAGACAGACAGACAGATAGATAGACAGACAGACATACACACAGACAGACAGACAGGCAGACAGGCAGGCAGGCAGGCAGGCAGACAGACAGACAGATAGATAGATAGACATATAGATTAATTTGTTTCCTGCTATAATTTTGCATGTGGATTCATCATTTTTATTTTGCTCTATTCTCTTAACTGTTTTATGTGTGGAATGTGTGGTATTATACGACGATTACCAGAATATCATTTCAACCTGTTACATCTGTTACAGCTGTCTTTCTCAGTTACATTCAGTCTAATGCTATATTTATCTTTTCATGATAAGTTCAATCCAACGTTATGTATGGGCTTTTATCATAATAAATACAGTTTAATTTTATATAAGTGTTTGCTTTAATTAGAATGAAATCAGTTTAATTATATAGGAATAAATTTAATCGACTGACATAAATCTGTTAGTGTTTTTTTAAAAATCAAAATAAACTCGATTTACATTTACATATCTGGAATTTCTTTTATAGTATTATTAGTAGATGTACACTGGTATTGAAGAAGTGAGTATTATCAATACATTAACACTGATAATGAAGAAGCGAGTATTATTAGTAAATGTACACTGATGTTCAAGAAGCGAGTACTGTTAGTGAATGTGCACTGGTGTTCAAGAAGGGAGTGTTATTAGTAGATGTACACTGATATTGAAGTACTGTTTTGCCCATAATGATGTTGAAAGAAAGAAAAATAAAAATACAATGTTGCATTTGAAAATAATGACTGTTTCCCTCTCAACATACACTTGTTGCACAAACAGCATGAAGTAGAACAATGCATGTTCAATACAGCAACATTTTGACAATTATGAAGTAATCTGAAATAAAGTTATTTAAAATCATTTGCATAAAAGAATTATCGATCAATGTGATATCCAAACGCACTCAATCATTTGTAAAATATCCAACAAAGTGAAAGATGCACTCTGTTTTAAACAAACGCACTCAATCATTTGTAAAATATCCAACAAAGTGAAAGATGCACTCTGTTTTAAACAAACGCACTCAATCATTTGTAAAATATCCAACAAAGTGAAAGATGCACTCTGTTTTAAACAAACGCACTCAATCATTTGTAAAATATCCAACAAAGTGAAAGATGCACTCTGTTTTAAACAAACGCACTCAATCATTTGTAAAATATCCAACAAAGTGAAAGATGCATTCTGTTTTAAACAAACGCACTCAATCATTTGTAAAATATCCAACAAAGTGAAAGATGCATTCTGTTTTAAACAAATGCACTCAATCATTTGTAAAATATCCAACAAAGTGAAAGATGCACTCTGTTTTAAACAAACGCACACGCTGAGATTTATTCAATAAAATTGTGTTGTAGATTCGCGCATACATGAAAAATGCAATGTACGTTCAATTAATTGTTCTATTAGAAAACGCATCAATCTACGAATTATTCTAGAATGCAAAATTAAATTTTCTGTCTGGAAGCATAAATACTATATATATATTTATCAAACTATCTGAAATAATGTTTTCCGTAAATAACATTAAATACCATTTGATTATATTATCAAACAATTTAGCGATGTTTTTTTTTCTGAACACAAGCATATTTATAATCATCAAGCAATTTAAACTGTGCTCCATTTTGCAAACACAGATGAGAATAATTAAGCTATTTGAAATCATGTTTGTATACAATGTTGATATCGCATTGCAGGTACAGCGAATAACAAATTATGAAAAAAATTAAAGATAAATATACAGTGCTATGTATAAACAAACTGTTCAGAAAATTGGCAAATTTTAAATGTATCATTTGTCGATATTTTTCTTTCAGAAAATAACAATAATTTTGCATGTAAATCAGAAACCTCTAAAGATAATTAACAAGACCAAAGTAGTTACATTCAACTATTGTTTAATACTATTATAGCAGTTATTTGTAAGAGACATAAATACACTGTTATTAAATTATATATTTGAAATATATTTCTGAAGGAAAAGAAAAGAGAACAAATCAAAACTAAAGTATTAAAAATGAAATAAATGGAAACAGAAACAACCACATTTACGTGCGCGCTATAAACAAGAAAACAAGAAAAAACAAGGGGAAATAAAAAGACATATGTGTTATGTATGTGTACGTGTGTGTGTGTGTGTGTGTGTGTGTGTGTGTGTGTGTGAGAGAGAGAGAGAGATTAAACACAATAAGACCTATATAAAGAAAACTTTTTATATTATTATGCACTGTGTTTTGTATGTGGTGTACGCGCGCGTGTGTATATCAGAGAAAGATTAAAAAGCAAAATGTCTATATAAAAACATCGTATCTGTGTTATTCTGCAGTACGCGCGCGTGAGAGAGAGAGAGAGAGAGAGAGAGAGAGAGAGAGAGAGAGAGAGAGAGAGAGAGAGAGAGAGAGAGAGAGAGAGAGAGAGAGAGAGAGAGAGAGAGAGAGTGTAAAAGACATGCAATACCACTAATGCTTATACTAAGAAAACATTTTGCCAGTACCATCATGTTATGTGTGAGACACATACTAATGCCTATACAAAGAAAACATCTTACCTGTGTCATCATGCGATCTGCACCAGTCCCTTCTTCATCTTTGAATTTGATGTCCGGATTGTCATTGCGGACAAGATCCTTAAACCTGGGATCTGTACGTTTAATGGGGCCTTCAGCCAGTCCGCTGGCCCCAAGGGTGTCCTCAGACACGTTTGGCACATGCTGTTTGAACACTAGAGGCGTTAGTTTCCGCGGTTTTCGACGCCGACCCGAGCCCCTACCTGGCCCACAAGCTTGGACATCAGGAAACAGTAAAAGAGCCAGGAAACAGAGATACAGGAAATGGCGAGGGCGTGATCGTTGAAGCTTCATGATAGTCTTGTTTATGTTTAGTTTCTTTAGATATTGCTTGTAATTTGGTGATTGACTGGCCTGAGACCTCTCTAGTGGCGCAGCAAAACTCTTCCTTGATTTCTTTTACACAAAAGTTGATCGTTAATTGTGGGCATTCATACTTCTAATATCATTTTTAGAATACATATGAATTCTATGACTTCTTTTTGAAAACACTAATCAAATCTTACTTCCTATTAATCAAGGGAGAATTATTAACATTCGTATTCAAGATCGGATGTGGAGATAGTTTGAAAGCTGTGACAAATAATTTGGTTAAGTAAACTGGTGAGAGAAAAACAAAATTAAATACCCTTACTAACTTTCCAGTATTTTTCATTCACAAACGAGAATTAACTTTTTGAACCAAATACCATTAGATTTCAATGAAGAATTTCAAAAATAATAATTCATTAAAATAAATTTTCATCATGCACATCCACATTCAGTTCTATAATAGGATAAACAAAGTAAATGCACAATTAAATGATAGAAAGAATACATGCACACACAAATATAGTGGAGTTACTGAATTATACTGTATATTTTCTGACTCACCCCTCTCTTTCTTTGTCTGCCTGTCTCATCCATCCATTCATCCATCCATCCATCTGTCTGTTTGTCTGTCTATCTATCTATATGTCTGTCTGTCTGTCTATCTATCTATATGTCTGTCTGTCTATCTATCTATATGTCTGTCTGTCTGTCTATCTATCTATATGTCTGTCTGTCTGTCTATATATCTATCTATCTAATACTGGTATGAGAGTAAACAGATTATCTGACATTTGTGTGACAAGGAAATGTAAAACTTTCTCTGATTATAAAACGTATAGTACAACACCAAAATTAAAACAAATAGCATACAATATTGTGCGAATTATACTTGTTCATCTGCTGTTAATGATTCTTTTAAAAGTTTGACAAATCGTATGTTATAGCACCGTTACCTCAACAGCCAAACTGACGTATGCTGCTTAAATGGCCGATGTCCTTTGAGTCTGCGATAACGCAAGCACTTCAACCACGGATGCAACATCAGGGATATGTACAACGAAATCATGTCACACGGGCAGCGGTGCGAAGGTAGGTTTTTCGATACTTTGAAAATGTTGGCATTGGTCTGTACAGAAAGTGTCGTTTCGTCCGCTATTCCTCTAACGTTACGCGCACACTTCGCTTCATGTTCGGACGTTTCTTCCTTCAATTTCTTACCGGCTACAACTGTAGCCCGTGGAAGATAGGAAACATGTTAGGCCAGTAAATTCTTGTAAGTGATTAGACTGCTCTCTGTCAACTTTGGTCCCACATCTGTTAATAAATAGAATTTTAGTTTGGCTCTTAATCTAAAAGAAATATATTTTGTTACGTGCTAGCGTAGTTGTATTACAAAGTTATGATATATATATAGAACAGTCAAGTTATTATTATCATTATGTTTACTATTGTATTTATTGTTATTGTTATGCTTAAGTTGTTATAAATTTCTGTAAGAATCTGATTCTCCAGTCTTTCTTATCTACTTATTAAAATAGTTATTGAAATGAACTTTACTTTCTTTTACAAAAAGAAAAGTATTACGTATTCTACATTACGTGCATTTTGCACCCGTTTGTAGTTTGCATTTGAACGTGACAAATCAAATAAATAGTAAGCTGAACACTTCTTTGCGAGTTTATTAATACTTTTATTACATCTTTCTTCTATAATTAATGCAAGAGTAGATTGCTATCCTTATTAAATAATATATGAAACAAAAAGAAAGCACCTCTCCCTCCCCCCCGAAAAAAAAAAAAGTAAAAAAAGAGGTGATAATTTCATATCGCTACTATTGCCTAGAAACACTGAAGTTCTTGGTGAAGAAAGCGCGCCATTTGTTCAGTGAAATAATTATTTTAAGCTAGCGTTGAGGCCCTCCACATTTCAAGTATAGCGTTTATTTTGCGATAATAACACACCGTTACCATGATTATGACTGCTCGTTGTGCCACGGAATAACAAGCTCTAGTCTACTATATCAGCAGACAGCGTCTGCAGTTAAGCAATACTATCTCTAGTCCGCTGTATCATTGCATCAGTAACCGAGTAACACTAGCTATCCGTTGCTCTGCGGTGTACTAAAAGTAGTGTGTACACAACTTTAATGTGGACTCTTTAATATTAATAAAAGCAAACTAATACCTTGTCTCAGTACTATAAATGGTTATATTGCTATTGCTCGACGCCTTCACAATAATCACGGTAATATTTTCTTCCGTGCAAATTCTTTCACAAGAGAAATAAGTTGGATCCTTTACGATCACCGTTGACATTTGTTTAAAGAAAACATTTTTTTTTAAAATAGCAAACGGCGATCACTTGGTAATCCACAATTGCCACTGATATATCCGCTGATAAACGAGATTGTCATTGCTTGTGATTTCAAATGAGGGGAAAAAACTTCCTACCACTCTCGTATGCCTTGGGCTTTACGTTGCACCCTGACAAAAATCAATCAGTGCTTTCAGTACAACAGACTAGTGCCACGCTCGGTCGTCGAGCCCACGAGCTGGAGTGCTTTCCTGGCTGACCGCTGTTTAAAGGTACGAAAGTGTGATCGAGCGCCTGGTAAAGGATGGTAGGGGACCTCAAAGCGGGTCTGCCCCCTCCCCCAAACCAGACTTCACACGCACACACACATACGCACACGCACGCACGCACACACACACACACACACACACACACACACACACACAGAGTACTCCTCTGTACTGTACTCGACAGGTCGATTGCCAAGCCTAGGATCGTATACAATAACATTGACAGGTAAACCGTTATGATGAAAAAGAGGATTGTAATATGAATGAAGGGAGGGGTTATAAAATCATATTGTAACCTGAATCGCATACATAGATTTAGCATAAGATTATCTCCAATTTTCTAAGTTATGATATTGGCAGGGGTTAAGCTGCGGTGAGCTTGAGCAAGCAAAATTACATTAAATGACATCGCAAATTTTCTTTGTTAACCTTCGTTATGTAGTTGAAAGAACGTGCTGTCAGTTTAGTTAAAATGATAATTATTATACTTGTACAATAATTTCGCGCATATATGTACTTTAATATACAAGTGCTCACGGCTGCTCAAGCGAGAAAGAAAACATGAATTTACCACCAGTGGTACTGCATAAAAACAGACAACTGCAAAGCGTGGACCCTGACGACTCAACACAATTTGATAATATATTCCTGAGAAAGAAAAGGACACAACTGTCACTTGGAGGTACAAGCGAGAGGAAGTCAGGTACGACAGACAACGAAAGTGCACGTCAAGGGGCACGCCGGTATAAGTGAAGTGGGGTGAGAACAAAGAAACAAAACATGTAAGAGATAAGCTGTAGGTCAGTCAGATGGGCAGGGCAAGCGTAGGGGTGTGTCAATTCAGGTAGCGTGAGGCATGATTGGTGGCTGCCACTTGTCCTGGCGTGGCTTAAAATACTTTGGTTGTTGGAAGGTACAGTTTACCAAAGTTTTAGAACATCTAGTACTATTGTTTTCAGTCTACTGAAACTATGAAATTCTATAAGAGGTCATTGGGTTCGACGAAGAAAGAGAAAACAGAAGTTGGCGATTTTCAAGGCAACAGGCTCTTTGAGTTGGTGAGGGGAGACAGGAAGCGAAGTTTATGTGTCTAGACAATATAAATAATTACTGCAATGAAATGTAATGTTTACAGCTTAACGTGACAAACTGAGTAAACGGGATGAGCAAAATGAAAGATTAACTCCAATTTATATTCTAATATGGCGTAGAGTGGTGTTAATATTTCACAGTTTATATATCTTTACTACACATAATGAATTCTGAGTCTTCCTTTCGCGGTAAAAATAAAAGTATAAAATTCTTAGATATCACCCTAGAGCTTATACTCAGCAAAATTTATGTTCTCTTTAGTTAATACATCAGTCATTTACACAGCAAAGATCAGGCGTGTCAGACTAGAAATATTCATTTTATTTTTAGTCTTTACCCTGACTATTTTTCTCAGGGACAGCGCGTGCTCCTAGTTAGGTGGACGTAAATCACAAAGCTGTTATTGTTCACGAAGCAGTCATTAAATTACCGTAATTCATAAAGTAATTACGAAATTCTCGATAGTCACAAAGTAATACCAGCAAAACTATCGTCATCCTCAAAATAATCAGAAAACTATTCTCATTCACAAAGGAATTTTTAAAAAAAACTATCGTCATTCACAGTGCAATCACAAAACTATTGCCATTCACAAAGTAATCACCTGCAAAAGTGTCGTTTTCACAGGGTAATCACAGAACTATTGCTTTACTCAAAGTAATAACAACATTAGTTAATTGACAAAGAAATCACCAGAGAACTTTTATTATACACATTGTAATCCAAAACTATCGTAATTCACAAAGTAATCACAAAACAATAATCAGACACAGACTAATCATTATTTCCAATCATTTAACTATTTTCGTTCATAAAGTAGTCACCAGCAAAACTATAGGTTTAAAAAATTTTTTTTTTCTTTTACAAAATAATCACAAAACTACTGCTGTTTTTCAAAGGAATCACAAAACAGGTTTCATTTGCAAAGTAATCACCAGAGAACTTTTATTATACACAAAGTAATCACCAGACAACTTTTATTCTATACGAGGTAATCACCAAAGAACTTTTATTCTATACGAGGTAATCACCAAAGAACTTTTATTCTACACAAAGTAATCACCAGAGAACTTTTATTCTATACGAGGTAATCACCAAAGAACTTTTGTTCTACAAAAAGTAATCACCTGAGAACTTTTATTAAACACAAAATAATCACCAGAGAACTTTTATTCTACACAAAGTAATCACCAGAGAACTTATACACGAAGTAATCACCTGAGGACTTTTATTAATCACAAAAGTAAACATCAGAGAACTTTAATTATATACAAAATAATCACCTGAGAACTTTTATTATACACGAAGTAAACACCAGAGAACTTTTTATTAAACACAAAATAATAATCACTGATAACTTTTATTAAACAGAAAGCAATCACCAGAGAACTTTTATTACACAAAAAGTAATCGCAATACGATCGTCATTCACAAAGTAATCACCAGAGAACTTTTATTATACACGAAGTAATCACCAAAGAACTTTTATTAAACACAAAGTAATCACCTGAGAGCTTTTATTATATACATAATAATCACCAGAGAATTTTTATTAAACACGAAATAATCACCAGAGAACTTTTATTATACACAAAGCAATCGCAATAGTATCGTCATTCACAAAGTAATCACAAAGCTTTTTTTTTTTTTTGCATAGTAATCACAAAACTTGTCAAATACAAACTAACCACACAGCTATTTTCATTCACAAACTAACCACGCAACTATTTTCATTCACAAACTAACCACACAACTATTTTCATTCACAAACTAACCACACAACTATTTTCATTCACAAACTAACCACACAACTATTCTCATTCACAAACTAACCACCTAACTATTTTCAATCACAAACTAAGCACACAACCATATTTTCATTCGCAAAGTAATCATAAAGCTATTTTCATTTACTATCACCAGAAAAACTATCTTTGCATAAAACGTAATCACAAAACTGTCGTTTTCACAAAGTAATTACAAAACTATCATCATTCATAATGTAATCATAGAACTTTCTTCGTTCACAAACAATCATCATAAAGTAATTAAAGCAATTTCTAATGCACAGTGTATCCACCAGCAAAACTATTATAAAGCAATCACCAGCTAAAAGTCATTATTCATTAATCGTCATTCACAAAGTAATAATCTGTAAATTATCGCCATTCATGATCACCAGAAAAGCTGCTGCCATTTTTTCGCAAAGTATTCACCAGTAAAACTTGTCATTCGCAAGTATTCACCAGTAAAACGACTGTCAATCGCAACTTTTCACCAGTAATAATATGTCATTTGCAAGTTTTCACCAGTAAAAAATTGTCATTTTCAAAGTATTCACCAGTCTAACTAATTAAGACGGAATCTTGATGCGGGGTATGATGACGGGAACCTGTACATTAAGATTAGGAATGGAATGACAAAACTGGGCTCATCAATGAAAGTGTTTCAAGAAAATAAAACACATTTCTGCCATACATACTCTAAAAGTAAAATTGTAAATAATTTTGAAAGTATATCGCATAAAATGTATCATTGAAATTACATTTTACAGAAATCAATAATTCTTAAGATGTGAAATGAACTATAAACAAACTTGGAAATAAAGGTTGCATCCTCTTTGTTGATGCGTCCTCATAGCAGTATGTTTAGTCGCACATTGCATAAGCGCGACTTGTTTATCAAGACATCTGCAAACACATCCCCACGAATATGAGTTATTATCTTTGTCAAATGCACTTGACAAAGAATAGAATAATCCTATGCGACAAATTTATTGATGTTATAAAACTTACCGCTCTTTATTCCTGGCAGGTGGTACCGCAATAAATGGTAAGAAATTTGCTCTAATACACGTTTGCTCTTGAGAGCATTCTTTGCCGTTATTTCACAAAGGTAGCTTGTCAGTGCGCGCGCGAATGTATGTGAGTGTACGTGCGTGTGTGTACATGTGACTAGGACAGCATGAGAAGCACATTCTATCTCCAAAGTATTTGCAACTTTTCGGATGTCAACCTGTCACTGCTATATCGTTCCACCAGCTTCTCAATTGTGTATCCACAGAAAATAATACAAAGTATGGTTAGATATTTGACCCGTTCATGACCTCATGTTTGACTCTCGATGAGTTTGTAAATTGTAACAAGCAGCCAAGCACACACTGTTCTTTTAAAACCAATCTGCTGAGACTGCGAAGAATTTGCTAGATTTACCCTGTGTACAGTTTCTTTGGACAATGCAAACGTCGAGCTGATGGTGAGAAATGCCATTTGCCAGAGGTAGTGTATATGACGGTCTAAGATGTGTGTATCTTGTGAGATGTTGTATATGACTAGTCTGAAGTGCGTATTTGGTTTGATTAATCTAAGACATTGTATCTGATTGTTTGAGATGTGTATCTAACTGGTCTGAGAAATGTATCTGAATGTCCTGAGCTGTAATATCTGATTGGTCTGAGATGTGTATCTGACAGTTTGAGATGTTGTGTCTGATTGGTATGAAATACCTCTAACTGGTCTGAGATGTATTTACTGTCTGATGTTTATGTTTGTCTATGTTTCTGACTGTCTGATATTTGTATCGGACTAGTCTGTGATTGGTCTATGTACATGTCTATCTGTACATTTGTATCTGATTAGTCTGAGATGGTGTATCAAGCTAATGGAATATATGCATCTGATCTTCAGATAAATGTATCAGACTGATTTGAGATATATCTGACTGTCGGAAGTTGTAGCTGATTAATGTGAGTTTTGAATCCGATTAACTAAGATGTTTGTGACTGATCTGAGATCGTGGACCTGACTGATTTGTAGCTGACTGGTCTGAAATGTACCTTATTAATCTGAGATATACCTTAATAATATGATATGGTGCATCAGACTGCTTGAGATGGTATATATGAATGCCAGAAAATGGTGCTTCTGAGATATAACTAACGATTCTGAGAAGTCTCTCTCTCTCTCTCTCTCTCTCTCTCTCTCTCTCTTATATATATATATCTGATATCTAAACTGTATCTAAGACTTTTTAAGATGCACGTATACTTTGTCTGAGATTGTGTATATGAGATGCTTGCAAATTTGATTAGTTTGAGGTGTGTATCTGATCTTTTGTGTATTTGTGATGTATCGGATTGTTTTGATTTGTAAATCCGACGATTGAGAGGTTTCTGACAATATTTTAAAAGTATATCAGACTGGTCTAAGATGTGCATCTGACTGGTCAGAAATGTGTAGCTGAGATCTATATTCTATAGATCTGAGTTGTGTATCCGTCTATATCTGAGATGTGTATCTGTGAAATGTGTTTCTGCTATGTGTCTGACTGATCTGCTATGTTGGTTTTGTCTAGTATGTGATGTATCAGGCGTCTAACTTTGAAATGAATTTGGATGGTTTGACTTTGAGATGAATCAGTTATAGTAATCTGCTAGATTTGACTTTGAGATTAATCTAACCAGTCCGCGATGATGGTCTCGGATTGGGTTGAAATGTGAATGAGTGGTCTATCATTGAGAAGTATCAAATCTAAAATATGCACCTGACTGGAGTGAGATGCCATATTGAAATGATTTGAGATGCTGCAACTGACTGATTTGAAATGCATCTCAATGATCTGAGATTTTTGCTTTTGACCAGTGTGGCATGCTGTATTTGGTCTGAGACAAAATATCAGACTGGTGTGAGTTGCCTGTCAGGTTACTTTGCCACTCAATAATTGAATGGGTTAGCTTACTAAAAATGAAAAGCGGCTGTAATTATTAATGGATTTTGAAAATGCAAATATACTTAACATATCATTTAAAAATTATTATTTTAAAAATATTTAAAAATGATGATTTTTTCCAGACGTGCAAGGTGATAACATCATTATACTGCTATAAGAAAATATTCACAACATTTCTTTTTTGTATTGCAAATACAAGTCCAATTCCAAATTGAAGTCCATTGTTGAATATTAGATTAAAACATTTTTGTCTTCAGAAACTTCAGGTGAAGAAATGACCAATTCTAAAAGAATTTTTTGAATTTACAGATGCAAGTGAAATTTCACAATTTATATTGCAAGTCCATTGTTGATTAGATGCAACAGTACTATTTTTTCTGCATAATTTTCAATCCTAAGATATTTTCTAAATGAAAATTATTTCCCCAAGTTGAGTATTGTCCATCTGCATGCATGCCAATTCCCGCCATTTTGAAAGCAAACATTCTGGTTTGGGTAAATATGGGTCAGCATCTCTCATCAAAGTAGGAGCTGGTAATTATTCATTTTGTGATGATAATTTCTGTTAAATAATACTGGTGAATATTTCTGTTAAATAAAATAGAAGAATAATCTGTTTCAAGCCCGAATTTGGTTGTGGAGCTGACACAGACTGTTAATGCATTCGAAGTCCCATGACTTGCAAGATTTCCATGCTGGTAAATCACAATTGGTGACCTCCCCAAACCCAGATGCTCTTCATCACACAAGCAGACTAAATAAAATTATCCAATAATAGAAGTGAAACAGATTGCCTGCTAAAGCAAACATATATTAGCATCACACTGATTGGCTCATTTGAAAGACTAAAAATAAGCATGCTTGCACGTGGGCCCTAAACAGCCCTCTTACATATCGTGAATGATGTTAAAAATTGTCTGGTTTGAGATGTGACTAACGGATCTGAAAAATGCTACTTGACTATTAAAAGATGATATTATTCAACAAATACTATCATACTTTTCTGATACAAACATGCTTTTCAAAATGTGAACAGTGAAAGAAACAGTGTGGAGTGGTACCTATGCAGTCACAGTTCTAAATGGTCCTAAACTCACCAGAAGTTTCAATGATTTTCTGGTAGTTTTATTGTAATTTCATCCTCTTTATAATTTATTCTCTTGCAAGGGCATATTTAATTACTACTGTGTCTAAACAAAACACAGATCCCCTGCATTATTTTACCTCAGTTTCTAGAAAGCTTATTTGTTGTATGTCTATCACTAAATGTAATAAGGTAGACAATGCACTGTTTAACTAATCTTCCAATTTCATTTACTTTTAGGAATGTAGTAAAATATTTGATTAAACTTTTTAATTTCAATAATTGTAATAATACTTGTAATTTTTAATTTCAACATTGTAATAATACTTTTCTACATATTGTATTTGATGTAATCCTTTTTGTAATATTTAGCATTGTAATTGAAACTTCTAGATGTTTCTGATGTTATTTTATCTATTAACAGAAGACTTAAAACTGCTTTTATTGACTTTGCTCTGTGAGCGCTACAATTATAAAGCAATGTTTCTGTATCTCTTTATTTGTTGAATAATAGTTATTTATATGTTACTTTTAATTTTTTATTAGTATATCACAAGCTATTTACTCTAAGGATGTATATTTACAAGAGCTCTGCATATATTTCTAAGCGAAAATTGAATAATGTTGTATTTCCGTCCATATTTTTCTTGTCAGTTATTTTGTTTTTATATGAGTAATCTATGTTTGGTAATATAACTCTGACCCGCTTTACATTTGTACTGTGGCTAAAGTGCACACGAGAGAGAGAGAGAGAGAGAGAGAGAGAGAGAGAGAGAGAGAGAGAGAGAGAGAGAGAGAGAGAGAGTACTTCAAGTGGGACTAAGCTAAAGAAAGCATTTTGATTCTTAAAAATTAGTTCAAACTGAATGTTTGGCTTTTTTTTTTACTTTATTGGTACTGGTTCAATACTACAAATACTGAACCTATGCTAAGAGATTAGTAACCATTCTACTTATCCCGATCATAACGATCTGGGATGAACTGACTCATAAATTCATGCTCTTATGATTAAGTATCTGAGCACGAGCTAAACACTGTTATTAATATTAGCGTATTCGTATTAGAGATGTGACTAACTAGTCTAAGATACTGTGCCTAACTTACTAGAGATTTAGGATATTGTTATGAACTAGTCTTTAATCTATTGCTCATTAGTTAGAAAGCTTGTGACTGAGTGATCTAAGATAGTATGACTAGCTATTTAGCAATGGTGTGATCAATAGATCAGAGATGATGTGTGACTAAGTGGCTAACATTAATGTCTGATTAGACAGGCATGTAAGATATGGTGTGATTGACTAGTTCGTATTAGTGTGACTAATTGGTCATAAAAGTATGTCTAAGTTTTCATAAATGTTGTTAACTGTCTGGACATCAGTAAATGTACTCTGAATAACTTGTGTAAGTGTCTATTCATAAACTACGAATAACTTGTGTAATTGTCTGGTCTTGATTAGTATGAATAACTGGTGTAATTGTCTGGTCTTATTAATATGAATAACTGTCTTGGTCACAAATAGTATGAAAAACTGGTATAATTGTTTGATCATGGATGGTATGAATAATTGGTGCAATTGTTTGATCATAAATCGCGTGAATTACTGATGTAATGACTGATCATAAATAAGAATAAGTAGTGTAATATATCGAAAGCCGTCACCTTGTCATGCATAGAAATACCCAGATACTGAGCCAAAACCGTCCGTCTGCATGTTTCTACTTTTCTCTTATCAGCTGATGTAGGCTATTATTTTTTCAATAAGGTTCATTATTTTTATTTGAAGAAATTATCCATTGGATACTCCTACAGTTTTACATTTACGAGTGCAGTGTTGCAAGCATTAACTTATATGCCTAAGCAATACAGCCACACAGCATACATCTTTATTTTTGTTTTCAAGTTTGCCACACAGCATACATCTTTATTTTTGTTTTCAGTTTGCTATTTTCTTAATGTCTCAGCAAGAGACTTCATCTCTGTTTTGCAATGTCAAAACAATCTAAGTGATATCATCTGCCATTTCGAATGAATTTATATCTTTTCAGTGTTCAAACATGCTAGAACTATCAGGGTGATTTCATATCTATTTTATTTTTATCTCGAAATGGTAACACAATCTGAGTGATTTTATCTTTGTTTATTTATCTATTTATTTAAATTCGATATGTCCCAGCAACAGTTTGTTATAAAGCGTGCAAAGGTTACACACGTGCACACATATTTGTTAGTAGATATGTCCATCCAAACATTCTTTAATCTGTCTGATGAACTACTCTCCCATTCTGACTATTCGGAACGGGAAGATGAGATGGAGATTGAGATGCACCGTCTAGACGGTACTGAAAAACTTTTACTTTAGTGAGCAAATGCTTATTAGATGTGTCTGGAAAAAGTCAAGCAATCTAATTTACGAAGAATGTGTTAAATATCTAGTGACAGCTGTAGGCGGTGGTGTATTCAATGTAGATGAAATGAGCAAACTAGTGAAAGAAGAGTATAAAATTATTTTCAACATAGACAGGGAGACAAAGACTTATGATTCTCGGAGTAGAAATGGGGATGGTGTGAGGAAATATGTTTTATTATTATTCCGTTCTCGTTATAGGTAGGTCCAGAAAAGCAAGGAATATATACCTCATTTATTCTCTTTTTTTAAAATTCAAGCTAATATTTAAACTAGCATGCTTCAAAATAACATAAATTAGCGAACAAGTTTTTTTCAAACGGTAAACTACTTAAGCTAGCTAAAAAAAAAACCTAAATGAAGAAGTCAACTATGTAAATAAGTTGAATTAAAATTGTTTGGTGTTTTTATTACAGACAATAAGTTGCTAAGTCACAGTACAATCGATACAGTAGCAGTCTCCCTTTGATTTTATAAACTGACAAGATTTCTTGCTCCGAAAAAAAAGTGCAGACTGTGGAATTTCAAATAAGGGATGCCTCAACCTATATTGTAATAAAATCGATGGAAAAGCGTGTTTATGCGAGACTATCGATTTCAGAAGTATACAAATGGAAGGGGGCTGACGTACGAGAGATGCCATATGGACACTTTTCTGCTTAAGTATGACAAATGACGAAGCAAACCGTCGTCTGCAAGAGTATATCGTTATGAAATGGACAAGAAGTAAGTTTTTCAATATGTTACTTATAACAACTGCAGGGGATACCGGAGCTAGTTGTGCCGTTTTATTAGGTTTTGCATATTAAATGGCTGTTCTGAAAAGCCAATCATGGAGTTTGACTCTATATTCTTCCACCCGTCTAAGCAAATATAACAATCTACGAAAAATGGGGGAAGGGGATTTAAAAGAAAACGTTAGCAAAGAGTTCCAATTCCACCACCACCACCCAAAAAAAAAAAAAAAAATCCAATGCCAATCTCTCTATGGTCTTTAGTGTCTGGGCACTTGTGACTTAGGGGAACACTTCTTACATTCTTTTGCCTCTGTATGTTACTATGAGGTTTTCTTTTTCCTCACTCTATGAGTTACTGTATGTTACTCTGAGGTTTTCTTTTTCCTCACTCTTTGAGTTACTGTGAATGCTTCTGAGTGGAACACTTCACTGATTTTCTTATAGAGCCATATTATTTTAACTTTTTTTTTTAGAAAGGGAAATATATTAACTCAATGTGGGTGCAATTCACAGACCTGTTAACTAAAGTGCATAGTAAATGATGTTCTAAACTATCATGTAATTTTGTTTAATATGGATAAAGCCCAAAAAGGTTATTACAAAGCAAAACCATTCAAACCGACAAAAAATAATTTACATTTATCTTTGAAAGTAATACATTTCATCTCTTAAGCATGAATAATTATTATAAAACTTATTCAAGATATATAATAAGACATAAAAGACACGAGAACATGTATCCTTTACAGAAATATAAAGTGCATCATAGTCAGGTGTAACAAATGATAAATCAGCATTCTCAAAATACAACTTGTAGTGTGTTATCTCCACTCTGGAGTATGATTCTAGAACAGCTTTTGATTTTGCAGAGGAAGTCTTCTCTGGCATGGCTGCTGACTGAGAGTGGATGACTTAACAGTTTGGAAAATACCCCATTTCTCAGCACTTTCTAAACTTATTAAATCAAAATGAAGATAAAAAATAAGTTTTGTGTGCATGTGCCAAACAGTAAATAATGGTCACTTGAGTGTATTTGTCATACAAGTGATTCCAGATCTTTCAAGAGAGAAAAGAAGAGAGAGAGAAATGATGTGCCTAGACCAGTTCTACCCCACACCAGGAAAGCGTAAATACAGAGTTTTTATGACCTCAAAGATGCTCACCATGCCGAGTAAGTTTCCTCTGTGCACTGGATGAGAAAATAAGGGTTTTTTCCTTTCTTTCTCTGTGTTGGGTGATGTATGCCATAAGACCATTATTGGTAAATTCTCAAACTATTAGGCAGTACATGGTTTCTAATTTAAACTGAAAAAAAATTCTCTACACAGAATAGTGAGCTCATGAAGGTTTAGAAACAGTTAATTTAAGTTTACACCAGCCAAAAGAGAGGACAGGTAGTACAATGTGTAATATAGATGCAATAAGTTTAAATCTACACAATGACATATATATATAATACCAGTAATATCTTTACAAAAGAAAATTCAGTATGTACAATCAATATGTACAATAAGCTCATGTTAAAGTTGGCAAAGAAAAGTTGAAAGGCATTGTGTAGCTGAGGTAAGAAAAGGTATATAAGGTAATAATCTTACAGTAATTTTATTAAAATTGTCAATAATGTTGCTGAAATCTTTCCAGATATTAAATAAATAACAGTGCGCCTTAAAACTGCAACTTTGTAATGACTTATCATTTACTTCAGCAATAATCAATATTATCATTTACATCACTTTACAGTAATAATATATAATCAATTAATGAAACAATGTGCCAGAACTTTCTGAAGATGTGGACTATAAACATAGGCATACAGCAAAACCCAGCAGAATTTTACTCATGAGACCCATTAGTGAAACCTTTGCTTTCACTATTCAGCCAACAGGTAGAGTCTTTTTTTCTGTAATTCAATATACCTGCTGATTTTAGTCTCTTCACTGTAATTTAAATGTATCCAACTGATTTAGTTTTTTTAGTTTAATTCAAATACTTCCTGAATTTAGTCTCTTCACTGTAATTCAAATGCAGCAAGTTGATTTTAGTCCTTTTATTTCAAACAAATGCAGTTAAATGATTTAACCTACACACTAACTCAAATGCAGTGTATAATTTTAGTCCCTTACTTGCATTTTAAATGCAGTTTATTCATTTCACTTTAACTCAAATGTAGCTTTGTGATTTTAATTCCTTCACTGTAACTCAAATGTAGCCTTGTGATTTTAATTCCTTCACTGTAATGCAAATGCACCTTTATGATTTTATCCCTTCAGAGTAATTCAAATGCAGCTTGATAGATTTTTAGACTCTTCAAAGCAATTCAGAATCTCATGCAACTTGATTTTATCCCTTCCAAGTAATTCAAATGCAGCTTGATGATTTATCCTTTCAACATATTTCAGATGGAGCTTGATGATTTGAACCTTTATGAGTAATTTAAATGCAGCTTGAAAGGTTTTTAGTTCCTTCAAATTCAAATGTAGCTTGTTGATGTTAAAGATTTTCAAAACATTTGTAACACACTTTCCTTTCAGAAAACACCTTTTCAAGTTACCCCTCTTCTGGTGAAGTGCAATCCAACTGTTTCTTACAAGTTTACTTATTCAGATGAATCCTTTGTCTCAATATACAGCCCAAGAGGAAAACTAGAAACAAGAGGGCAGAAATGCTTATTTTGTTTACACCAGCAGTTTTAAGCAATCATAATCTAAATTAATTTTAAACAAGAAAAAAATAAGAGAAAGATCTGAAAGACATACTATATTTATGCCTTTGCATGACAAAGAATGCTTCAAAAAAGAATTTAAACTGCAAAAGCAGAAAATAAGATCACATTATTTAATTAAATATCCATGCCCATAACCCTGTAATAAATTCAGAAAATTCTTACATCTGCCTAACTGATGATGTGATGTTGCAATGTTTTTTATTCATGTTCCTTACAGTATGTGAAACAAGTGTAATTATTATTATTTACTGATAACACACATTATTATTTTCTTAAAATCATATTTTGTGCTAGTGCTATTGAATATTTTAAATAAAAAACTACCTTTCAAGAATTTACTGTTCTTAGCCATTAAAAAAAAAAAATCATACACAACAGCATGTGTATGGGAATGATATTTATATTAGGTCAAATTCACATTGTTCATCTATGCTGAACAGATCAGTTTGTTGCTGTATGTTCCAGTTCTTTCTAGAACCCTGTCGTTCTTACAACCATCAAATTTTAGAGTTAAAAAAATTCTAATAGATGAATATCAAGAGACATTTTTTCATCTCAATATGCTTCATGTGTTTGTTCCTTTCATTATGAATTTTTTAAAAACACACTGAATGGATCATAATTATTGGTCCATCTTCATTTACAAAGCAAATGAAATGAAATTAGGCAATCATAATAAACACTACTTTTAGAATAATATTACTAATTTGGTTCAGAAATTCTTAATTTAAATGAGTCAAATTTCTTTCAAACTTTAATTATTATTTTTCATTTGATGAATATGTTTATCTTTCCTAAGAAAGAAAAGATTTAGTCATTACTTGTATCACTGTCACTCACAAAATTTAACACACACATTATATTATTTCTAATATTTTTTTATCAAGCATATTTATATCTTAATATATCAGCAAATACATAAGACCAATAGAGTATTAAACAAAACTAATTTTAAAAAAACTGTTGCTAGGTGTTCCAGCTGATTTTCAAACACTGTTTCTATTAGTTCTTGAATAATTTTTTTAAAAAATTTAATTAAAAAGTTCCATCTCAAAGTTATTAATCCAGCTGTGGAAAAAATCTAAACTAGTACTTTTGTTACAAAATCTAAACGATGCTTAGATCATTTGAAACCAATATAATTTAATATTTTGGCAAAATTTAAAGAAAGATGTCCTTACAGTCTTTTCTTACTGTAAGTACAAGGTAAAACTTGAATTGGATTTTCTCAAAACTAGTATTGGATGAAAGTCAGTAGTTATCGTCTAGTGTAATGTTACATAAATTTTTGTCTGCTTCTTATTTTTTTTGATTACTTTTTTGTAAGCATTTTTCCCTGTTCAATTTAGAAGAATAGAAAACACAGGCTCTACAGTTTGGTATTATCAGAACTGGTGGGTTATTTGAAATTTGTCATTGTATTATGTATATGTTCTATTTCATATGATCACAACAAAATTGACTGGGGGAAAAATTGAGTATTCAAATATTTTTAATCTGAGCAGTTTTTGAAGCTATTGCATCTTTCCAAACCAAACTATTCTAGACAGATGAATTGGATAGTTAGCTGTCAATATACAAAAATATATGTACCTTAGAACAATAGAAGTCTTATAAGGTGGTTACACATACCTTTTAGTGAATATTTGTGTCATGCATGTATGGCACATTATATATATATATATATATATATCACTCATAGCCTGAGGAACTTCCACATACCTTATAAAACTTGATTTCATAATTTAAACTGTATCACTCACATACACATAAAATGCTGAACTTCTTGTCATGAGCAAATGGCCTCAATGGCTGCAGATATTGCTTGCCTTATTAGACTGTTTACAAACTGGAAAGACCAATGGGAAAAAAAATAAACACTTTGACTAAAAGGTGACTTAGTGAAACATAATTTGTTGTTGAGTTTACTGTACTCTTTTTTGCTTATTTTGCTAAAATCAATATTAATTAATTTAAATCAAATTTAATTCATAATAAATATAAGCCATGCCCACTTGTATACATATTTTATATCAACTGTTCACATATTATATTTAAGAAGTCTAAAAATAAAAGCAAAGAATATATTTACCTAATTACACGAATATTAATGCTAGTTAGTCACATATGTAAAATTTGCATAATAAAACATAATCACAAGTAGAAGCTCATGAATAACCTAAATTTATGGATTTGGAATGTTTAAGTACCTCTGTCATTTAAATGGAAAACATATCTAATGATGGATTTGAACCTTATCCTTCCAATTATTTTCTTCGGAAAAGTTACCAGTAAAGATTAGTCTTGATACAAGTAGTCAGATATGTGAGCTTTAGTACAGTATAAATATTTATGAAAGTTTATGCTTCAATTGTGGGCAAGTGTTCAGAGTTTATAAACTAATCGAAACTGTGTTTAGATTCTCTTTCTGCTTTCAGTATTTGAAGATACATATTGCTACACTATCGACAACAGTTTGTTTGACTTTGAAGTGTTTGAATATTTTAAACATGATGATGAAAAAGAAATATCACAAGTAAAAGCAACAGTTTTTCCTTTCAATGTGAAACCAAGTTACATCAGTATATGAAGAAATAAAGGAAAGTTATTTTTAAAAAAAGTTTTCAGTCTACAGTCAAGCTTTTATGTCTCTGCAGTTTCAATTGGGGGGGGGGGGGGGGGGGACAAAACAAAAAAACTTTCTTTCTAGGCTGCTTTTTAATGTCATTGCTTCGCTCTTATACTTGTCACAGACTGTCATTCAAACTTATGATTTTGTGTGTCTGCATACTGCATGCATACTCGCATTAAGCTGATGGCACATTTACTGTTCAAATCATCAGAAGACATAAAATCTTTACATTTTGAGCCGGAATATGTTACAAGCGTGATTATTCTTTTCAATTTAATACGAGAAAGTTTACTTGACGCCATTTTTTTCTCCAGCAGACAACCTTAACAGGTTCGACGAGGTCATCGTAGTAAAATTCATTTTGCAAATTATATTTTCAGATATTGTCTAAATAAGTGCTGCATCAGACAGATAAATTATTTTCTTTATAACAATAAATAAATAAATAAAATGGAAGCCGGAGAAAATTCGGGAATTCCCGCACATAGTTTATCGTGTCGTCTGAAATGCTATAGGTATTATAGTACGTTTGCGCGCCAGCTGGAATGAGTTAAGCGATTTTATTAAATGACCATTATCATTATTTTTTATATAAAAAATACTGTAATTACCACAATCTGACCAGTTATAATACAGATCAGGGACAGTAAACAGTGCTCTCTATATAAAGGACTTACATTTGTGTCCCTTCGTGCGTCATGTGATATCTCGGGCATCAACGGCAGTTTTGATTTTTAATACTTTTCCTAGTTTGTGACTTTTAAATTTAGCTTAAACATTTGAAAACATTTTTTTTGTTGGTTTAATTCCTCTTCACAAGGTCTTTAAAAACAGAAGGAATTAAGACTATATTTTTGATCCTCTACATTCCTTAATAATTACATTTTACAAATTAAGATCAACCATTTTAGAAATAGTGAGGACATTTTGAGAAATCTATCAACATTTTATTGTATATGATCAAATGACATCCTCCATTTATATATAGATTATTTGTCACTTACGTACTTATTTGCGCGCGCGCGCGCGCACGCACGCACGCACGCACACACACACACACATTAAAAGAATAGATAAAGGCCTGTCTGTCTACGATATCCATCTAGAAGTAGAAAACGGGGATTTTAAAAAAAATCCAAGTAATGTATTTGTTCTTGATAAGAAGTAAAAGAAATAATGATGGACAGAATTGGCAGAGATCTATTTTGAAAGCGTTAGGTTAGAATATGCTTTCGGTTACAATCAAATATAGATTGCAAACACATCTTCCAGACCAACTCACGCAGCTTATAAGATTTAGGATAAGACAGCTACAACGCAACTAATGCATCTTTTAAACTTTTCTAGTCCGTCCATAATAGACTACTCGTTTAATTTCCAGAGCCCTACGCATTCATACGATGAATGTTTTCGATTTGTCGCACAACCTAATTCACTCGTAAGAGATAAGCAGCTTGCACAACCTCGGAAAACTTCACATACAATTTTTGATTGAGGCTATAGACACCTTCATAACATTAGGAGAGTACATACACCCATCAAACAACCCTATCAATGATGCTTCAATGGCATAAATCACATCAATCAAGCTCATAATTCCTCACTTTTATTATTCATACACCACTCGTACCCAAGCATTTCAATGACATTAGTTATATGCATCACTGGTCCTTCCAACGGTATCTGACTGATGGCATTAATTACACTCATCAAAATGCTCATTCAGTGTCCTCACTGATATTGGTCAAACTCAATATACAGTTCTATCGCTGATACCTACTGAAATTGGTCGATATCTTACTGATATTGGTCAAATAAAGTATACAATTCTATCGCTGATACTGGTCAAACAGTATGCAATTCTTTCGCAGATACTGATTTTAGTCAAACATAATATACAGATCTGTCAATGTTACTTCACTGATACTGGTCAAACAAAGTATACAGTTCTATCAATGATACCTCTCTGATAGTCATACAGCACAAACCAACCCATTGATACCTCACTGACTAGCCACACATATCACATAACCTTATCAATCTTTTCGGAATTAGTCACACAACAACACTCAGCCCTACCAATAATACCTCAACGAAATTAGTTACATACAATAGATGGCTCTATCAACACACACACACACACACACACACACACACACACACACACACACACACACACACACACACACACACACACACAAACACACACACAGCCCTAATAATACCATCCTGATTAGTCACTTGCATCATACTACCCGTCAATGATACCACTCCGACAGCTCTACAAATTGTATCTCTTGACGTTAATCACACATCACGCATTCCTATCAATTGTACCTCTCGTAAAGTAGTCACACACGTCACTCAGTAGCCCTACCTAAGAAACATAAATGACAACATTAATCATAAGCACCATGCTCACGATATTTAAGTTGTAACTGTTGTGGATTTGAAATAAACAGAAATGAACCGAAAATAAGGTGAATACTTTGCCAGTAATGTTTATTGCCTGTACGAAAATGCGTGGACTCTGTAGCAGCAACTACGAAGGTTTATTAGAGGCAAAAGGAAGAAAGCATCTTGTAATAATGTTAGCGTGTATTGCGCAGGCAAGTAAATTGCTCTCATGCACCTCTCGAGTCTGGCAAATACTTTTCACGTGTTTGGCGTGCTGGCACTGAAAGGAAAACAAATAAACAACTGCGTTGTTTGAGAGGTAGCGTGTCTGCTCTGGCAATGACGTCGTCTTCTTATTCAAGTTTGAACGAGCGCTTGCTTGCTTCGTTGAGGAAAGACTAAACTCGTTAGTAAGGAGCGTCCCCGGAATCACGGCTAAGTAATATGCAGACTTTTGACTTCAAGCACTGAGGCAGTGGATAAAGCATTTTTAGAAAATTCGTTTTTTGTACTTATGATCTAAGGGGTGGGGGTGGGGGATTTTGCGAATGCAATTGCAGCAGGCCACATAAAAAAATTAAAGAAAAGCTACAATTTAAGTTTATATCTCAGATAAATTAGAATAAAATTAAAAATTTAAACAAATATTTTAATATCAGAGGAAGTGGCAAATAACATGGCGAAAAAACAACAATTAATAATAAATTGTAAAATATAGGAAAACTAATTAGAATGACTGCAAAGATATTACTTTAAAACATAATTGTCACAATTAAAAGATGGAGAACGATTGGAAACGTGATGAAATGTTAACGAATATAAGAAGTGTGATTTGTGTGCATGCATGAGTTAGAATCGTGAAATAGAGTATGAGTGTAGTAAACATTGTTCAGTTCTTTATTTGTAACTGCTTGCTCCTTCTTGAGGTTTTCGAAAGATCGAGAAACGTTTTTATTTTACTTTCAATTTGCTGACGATGTCATACACTGTTAACACTTGTGATAATAGAATTTACTGTAATTAATGCTTCACAGGAAATGTTCAAAAGCAGTTTCAATCCAGTATATTAGGTTGGCAATCTTAGAGCTCAACTCACAGCTCATACCACCAAGCCAGGCCTTCGTGCAATGATGTTTCTCAAAGTGATATGCGCATATTGAACAAGGGCTCTAAATATTAGACAAGTAGAGTTGTAAAATAGTCACACTGACATAAAAATCACTGACTGTAGTGAGATAGTAAAATGACCGAGAGATAGCACTGCCATAAAAGCCACGAACTGTAGGGAGATAACAACATTGACATAAACACAACCACTGAATGTAGTGAGATAGCAAAACTGACATAAAGTCAGGCATTGACTGAAGTGAGATAGCAAAACTGACATAAAGTCAGGCATTGATTTGAAGTAAGATTGCAACACTGACGTAAAAGCCACTGAATATTGTAAGAGAGCAAAACTCATAAAATATTCAATGACTGTGTTGGGACAGTTACATTATTTCTGCAGTGTAATGTCCTATCCAAAGTAATATGGGTTGATATATTCAATAATAAGTAATATTTTGATGCCGATTTTGGATCAAATATTAGTTACTTCTTTCATTTCTCTTTTGAGTCTTTAGAGTTACCATTCCACAAATTACTATACGATTACAGTACAATTACAATTATGATTAATATAAACACAAGCTGTTGTTTATTTCTTTAACGATAGGAATTTATAAATTCATTTATACGATTATCATAAACACAAACTGAAGATTTAAAGTGTAACAATAGACATTTATAACAAGACATATTTATTTCTGTCTCACTTCCTTTCATGAAGGTACTGTTCGAAGAGGATTTCTCTTCATCGTCTACACAGAACTTTGTGAACACCACGATGAAGTTGTGTGGAGTGACATTCCTCCTCTACCATCTACACAGAACTTGTGGAGCATCAAGGTGAAGTGGTACAGGTTGACGTTCACGCCACTGATAATTGTTATATGCATTCGTTTAGTTACACAGGACTTAAATTATGGGAAAGCTGTGTCACGAACGACAAACACTTGTTGAAATTAATATCCAGTTGTAAAGAAAGAACTGCAGAGAGATAGAGAAAGAATTGAAAGCTTGCCATCATCCATAGCGCAAACAAGAATATTAACAACTCTCAGAGGTACTAATCTCTCGATAAGGTCAATGGGCTAATTGAGAGTTATCTCTTTTTAATTCCGAATGTACTAATATTTTTACTGCGGTTTTAATTATTAATTCTTTATGTGGATTAACATATTAGACAGTATTAGAATGCTTTAATCCTTATAGCAGGAACATTTCTGCTTCATCATAAAGAACGTAACACTAACACATCACTTGCTGATCCCCATGCAGGTTTTTTACGTGCCACTGTTGAAAAGACTAGTTGCACTTCTGTCATGCACTAATTGTGGAAATATTTGCGTTCTATTTATTCCCTGTAATAAAGTGAATGAGGAAAGTAGTTTGCTCAATAGACATTTTAATTATACTTTTATTTCAATACAGGTCAGTTGTCTTTCTTCTTTATTCTTTAACAAGAACTTTTAATATTTCATCATATTTTATTTCCACACTCTTTTCTGCTTACGTTTTAAAATATTCTGTCCTTATTCTTTCTTTACTTCCACTTTCATGTATCCTTAAATTTTTTTGTAAATCATGAACTGTTTACTAAAAATGCACAATACATTTCGTCCACTACTAGTTCATCACTTTTGAATTCTATATAAAATTATATTTTTATCAAATCTTAAACTTAATTATATAATACACTATTTTCCACATACTTCATTACAGACTGATTCTCCGGTACTGAGGCAGACATTGCCTAATACTTTCCAAACTAGTTTCTATCATACTGAAATCGCATAACTTCACATGCAATTAAAAACTAATTCAAGCAGCATGAGAAACAAATTAAAATTCGATTTCAGATTCTTACGTATCTAACCGAAGTAACGACTGAATCAAAACCAGAGAAGAGAACTGTGTTTTGTTTATCAAAATGAGATCCATGAACAAGCGTAAAGTATGAAATGTTGTTGAGCACGCTGTGTTTATCATTTTAACAAAAGGAGACCCAAGAACTAGTAAAAGTGGGGAGTGCTGTTGGAGAACCACGAACTAGTGTAAAGTATAGTGATTTATTTTATTTATTTATTTATTTATTTTTTTTTTTTGGGGGGGGGGGCACACTATGTTGTATTTATCAAACGGAGAACCACGAACTAGTGTAAAGTATAGTGTTTTGTTGGGACACATTATGTTGTATTTATCAAACGGAGAACCACGAACTAGTGTAAAGTATATTGTTTGTTTGGGGCACATTATGTTGTATTTATCAAACGGAAAACCACGAACTAGTGTAAACTATAGTGTTTTGTCGGGGCACATTATGTTGTATTTATCAAACGGAAAACCTATAATGTACAGTATAGAGTCTTGTTGGGGCACACTAAGCTGTGATTATCAGTTCATCAAAATGAAACTCACTAACTAGTATTGAGTGTTGTTGGGGCACACTAATTTATGTTTCAAAATTAATAAAAGGACTGAAGATAGGGTTATCAATTTATGTGAAGTTGGATATATACTGGATGTGACAGACTTCTGACCAGATTCTGTGTCACGAACTTCTGACCCACATCCGAAACTCGAATATCATATTCGAATTGAATTTCTTTGTTAGAACCCTACCGTCATGCACCAGCATGAGGAAAAAAACAATAGTGAGTTCATCCCTTGTTATGTAACTTTAGACAACAGTCGAGAAAGTTCTAGTCACGTGATACATTCATGCACTACAATAAATACTCTTGATGCGGTAATATTCTTTACTCATAATGCAAACCGGTCTACACACACCCAGCTCTCGAGCATCTTAGTCGCCGAATATCTTGCTGAGTCGGAACATAGGAACATAGGAACCCGTGTCTTGTGCAGTAATTCTACTTTAAGAAGGTAACACGTCTACTTCTTACAATGATATTGCATTTTACTATTTGTATTTTTGTATATGAATTTATGTATGTATTTGTGCGAATTACCATAATTCTCCTCCAAGCATACGTGATTCGATAGAATGACTAAAGCCTAAAGATTTCATTGTATATATATTAATTGTAACCTTTTGACTTTAATTTGTATAAACCTTAATTCTCTTGTGCCGCAGAAGTGTCTGTGCACGTTGCGAATTTTCATGTAATTCAAATGATTCTCTTGCGTGTAATTTCATTGTTAATTCGTAAAGCGCTCATATTTAATTTGAATTATATTTTATTCTCCTTGTATGAATTCCATTTTTGATGAAGTAATGTTTGGAAATTCATACGTTCATGTAATGTTAAAAATAACACACATGTGAATTATATTGTATCTTTTATGAATATAAATATATTGTAAAAGACACGATAGTCAAAGATTTAAAACTAAGCGCATTGTATCAATCACACGTGCTTGGATGATTTGCGAATGTAAACGCAACTCGCTCATAGAAACCACACCTTTATTTTCAGTGCGGGTTCTTATTCTCAGCCTTATAATACGTTCTACATATTATTGCCACCTTCGCATCACGTTGAGTGCGTGGTGTGTTTCTTTGCTCAACTCTGATGAATGACGTACAATTCAATTCCATGTCGCCATTGTTGTTGGTGCTATGCTATGACGGATCGCTAGTGTGACAAGTCGGGAGACGGCAAGGTTACTGGAAGCTACGATCGTACAGCGCAAGCATCGCTTGATACGTGGAAGGATCGAACTGTCCTTAGACCACGTGTACATCAAGACTACTGAGAAAGATGAGTAACTAAAACCGAACTCTGAATCAATCGAAAGTGCTGGCAAAAATAACTCTTAAAACACTAACATTCAAGCCGATTGAACTCGCCTTAGTTTAGATCTGAAGCTGTATCTTCGTAATTGATTGTTATTGTTAAATATTAACTATTAAATTCTTTATTTGTTAATACCTCTTTCGTAGTGATTTTTATGCATATAGACCTAATTCGTGGTTTGGATGGGGGATTGACTGAGCTAAATGAACCTTTTGAATGCATAAAGATTTAAGAGAGTGTTAACGGTTTCCAAACCGGCTATTGTACACAAGTTGTCTGTTCGTGAATCTGTTTGTCTGCACTACAAAGGCGCATTAATAGATAATTTGAGCAACCAGTCTGTTTAGGGAAAGGGGAGAAATTAATTTATCTAATTAAATTAAAGTTTCTGTAAAATTCCTAAGCAGGGTCTTTAAATAAATACTGGACATGTAACACTGGACACAGATCCAGTGCGCATATTGTCACAAGACCAGCAGAGGATCTAACGCTTTATATAGTAGGTTGAATTCATCTGAAAATAAAATCAAGTGTTCGTAATGAATTCATCTGAAAGTCTAATCGTCCATTTATAATGTTTGATAAGTGATTCAAACCCAAGTCATTGGAAATTGAAATTTGTGCAGCTTAAAGCAGTCTTTAAATTCAGATTTGTACTAATAAGAAACAATAAGAAAAGCAGCAATATTTCAATGCACCATTGTATTTTTGCATGTACACTAAATGCTTTAAAATATTTTATTTATCCAATTGTATATTTTGTATTTATAAACAATTAATATAAGACATATTCATTTTCACAGAGTGATGCGACAAATGGGAGAAGGTATGGAAGAAGAAAGACACTTATTCCCAATGTCATTGCAAAGGGGCACACATTTTTTAAGAGGGAATGAAGCAATGAAATATCCAGAGGTCGCCCGTGGCTTATTTATATGAAAGGAAAGCAAATTGCTCGGGTAAAGATGCGAATAGATTATTGTTTTTGTTGCTGTTGTTGATTTTTCGTTCTCAGAAAGGAAAATAATCTCTGTTTTTTTAATTTGTTTCTTAAGAATCCATGTGAGGGGCGAGGGATTTTACAGTTAAAGATTCTGTGCGCCCCAAATCGTATTCCGACTAATTTTAAGTCCTAACACTAACTTCTTGCCTGAGAATTCGAATAATTTAAAGTAATATTATTAACTTATTTCCTGTGAATGTGTTCAAATAAAAAATAATCACTCTTATTATACCATTATATAAGGAAGTTTATTTTGCTGAGACATAGAACTGTAATAAAATTTGAGAATTCACACTCCTCTCAAATTCATTTATAATTGTCGAAGGGATGCTTGGTGTCTTGGAGTCTGGTTTGCCAGTATGCATACAGGAAGACTTTACTGAGTATGTACATTAGTGTCATTTATGTAACATACCAATTTGCAATGATTCTTATTTACCAACTATATATATATATATATTTTCTGTAGAGTCAACTCGTAATTTTATCTGGGTCAAGAACTTTCTTTGGAAATGTCCATCCAATCAACTATCTCTCTTATCTTATCTTATCTTATCTTATCTTATCTTATCTTATCTTAACTTATATTATCTCTCTCTCTCTCTCTCTCTCTCTCTCTCTCTCTCTCTCTCTCCCTCCATCCATCCTTCCATCCATCCATCCATCCATCCATCTATCTATCTATCTATCTATCTATCTATCTATCTATCTATCTATCTATCTATCTATCTATCTATCTATCTATCTATCTATCTATCTATCTATCTATCTATCTATCTATTTGCATGCATGTCTGTCTATCTATATATCTAGACTGCTAGACAGATGTGTGTGTGTGTGTGTGTGTGTGTGTGTGTGTGTGTGTGTGTGTGTGTGTGTGTTCACATGACCAAATGAACTAAAAATGAAACGAAGACACGTGGGTGATTAAATGAAGAAAATGTTTCATGTATTTGTCATGAAATATCATACTCAAAGTAGATGTAACAATACTTATCGTGAAAAATAAGAACTCGAAGTAAATGACATAACATGTATCCATGAAATATTAATATTAGAAGCAGATAACACAACACTTGTCGTGACATATATCAAAATTCGAAGTAATATCAGAACATTCCTCCTAAAGTATTTATACTCCCATTAACAATTGTAAAATTCAAATTTTAAAATAGACGTCACAGCACATGTGTGAAATATCAGTTCTCGGTCACAATACACATCGTAACGTATCAACAATACTCGTAATAGATGTCACAAGCCGTCTTCAGGCTAGCAGATAGGTCCAAGAAACAGTAATGTTTTCATGTCACGTCACACCACTTGTCGTCCTTAGGCTATCAGAAAGCTTCAAGAAGCCAGCACGTCTTTTCATCCTAACAAAATCCTACGTCCCAAACGAAGCCAAACGAACTAATGACCAAAACGAATGTCTGACCAGAAAAACGAATCAATAAAGCGAACTAATAAGCAAACGAATTAATAAACTCCCATCTACTGAAAAATAAATCATTTCAACTAACCATTTAAAAATACCCACTGAAATTGATATTAAACAATTGCATGTCTGTTGACTAAAATAACAATACTTGTAACAATAATGCAAACATACAAATGCATACATCGACACTAACTATATAATTTACGAAGTTCATTTGAAAGGCAAAATTCATTTGGTTTTATTTGTTTTCATTTGATTCGCTTGGGTGAAATGACACTCTCCTAAGAAAAAGTAATTTTTTTTTGTCACGCCAGGACACTTGTTGTCTTCAAGCTAACAGACAGTTCCAAGAAACAATGTTTTTTTCATGTCACGTCACGACATTTGCCGTCTTCAGGACCAGCAGACAGTTCCAAATAACAGTAAATTTATCTAATGCCGGGACTCCTGCAATTTTCAGGCTAGCAGACAGCCCCAAGGAGCAGTGTTTTTATGGCGTTTCGCTTAATTTCACGAAATGCAGGTTATAAAAATGAGAAAAGATTAAGGTCTCCAGATAAAGGCACGAAGCAAAAGTTAACAATAATGAAACAGACAGGTCTAACCTAAGCCATGAGCAAAAGTTAACAATAATGAAACAGACAGGTCTAACCTAAGCCATGAGCATAAGGAATACCTACATGCACTGGGAGATCATCTCTGAAAAATTCTAGTACATACAGACATATTCATCAGATATATTTCCTATTTTGTGATTCGGGGGGTGGGTGGGTGGGTATCTATATATATATGTTAGTAAAATTGTTATGGTTGTGAGTATATGCAGATTTAATTTTAAAAAGTACTGAGCATATTTTCATCAGGCTTTTTCTGTAGTAGTGCCCTAGAATCAAGATAGGCTATATATCATCATGTTATTTCATAAGGGAACTCGCCAATATTTCTAACAATACGAACATTTTCCATTACAAGTAAAGCGCACGTGCAGACCATAGCATATATTTCGCTGTGACCACTGTGTACAGTGGATAATTTCGTGTTTCACTCAGATTGCGTTTCTCATTTTGGATATTAGATTTTAGGATAGTAAATATTTAACTTATGGTGAATTGCATTATGCTGTGTAGTTTGGATATTAGATTTTAGGATGTAGTAAATATTTAACTTATGGTGAATTGCATTATGCTGTGTAGTTTTTTGCAATGCCTCCCAAAGAGAGATCAAACCTTAATTCAGCCTCAGGCTTCTCACACAAACAGCTGTGAGCTCCAATGTCAGCAGCAGTGACAATCTCTTCGTTTACACTCCAGATAACAAGACTCACAATATTATATACAAAGAAGCACTTAGATCAATTAACACAAAGTTAACACAAATGTATATTTAACAGTCTATAATGTGCGGCATTTACGCGAGCAAAGCCACGGGCAAATATCTAGCTATACACACTATAACAGTAAAATATTATACATATATACAATTAGACATAAGCACAATGTAATAGTATACATTCACACACATCATTTATACACAGGCCATACAATACAATAGTAAATCTCTCTCTCTCTCTCTCACACACACACACACACACACACACACACACACACACACACACGCGCGCGCGCGCACGCCCGCACGCACGTACGCACGCACACACATTTAAAAAGTAGCAGAGAATCTATCTTTTGTATATGTTCACAGTAACGCATTCATTTAGAATTAGATACATGTACACTATAACAATAAATATCCGTACATTCATTTGTATATATGAATTTTATGTATATGAATAAGCATACAGACATAAATATATAGAGACAAAAGTACAGACTGAAGCAGTAAATTATAATATATATATATATATATATATATATGTACAAGCATACATATGTATATAGACAAAGAACACACTGTAACAGTAAATTCTCTCCTCTCTCACGCACACACGCGCACACACACAAACACGAGTACACACTATAACTATAAATATGTAATTACTACTTTGGAGATACAAATATTTGCACACTACATGACAATATAGACAACCTATAACGTATAAAACTTTAAGTAGATAAACTCTTACTTTATAATTTCGACGTCACGAGCTCAGATGCACGTTAACGTGCGTGCACACAATACACACACTCGATAAAAAACAAAAAAACCCAACACTATTCTCTAAAGCAAAGTTCAGATGCGTACACATTAGCGCACACTCAAAGTATGCACACACAGTATATCGCTTCTCACAAAGCAACACCCACGACAATACACTAGTATAGACGCACACGCATGCACGCACGCACACAAACACGGTACAAACACTATACTTACAAAGCGCCCACATCTTTCTTGAGACACAAAGCCCGAAGGGGAATATAACTACATAGTTATAAATTTTAGTCAAGTGTTTTCCTACAGACGCCATAAACCGTGTTTAAACATGCGATCTGAAAGACAAGGCAACCAAAGGCAACTACCATCAAGGCAATGTCGGTCAACGCGGCACACAACAACATATTCGCATTTGGTGGAAAAACTGAATAAATAATAATGAATAGTATCAACCGGACAGTAAGAGAAAAGGAAATGACGGCAACATTAAAGAAAAAGTTAAGGGTATAAAGAAAAAGAAAGTAAAACAGTTATCAGTAATTGATAAGTTGTGGCTGGCTTTCTTAACTGAAGGAATGTGCTCTCTGGGTATATTATTAACTGTTGAACACAAGGTAGAATAAGAATATTAATAAGTTTCATTTAAAATAGTTATGCATTATACAATATGAATGATCTTGTAAAATCTATGTTTTCCCATAAAAGAAAATCAATTTGTTGACTACAAAATCGTATACTAAACGAACAAAACGGACATAGAGTAATCAACTAATTTATCCTTTAATAAACATAATAGAAAGAAAGGGTCAGATATAATTTTGTAAAGCACGCATTACACTTTTTTTTTTAATTTAAAAACAAGATCGATTTGAAAGAGCAAATGAAAAGACAAAGAGAATTTCAGTTTCAGTTTCAAAATTGAAGCACGCTGGCTATCATGAATACTGTAGCACTTTATTTTTTGTTGGTGACTTCAACTAGCACCATGAAAATCTAGTAAAGCACTTTGTTTTTTGTTGGTGACTTCAACTAGCACCATGAAAATCAACTGTAGCACTTTATTTTTTGTTGGTGACTTCAACTAGCACCATGAAAATCAACTGTAGCACTTTATTTTTTGTTGGTGACTTCAACTAGCACCATGAAAATCAAAGTTAATTTAAATTTGTTTCTCTCAATGTTATCCTACTTATTTAAATTTTCTACATCACCAACAATGTGTTGATATTTATTTATTTACTTAACATTTTTTAAACTGAACATAATAAACTATTAAAAGTATATCATCTTGTGCTTAAGAGTTGCATTTAATTATCATCGTGGTTGTTTTCATCTTACAACATCTTCATCTTCACCATTATCATTAGATCTATAACTACTTAAATACCTTTAAAATAGTAAAATATTTTAGGCCTAAGAATATTCTACTTGCAATCAACATGCCGCAAAATATACATTTGAAATCAAAGGAACACATTTCATTACCAAACGGAAAAATACCAATCCATTAACGATAACAGACACACTAATAATATAATCATACATACATACCCACATTCATATACACAAATACTCATGAAAATAAGTACACTCTTATATATACATACATTAAAATAGAACACAAGTGCCTCTTTACTTGAGTGAGTGACGTAACCACTTTGCAGAATTGAGACACAATGAAGTAGTTGATTATAATTATTTACAACTGAAGGTATATGTAAGGTACTACGTTTAATGTTATTCCCCTGTACATTTATCCATTAGCCTACACTAAAACATTCTATAACGTCTATATGTAATACTATTAATTAAAATATTATACACTGATACTGCTAAATAAATCATTGCTAGATTCATGTCTATGTGATAACATTGTATATTGTCTATTCTTTGAAAGCAACACCATTATTTTCATTTCACAACATTATTTACTTTAATATGTTATTTGAAAACAATACTATTATTTTCTTGTCATAATGTCATCCTTTGTTGGTACTTTGAAAACAAAGGCACTCGTGTCGTGACATTTGTCTATACTTTGTAAAAATACAACAGTGATTTTATGTCACAGTTTACATGTTGTAATGATTTGTTATATTTTCCCCTGTATTTTGACGTCATCACTCTATCATATGGTAATGTTAAAAATCTCTACAGGTATACATTGTGGGTATTACATTATGATATTGTCCGTTCGTTTACAACACAACTACTCTCATACGACGCTGTTACTTTAAAAACGTCATCAGCGTTGTCACAATATTACATGTGACAATAGTATAGTTTATTTTATCTGTAATTTGACATCATCCCTGCTCTCATGTAATAATGTGCTATGTCGTATATTGTACTTTTGTTGTATTGTGACATCATCACGCTTTCATGTCTTAACGTTGTGTTGAATACTTGCTTGTATTCTGTGTTCATTTTTGTGATAAATACGATAAATTCCTACTTCTTTCTCTGCGCTATGGACATACCTAGATTCTACATTATATTTTTATGTGGACATACCTGGGTCTACACTAAATCTTTATATGGGAACATCTAGGTCTACACTATATCTTTATATGAGAAATATCTAGGTGTACACTATATCTTTATATGGGAATATCTAGGTTTACACTATATCTTTATATGGGAATATCTAGGTCTACACTATATCTTTATATGGGAATATCTAGGTCTACACTATATCTTTATATGGGAATATCTAGGTCTACACTATATATCTTTATATGGGAATATCTAGGTCTACACTATATCTTTATATGGGAATATCTAGGTCTACACTATATCTTTATATGGGAATATCTAGGTCTACACTATATCTTTATAAGGGAATATCTAGGTCTACACTATATCTTTATATGGGAATATCTAGGTCTACACTATATCTTTATATGGGAATATCTAGGTCTACACTATATCTTTATATGGGAATATCTAGGTCTACACTATATCTTTATAAGGGAATATCTAGGTCTACACTATATCTTTATATGGGAATATCTAGGTCTACACTATATCTTCATAAGGACATATCTAGGTTTAAGGTCTTCTTGTGGACATATCTACATATATAGCTATGTTTTCATGAATACATATCAAGGTTTATAACTATTTTCATGAAGACATATCAAGTCTACTATGTGAATCAAGCAGAGGAGAAGTGTCGTTTCGGTCTTGTACGTTGAAGCAATACTTCTACCAACAGAGTGTTTCTTTCCTTTACTTGCTTCATTTAATACAAATTATTTTGTTAATTTCTTTTTATTTTATAATAACATTTTCCCTCATATTTCACTCATCGCAAATCTTTTCTCTCTGTAACAAAAATCTTATGATGTATATTTCTTTGTGCTAAATGTCCGGTCTCTGCTGATTATATTAAATCGTGATTTTTTAACAATTATTTATGTTATTTAAGTTGTACAAATCTATGTGACGACATCTTATGTGGATAGGTGAATCGTCACTTTTATACACTAAGAATGTATATGTTAACTGTTTATATTCTAACTGTATACATGCTTGGTTTTACATAACATTTTACGATGTGATAGATTGTTTCTAAATATGAACATGACGTCAGTTACTGTCTTGCTGTGAGTGTGAACCTACACATCCTGCTATGTCTAATGATAAGTCTTGAGAAAAGAGTATATTTTTAACTGTGAGCATACTGAACTAACAGTTCATAAATAAAAGGAGATAAACCCTAGAGGCGTAGTATTTGCCATCATATTGGGGAATAATTTACAAAACGGGCTTGCCAAACACTCTAAATTTACTGGAAAATTATAAAGTACAGTTTAATTTAATGAGTGAATGTCTGAATCCTATTCACAAATTATATTTTATTAATTTCCTAATAGATATATTAAAAATTACATAACATAAACTATCATCTTTTTTCTTCCAGTCATATGAAAACGTAGTCAGCTATAAGTTATTCCGGATATTGAAGATATAATATTTTTAATAAACTTTTCATTAAACGAGTGGAATGACTAGCTACAAATCTAGATTCATCCACAGCAGTTTAATAAAAACAAAACAAAACAAAACACTAAATGTGTATGAACAAATCTAGATTCATCCACAGCAGTTTAATAAAAACAAAACAAAACACTAAATGTGTATGAACAAATCTAGATTCATCCACAGCAGTTTAATAAAAACAAAACAAAACACTAAATGTGTATGAACAAATCTAGATTCATCCACAGCAGTTTAATAAAAACAAAACAAAACAAAACACTAAATGAGTATGAACAAATCTAGATTCATCCACAGCAGTTTAATAAAAACAAAACAAAACACTAAATGTGTAGGAACAAATTTCGTTCCTTTTATAATGAGGTAAGATTCACGACACGAATAGAACATTATTTCAGACTGTCAGTGGGGAGTATTGTGCTAATAGATTGTCCACCTAACAGTAAAAGATTAATCGCCTAATAGGCTTGTCACTTGTCTGTCCCAAGGGAGCTAAACTATTGAGACAGTGGCTAAACCAACTATTATCACTTATCTCTAATAACTCCATTTCTGTTCTCTGATAATAACTATCCTGTGATTTGTATTGACACTAAATTGTTGAATTGTGTTTTAGGATATAAGCCTGTATATATATTAAAATTATTCAAACATTATATTGATGTTTAGTAATCTTTCTCATTGTATTTGCTATAGGCATACTTGATTGTTGATGGATTTGTCTTCTCCTTTAGTAAGACGTTTTCCACCTACAGAAATATTGTGTGACGGTAAATGTTTGTCTTTAATTTTGTAGAAGAGAGAAAACGTTTTACACTGCCCGCATATCCACCAAGCGAGGGAGACGAGTGGTGTCTTCTGGAGAATTATTAATAACATAAATTAAGATTCGCATCACTTGTAATTAGTTATGGATGATTAAATAATAATAATCATAACCATTAAATAGGTGACGTAGGCGTATTAAGTAAAATCCGCATCTATGCTAACCTAAAATGATGGTTTAGAGGACTTTAGCATTAGCTAGAGTATTATCTCAAATTAGAGACAAAGTGTAAGTTTACTTTGTGAATAGCAAACATTGTTTAATCCGTTTGTAATCAACTCATTATAACAGAAAGTAATCTTAAACTACTATTTCGCTATATGTCTCTCGGTATGTGAGTATGAATGTGTATATATTTTCTTAATGCATTTTATTGTGCATTATACATTTAATTAATTAATTTAATTAAAAAATGATGAAATTATTTTGCTTCTGACTAGGCGGTTGAACGTTAAAAGTAGTTAAACACACACACACACGCGCGCGCGCGCGCGCACAAATACAAAGATATACATTGTAGCAATCTATGAGAACACACGAAATTACCAGTCACATTAAGCTGAGAAATACACTAAAGTTACAGCTGATATAGTTCCACAATATATAACTGTAGAGAAATGCGTCCACAGTGTATACCTCTATGTCGACAATGCATAACTATAGAGATATACATCCACAACGTACATCTGTAGAGAGAGATTTAGGTCCACGACGTATGCCTGTAGAGATACCGATTCACAACATATATCTGTAGAGACACAGGTCAACAGTGTATACCTGAGGAGATATAATGCACAATGTATACCTGAAGAGATATAGCGCAAGACAAATCAAGTGCGAAGGTAATTGATTAGACGAATAAAAGACAGTTAAAAAAATAAGCATTGGCGTATGAGTGTGGAGGTTAGACACGAACAAAGATCTTATGAACTCATTCACTAATACTTCCTTTAACTCTGGCCACCTCGTAGTATTATAATAATCACAAAATAATTCTAAAGGCTAATCACAGACACAGAAATGATATAAAAAAAACCAACCAAAAAACTTTATATACTTAAGGACAGACAAGAGGGTTTCCCTTTCTAATCCCCACCATGCACATACAAAAAGTCATATTTTGGTCGGAAACAACTCCCGGAAAAACTGTTGTTAGTCATATACTTTCAGGCTTCACAAGTGACACACGGGAAGAAAAGGGAAGGTAAACATTTTTTATTTGTTGTTCAAGTTCTGTATCATTACATCCTGATGATCGTTAGTTCTCGGCATATTATTTGTACAATTATCGTGTTTACACTGTCAGCTTGCACGTGCTGCTGTTTATATTTGCCTCATGGAGTAGAAAATAGCTCATCTTCCTAATGCCATGTATGCAAAATCCATGTAAGTGCGCGCAAAGCACGAATGCACTCGCACAAGCACGCACGCACATTCACACACACACACACACACACACACACACACACGCGCGCGCGCGAATTAAAAATGAATATCAGCATAGGTTGTATCTTTGTAATGCCACTCCGGTATATTCCTACATTAATAATGACAAAGGAGGGGTGATATTTGTAGCCGATGGGAATTTGAATACCTACCCGATTTTCGAACACGCCTATTATTTACATTTCATTTCAAAATTAAAAAGTACAAACGGTTCTTACTTCACCTTATCTACTTTGAGCAGAATTTATAACTGCGTAACGAACAGGAAATCAAAGCAGAGATATTTTTGTTTCTTACAAAAAAATTAAAGTCTATGGGTGTATTTTAAATAATCAAGTACTTTTGTGCAACATAGATACTTGTGACTGGCCATATGGGCTATTTCCTTACTAGTAATGCGCACCTTAACATGTCAGAATTTTTTTTATATAATATAATAAAGATTACAAGAATGAATACAAATATAACTATATAACTATATAACTATATAAAAGATAATATATCTCACTCCCCCATCTCTCTCTCAAGGCTTTAGAAATGACGTTAGTTAATTAACCACGTCTGAATTCCAAAGGCAATTCGTTCCCAGTATCATATGTTTTGCTGTTGGAAGGATACACTAATAAAATTATGTTTAAAATATATAATTATGGCAGAGTGGACAGGTACTGAGGGCTGTATTCTGTTAGGGAAGCAAAGGAGAATGAGGGGACTTTTTGCTTGATTCTTTAGTGATCAGGCAGCCAGCATATAAGAGAAGTTTTGTGTGTATTGAACTTTCAGAAGTTTCTGCATTAGGCAGCGAGGTGAAGCAGAAAGCATAGAGTTTTAGTTATCACATTTTTTACAGAATTACCGATTAGTAAGGTTAGCTACTGGTGTAAACGACAATACACCGCCATTCTTTTAATACCCACTTGTGTTTTTGGTAATTCGATCAACTCACAATTGTATTCATGTATTTCGTCCATCTCAGTGCCTTTCTCAAGGACATTTATCTTAAACATTACTATAGTGTTCTGCATGTACTGTCTCCACTAAACGAACATGCTTAAAAATAAATTTGTGGTAATTATTCTCTACTTACTTTTTCATTTTATGACTCTTACGTCAATCTATCATTCAGCAAAGCGCAAACCCCAGGTTGTACTGAATAAACAGATATCTTGAGTAATATCTGTTACTTTGGAAGGTGCATGAAAAGTCACCTGTTAAATGTTGCACATAGCATTCATGTACATACATTTTTCATAGTTTATTTGCAAAGTTGACAAATGTTTTATTATGTTAATTTTTAAAGGAAAAGTTGATTAATCTTTGTTTTAAAAAAATTGATATGCATTATTCATTGTAATATCTCGTTAGTAGTGCATTTACATTTATCTAGTTTAGACGGAACTTTTCCTGGATCTGACTGAGTGATCAAGTGTGAACAGGCGTGAACAAGTACAACTATGTGCAGCAACTGAGAACAGAATATATGAACATGTGCAATAAGCTAAGATCCAAGCAAATTAAAAAAACAACAAACTAATCACGCAGCATCGTTTACTTAGGTCTATACAATCATATTATACAATATAATATGAGATCAACTGAAAGTGAATTATAAAAAAAATATTAACTTGAACAAGTTGTCAGCTACTTTTTGGTAAATTTTATTATCTGAGATCAGAGAGTAGTTACCTAGTGAAGATCGAAATGCGGTTGTTGGGAGGGGGGGGGGGGAGAATTGTTGAGTTGAAAATGTTTCTTTCATTAATTTGATAATATTAACCATTTCAGAAGAAAGTATTCTTTTTTTACAATAGTTTTCAAAAGTTGAATCTATCGTTTTTGCTGGGTTTTGTCCAAATACGTTTCTCGGTGTTAATTATGATATTGATGAGCAAACTTAGTATCACAATGCGAAATAAACAGGTTTTTTAAAAAATGTACTTATACATTATAACTAAAAGTTCGACAACTGATTCTGCACAATGTAATTTTTAGGTCGCCCTTTGCTCTTCGATGTTTCACTTGCTTGTCGCACTTCATCTAGCAGTTTACTTGGAGTGAGACTTATTAAAGTTATGTAACTCTTGGTCATCTTATCCGTTCGTAAAAAACGAAGTTATTTAAGAATATGATTTAATATGTGCATTCTAGTACTTTGTATAGGATATTTGACCCAGCTTTTGAAACTGTCGGCTACATACTTAATTCATGCTAACAATGAATATATGGAATAGCTTTGACCTGGCTTCTACAATTGTCTATTGCACATTAAGTCATGCTAATAATGAATATATGGAATAGTTTTTGACCTGGCTTCTGTAAATGTCTATTGCACACTTAATTCGTGCTAATATTTTTATAAATTCTGGAGCTGACAAAGTAGAAGCAAGGCCAGATGGCGATCTGGCGCATGCGTAGATTTAAAATGAGGTCCAAAATGCTTCCACTATGTTGAAAATAATCACTACGTGCGTGAGTTACTTACCCTATTGCACTTTGTTAAAGTTAGTTTTTTGTGATGAGTTCCGTGAGCCGTTTGCCGTTGTGTATGCAGCCAATTGAGCTGAGCGTTCTTGCCAACAGTCGGTCCAAGCAACACACTGCAGAGAGAAGAGAACAATAAGGTTGTTCAAATGTCAAAGGAAACACGGTACACAAGTGGGCATTAATGAGCTGTCAAGCAGGTGCTAATTGGGTTCTTTGTCGCCGTGTATTCTCGGAGCATTCTTCCCCAAGCAAGACTTAGCAGTAAGGTCAGACGCAGTGGTGGTCAATGAAATATCAACTTCCGGAAAAGGAAAACTAATAGATGATGTAAGTCGACGGTGGGTTACAAGAAACCTAAGTGTCAGCGCAAAATCAAGGTGCAAAATTGCTTTCCAAAACCCATGATAGTAGGTTTATAATCGAGAGTTGAAGAAATACTCACTTTAAGACAAAAATGCCATTTTAAAGTCAGAAAAAAAACAATCAAGTAAATCCACCTTATAATAAAAAGATCATTTTTTTAAAAAACCTAATTCAGTAAGCATCAAAACATGAGAAGTATTAATACAGCAGTATTTTATGTGGTGCAAAAGAACAAGAACATTTTATAGAGCAAACAAATATATTTAATTAGTTATTAAACCATTCAACCATTCTTTTCTTTTAATATGTAAGCTCTGCGTCAATTAGACAATTTTATTTTATTACTTAGTTGATTACCACAAATAAGTGGAGGTTGATATAGGAATGTAATTACATTGCGTAAACACAAACCTTGTAATTGTTTCTGCTGTCTATTAGTTGCTGCATTGTTACCATTCTCAAGACCTAGAGAACGTCAGGGAGCGTACATGTAGTGAGCAAACACCTCAGCGTTTGAGAACAATGACACATTGGTGAAATAACCGCCTAGAGTCCACATATACGCCACTTCGGGATCGCAAGTTAAGCTTTTATCACTTGGTGGGTTTATTGCTTAGAATAAAGACACTAACACATCCACACCGAGCTTAGTTAAGGCGTTGATGATAGGTAAGGGAGGATTAAACCATGTGGACAGAATGCACATTAAAATATGTCTATTTCAAAGTAAGCATTTAATAATTTTAAACTAAAAGAACAGTCCAAATTCATCATTATACAAATAACATTGAATAAACTAGAGGTGGTTATTCAACACTATTTCTTAAAATATTAATTTGTATTTCTTGATAATATCAATTACTATTTCTTGATGATGTTAATTATTTTAAGTTGATAATGTTAGGGCTGGTGTAAATTGGTACGTCGTACTTAAGATCTCTAGTTGAAACAACACATGTAAACAAACTTCAGGATGTCGTATTGTGAATTTATAATTTGAACTGTGACTCTAATCGTATTTTTATAGGTGTTTCATAATATCATGAAAACATTAGGGCTTGCATGAAGGACTCCATGAGTTGGATTATCTCAAGGCACTCTGATTGCTTCAACTCTTTACCGCTTTAACTGTATCTATTAAAAAAATATACATGTTTTCATACTCTAAATACATTATGACATATTAACTTTAAAATAAAATATATTAATAATTATCATGATTTTAACTAAGACGTTTTAAGTTCCTCTATTTGCTAATAGGCTTTTACGGTGAAGATAATGAGTACACTGCAGTTGACTTCAAACACATTTCATTCAGTCTCAGTTGACTTCAAACACGCTTCATTCAGTCTTAGCTGACTTCAAACACGCTTCATTCAGTCTCAGCTGACTTCAAACACGCTTCATTCAGTCTCAGCTGACTTCAAACACGCTTCATTCAGTCTCAGCTGACTTCAAACACGCTTCATTCAGTCTCAGCTGACTTCAAACACGCTTCATTCAGTCTCAGCTGACTTCAAACACGCTTTATTCAGTCTCAATTGACTTCAAACGCTGTACACACTTCTGAAACTGGATTTCATATTCTTTCGATAGATTTTTATTCTCTTTGGAATGCCAGTGGAAATAAAACTATGTTTACTGTAAACCCAATAATATTTTATTTCGACCTCTAAGGCTGCGCTATTTATCCAAGTATTTAATTTATGCGTGTTTTTAATGGGATATTATTAATGCCTATGTTACTTTATTTCAATATAGGATGGGATATTATTTCGACACTCAGCCTCCTATGATGGACAAATTACACATAACGTAGACATGCAAAAAACAAATAAACAAGTTATCTCATAGATGTGTACATACTTTAGTACCCAATATATTTTGTAATTGTTAATTTATCAGATTTGATGTTACAGTATTAGAGCAGTCTAGAAGTGAACATTCAAATGTCTGTGACTACATTTCGGTCTAGATCTCCCTTAATAAATTGCCGTCACTAAAAACATTAGCAAATGCATAATGATCTGAAGTGTTTCGTTATAAAAAGAAATAACATTTGCCAAAGCAGATTTGGTAATTAGTACAGTCACATGATATATTATTACCGTCATGATCTAGCTTCTTACACTATAGTAAAACCTTTTTTTTTCTATTTGTGTAAATGTTATTAAATAGCTTTACACACTATACTCTATATATTCAGGAATATTTCTTCATATATATATATATGCACTGGTTCAGACTAGACATAAAAAAAAGGTAAAGATCTAGCCGATAGAAATAATTATGTAGGCATTGAGAGAGTGCAGGGTCCGGATACGTTCGATATTCATCTGGTTCACTCAAAACATCTATAAAATTGCATTTGAATAGAACAGCATATAAACAAGTATGCAAACAATATGACTGATTAATAAACAACATTCTTTCTTTCTTCCTTTCCTTCCTCCCCTCCCTCCCTACCCCTCCTTCCTTCCTTCCTTCCTTCTTTCTTTCTTTCTTCCTTCCTTCCTTCCTTCCTTCCTTTCTTTCTTTCTTTCTTTCTTTCTTTCTTTCTTTCTTTCTTTCTTTCTTTCTTTCTTTCTTCTTCTTCTTCTTTCTTTCTTTCCTTCCTTCTTTCTTTCTTCCTTCTTCTTTCTTTCTTCCTTCCTTTCCTTTTTCCTTCCATTCCTTCTTCTTCTTTCCTTCTTTCTTTCTTTCTTTCCTTTCTTTCTTCTTTCTTTCTTTCTTTCTTTCTTTCTTTCTTTCTTTCTTTCTTTCTTTCTTTCTTTTCTTTCTTCTTTCTTTTTCTTTCTTTCTTTCTTTCTTTCTTTCTTTCTTTCTTTCTTTCTTTTCTTTCTTTCTTTCTTTCTTTCTTTCTTTCTTTCTTTCTTTCTTTCAATAAAGAATATAAATAGGTGACACAACAAACTAGGATTGAAGCAATCATAGTTTACAAAAAGAAATAGAAATCAGTACATCAGTCGCTTAATTCAGTACTGTTTGCAGTCGACTGCTATCAAATTCCTATTTACTCATTCACGTAAACATCTTTCTTCTGACTATTTGTCAGCTTGCCTGCTGTACAGTCTTCCCTTCCACACAAATAAAAACACATTGTCGTCCATCAGTTTAGGTATTTAATATATACTCAATGTATTAACATATACAAGTGAATATAGGCGAACATACTAATTGTACAGTCTTTAGAAGTTTTAACATTCATGTAAATATTCTGATTCCCAAATTCTTTTAGTTACAAATATAAATTGATATTGTATTAAAATAGTGTTAACTACTTTGTTCTTTTCTATTAATGATAAAGGACTGCTGGTATTTGACATAAAATTCGGCATCACTTAACGTCTCTCACAGCTATGAATTTTTTTAATAATGGAAGTTATTCACCGAACAAAAACTGCCATTTTGAAGGATTTGCTCAGAAGCTCGACCTTCTCAATTTTCAGAGCACCTTTCTCAAGAGGAAATAAGCTGCGAGGGTGTTACTGTTTGATCTGGAAAACCGTAAATATTGTGAGCTATCGGTGATCGCACTTTGAGTATTGACAGTGTTCCTGTACGTGTTTAAGTGTCTCCTTCAGCTCTGCACTTGCTTTCCCTTTCCAGGCCAACATTGTGTCTACTCGTATAAACACGAGCCTCGCCCGCTTTGGACTACATAGCTTTATCTGTCGTCATCCGTCTCTCAGTGGGTGTCATTACCGATTTCAGTGTGTCCGTGTTTCTACATGTGTGTTTGTGTGCGTGCAAGTTGATCGTTGTTTATATATGCGTACAATATAAAAAGACAGAACAGAGTTTTGAAATACAGGTAGAAGAGATTAGAAACAGGCAGATTAGAGTTTGAAACAAAAGATAAGCATTTTAAAACATAGGCATATGAGTCTTTAAAAACTCTTATGATAAAAGATATGGTATATTTTGCCACTAAATGTCTCTGTTTGCACTTTGTGTATGGATACACTTACAATTAACAAACTATAATAATTTAAGGTCCATATAATGTAATGTTGGCGGTGCAGAAAACTAGATTGTGTTAATCTCTTACCCCACACCACCCACATATCCTCCGTCCCCTTCCTCCCCCCCCAAAAAAAAAAAGAAAAAAGAACGAAAAAAGAGAGAAAGAAAATGAAAAAGAAAAGGTCACCAAGGGTCAGATGAAAATGTAGTAGCAAGATTTCACAGAAGTGGACAATGCAAAAAGAATTAACATGATCATTAAGGATGATTAATAAGAAAACATAGAAGGATGGTTCAAATAAAATAAGGCAGTTTTGTTTGTCAGTTTGTAAAACATTTAGATACATGTACTTATATAATTTTAATGTTTGAAGTTAAATTAATATTTTGCTAATAGACATATCCATCCTTGGCAAAATTGTCCAGATTTCCATCTAAGGAAGGAGTTTGGAAGCTATTATTTGTTTCGTGTGCATAGTTTATCTCCTTTGACTTGTTGGGATTTGAACACCTGGCCTGCTTTTTCGTCAAAATGAAGGAGGTATCTTCCCAATTAGTGTCCCAATTGCTCTGTCCATAAGTGAAGGTCATGGTTGCAAGGATGACAGTAAGTAGCCACCTAAGAAAGAAAAATTGCAGCAAAGCAAGGTATATAATTTAACTAAGAAGCCTGTTCGTGACACTTTTGTTAGTGCTGCAAGAAAGGGAGCACATTGTGACTAAGAGGCCACGTGACACTTTTGCTAGTGCTGCAAGAAAAGGAGCGCATTGTGACTAAGAGGCCACGTGACACTTTTGTGAATGCTGCAAGAAAGGGAACAAATTGTGACAAAGAGACCTCGTGCCACTTTTATTAGTGCTTCAGGAAAGAGAACAAATTGTGACAAAGAGGCCTGCAAGAAAGTGCTGCAAGAAAGGGAGTACATTGTGACAAAGAGGCCTTCTGGCACTATGTTGGTGGCTTCGCTAGCATTATCATTGTGCTGCTGCTGGAAAGTATTGCAACACAACTGTGATACTAAACAATGTTGTCAACAATTGCACTCTCATTAAGCTGCTGTTAGAAAGTATTGCAATGTAGTCATGACATTAAACAATTTTGACAACATTTGCACTCAATACGCATTTACGACCTATGGTGACACGCCTATCGTAATTTGTACAGTTTAAAAGAAATGACGTGTTAGTTTAGAACAATACTTGTATAGAAACATCAATCACACTGTTAAGCACATATACCTGTTGGCAATTAACATTCTCATAACAACTTGATAAGTACAGATTATTAGGAAAGCAATTAAAACAGAATAGCGCTACTCGTTAGTCTGAAATCACGACAACCTAAATTTCCAGAAGCCCGATTTCCTATTACACTATCTCGCAATACACGAAGTAGGCATTCCACAAAAACGCAACTGAGTGTCGCAAATACTGTTTTTCCAAAGATCAGTATTTTAAGTAGAGCATACATTCCTGAAGGACAAATAACAGCTTTTTACAAAATACGAATAATAATGCAATAAACTTGGGTTTTCTAAAGAATCGATAATACTTGTTATAATGTGAACGAGTGTTGACAGAAGAAGTTAAATAAACAAGACTAGTTTAAGAATTTTACAAGCAGGACAGAAGTTCTTGTGACTCCAGCTATAGGAAAGAGTAAACACAAATATGGCGTTCACTAATAATTTTGAGTTAATCTTCTATTGTTTCAATTATGTTGATAGGCATAGTATAAGTTTCCAATTATTATTTGAGTTATTTCAATTGTGACACTCATAACGTGTAGCACGTTTGCATAGTTGCACAGTTTTGTTTTAATTACTTGTCTAATAGCTTTCCAAATATTCACCATCTTGCACGAGAGAGCAAGGGAAAACTCTACAACTTTTCCAATGGCTAGCTCAGTAAGTGTACAGTGTCATGTACAGATGACCTATGAAGTCTACCTTTCTTTAATTAAAAGTACAGACATTTTAACAACCAAACAAGTCAAATAACTGGAAGCAGGAGCAACTAACACATGGACAGTTTAGCAATTTCAAGGTTAGACGTATCGTGTGCGTGGACATAGTTATGTTGTGGTATCACAACACTTTGAATTAATTACTTCGAATGACTTTGATCGAAGTTGCGTTATATATGTATTGCTTAAATAAAAAATAAATAAAATAACATATTTAATATTCTGTAGGCATTACTAATAAATACTCTTAATAGTGTTTGCTCGCTTTTTTGGTTTTCCACGTATATGAGTCTCAGATCTATGGTTTCCTAGATCGAAGTACCTGTTCCTTGGCTTCCCATATTTAATGTTGTGTGTTCACTTTTCAAATTTAGTGTTGTTTGCTCTCTAGCTGTCCATATTTAGTGTTGTGTGTTTACTAACTTTCCAAATTTACTGTTGTCTGCTCTCTAGCTGTCCGAATTTAGCGTTGTTGTCTTCTCTCTAACTGTCCAAATTTGGTGTTGTGCGTTCACTAACTTTTCAAATTTAGTGTTGTCTGTTCTCTAGCTGTCAAAATTTGGTATTGTCTGCTCTCTGTCCAAATTTAGTGTTGTGTGTTCAATAACTTTCCAAATTTAGTGTTGTCTGCTCTCTAGCTGTCCAAATTTTGTATTGTCTGTTCTCTAAATGTCCAAATTTAGTGTTGTGTTCACTAATTTTCCAAATTTAGTGCTGTGTGTTCTCTAGCTTTCCAAATTTAGTGTTGTATTTTGTAGCTTTCTAACTCTGACTTTCCAAATGCACTGTTGTGTTTTGTAGCTTTCCAACTGTGACTTTCCAAATTTAGTGTTGTGTTTTGTAGCTTTCCAACTCTGACTTTCCAAATTTACTGTTGTATTTTGTAGCTTTCCAACTCTGACTTTCCAAATTTAATGCCGTGTTCTGTAGCTTTCCATAATTAGTGCTGTGTTCTCTGACTTTCTAAATTTAGTATTTTGTGTTCTCTGTGTAAATTTAATGTTATATGATATCCTTTTAAAAAAATTAGTGTCTTGTTTTCTGTGGCATTCCAAACTATAGAGAATTTTGTTCTCTAACATCCCGAATCAAATGAAACGTTCTCTCTAACATCCCCAAATCTACGTGCATAATGCTAACATCCCCAAATCTACGTGCATAATGCTAACATCCCCAAATTTACGTGCACAATGCTCTTTAACATCCCCAAATCTACGTGCATAATGCTAACATCCCCAAATCTACGTGCATAATGCTCTTTAACATCCTCAAATCTACGTGCATAATGCTCTCTAACACCCCCAAATCTACGTGCATAATGCTCTTTAACATCCCCAAATCTACGTGCATAATGCTCTCTAACATCCCCAAATCTACGTGCATAATGCTCTCTAACATCCCCAAATCTACGTGCATAATGCTCTCTAACACCTCCAAATCTACGTGCATAATGCTCTCTAACACCCCCAAATCTACGTGCATAATGCTCTTTAACATCCCCAAATCTACGTGCATAATGCTCTCTAACATCCCCAAATCTAAAATGAATTATGTTTTCAGATATTCAGAATCTAAGTGAATCATGTTTTCTAGTATCCCGAATAAATGAATCCAATTCTCTAGCTTCACAAATGTCCTACTCTCTAACCAAGTGAATCCAGCTCTCTAACAAAACATAAATGTATCTAATATCTCATATCTACCCGTATCTTGTTCTCAGATTCCTTTCATCAAATAAGACCTCATTGAAAGCAATATTATATCCTGTTTTCAGATCCCTAGCATCAACTATGGCCTCAAGGCAATATGTGTATCTTATTTTCAGATTCCTACAATCAAGTATGGCCGGAATATTGTATCCTCTTCTCAGATTCCTATAACCAAGTATGGCCCCAAGGCAATATGTGTACCTGTTCTCACTTTCCCATAATCAAGTATGGCATCGATCAAGAAATATGCGTATCCTATTCTCAGATTC